>VXAC01007801.1:779097-993256 GCA_013399225.1 Rhipidura dahli
AGCGGGGCGGCCCCGCCGAGTCCCCGCGGCCGCCCCGCTCCTCCCCCGGGAAGGGCTCCGCGTCCTTCGCCGGCTGCAGGGGTGGCCCTGCCGCGTCCCCGGGGAAGGAGAAGTTTGCCCCGCTGTGGGCGAACCGAGAGCAGCTCGGGCTGCCGCCGCTTTCCAGGGGATCGCCAGGGAATTTCTGAGCGGTTCCAGCGCTGTCGCTGCTCGTAGCGACAACAAACCGTATCACCAAATAAATCAGAGAATCAAAGGATAGTTCGGGTCGGAAGGGACCTCTGGCAGTCACCCTTTCCAACCCCCTGTCAAGGCAGAGTCACCTGGAGCAGGTGACACAGGGATGTGTCCAAGTGGGTTTGGGATGTCTCCAGAGAGGGACACTCTCTGCCCTCCCTGGGCAGCTGCTCAGTGCTCTGCCACCCTCAGCGGATAAAAGTTCTTCCTCGTCCTGAGATGTTTTAGTTTATGGCCACTGCTCCTTGCCCCTGTCGCTGAGCACCACTGAAAAGAGTCTGGCACCAACCTCTTGGCACTCACATTTGAGAAATTTGTATGCATTAATGAGATCCCCTCTCAGCCTTCTCCAGGCTAACCAGGCCCAACTCTTCTTGTAAGAGAGATGCTCCAGACCCTTATCACCTTTGTGGCCTCTGCTGGACCCTCTCCAGGAGCTCCTTGATGAGCCCAGACATAGACACAGTAATGGTGCAACCTAAAGTTGCAGGTCTTCCCCTTCCCTGAGGTTTGGCTGGGTTTGACTGGGTGAGCTGTGAGGTGATGCTGTTCAGCATTCCAATTGAACGGGAATGTCATTGATGTATGTGGTCTTGGCAGCCCACAGTGAATTTTGGCACCACAGATGAACAGTATTAGGGAAGAGATTGTCCCTCTGTCACCCTGCTCTAGGGTGTCAAGGAAAGGGTGAGAAAGGACTCTGCTATGGGCAGCAGCACAAGCAGGGCAAAGAGACTCAGCTGGCCAAAACACATTTGACCAGAAGCAGTTGGAAGGCAGCAGAGAAGCCCACCTAACATTTTGAAAGCCTGCCCAATGCATGGTGCCTGTGTCCCAGCCACATTTCCGAGGCTGATGAAGCAGTCTGTAGGAAAAGCTGAGGAGAACAGCATGGTTCTGAGAGCCCCAAGTACCTAAAAAACATGAGCTGGGAGCCTAACGCAACAAAATGAATTGTGGCTACTGCTTGTCTGTCACGCACAGCCTTTATGACTCTATAATTCAAGGCCCTCCTCTCCCCACAGCAGAGTATGGATCTTTTTAAAACCAAGATTATCAGGTAATAAAATCACTGGAAGATCCTGGACTTTCGGCAAAATACGAGCACAGCTCATGACAACCTGCAACCTCTGCTTTATTTCACTGTTGCTTCTGTGCAGGAGGTGTTGCAATGTGATCGATATCTGCACTCCTCAGGTTTGTTGCTCACAGATTGTATCAGTTTTAATGGTTTTTGCCTTTTATGCCACAATATGTGAGGTGATTTTTAAAATTAATGTCCCAAAGAATTTATTGTGCAAAAGACAAGAAAGTATGCAGATAATACAGTAAGATCAGAAATGGCTTGCAAATTGCTTTTCTGGAGATAGGAGTGGAAATTCTCTCTGCTCGGACTGATAGCTACGTGTAAGAAAGACAACAGTAGCAGCTTGGAGCTTTCCTAAAAAATTTTTCTGTAGCAGTTGTGCAGGAGTGCTAGTCCAATTCGTCTGTCCTCTTCCAATATATAATCATGCTTTTTCTTATACATTTTTACAGCTTCTTCACTGTGCTTTTGACATGTGCTATGTTCAGATAATTTTCATCAAAGCTATTCATTATTTACATTATTTGAAAATATTATAAACAAATTAGCATTTAAATGAAATAGATTTATCTTGCAATATTTTTTCAAGTGTTCTCACTGTTTCATTTAATAGCTTTCCTACATCCAAAAATAAAATGTGTCCAAAAAGAAAGAAGAAATCGTATGTTTTGTTCAACTCTCTTTAAATCAGGATAGGATGACAAAGTATCACCTTCCATGCAATTCCCCTCCCCCAATATAATTATCACTTTTAAGGGCACTTACTTCCTAAGTGTCTTTAAAATAAAAAAAGGCTGAGCAATCCAATCCTGAAACAGTGATTTGCCATTGAAATACATAATCTGAACCACAGCCACGCAAATTAGGATTCTCTTGTGCTTATGGTGTTGCTGGGAACCACAGGGAGCAGATTTCCCTGTTCTGTTTGCAGCACAAGCTCTCTATGAAGTAGACTGAGCACAAGACTAGAATTTGTACCTCATCAGAAAAGATAAATGCTTTTCTCAGGGCCACAGTTTAGGAAGAGCTCTTGACTCGATGCTACTAATACTCCTTACCATCCCTTAATATCTTAATTACCATATATATATNTTTTTGCAGAAGTTTGTCAGGTTTCCCCTTAGTTACTCCTCACCTTTTAACAATAATAAGATAACACAGTTTAGCTGTTACCAGACATGATTTGGTTGTTAAACAGTTGGTGACATGTTGCACCACCACTGCCTCCAGCTGCTTGGTCCCCTGAGCAAGGCTCCCCCTGTCTGCATGTCCTCCTCACCAGCAAGTGCTTGAGAAGTGATTCACCTGAAATACAAGCATAGGCTTCCCTCCCCCCTAAACTGGTTGTTTTCTTCTGCTAGATCAGTTCCCCAAAATGGTTTGCTGACTGGCTGCAGGAACAGCTGTGCTGGCCCAGAAGAGAGGGTGACACAGGCTCAGCAATGGTACCCATCAAGTTTCATTTCACCTATCTCTCAAATCAGTAAGTGATTGTATCTTCCTGATCTGCACGCCATCAGCTGCAGGGAAAGCCTGTGCCTGATCACAGGAATCCTTGTTTTCCCATGTTTGCAAAGAGCAGCCAAAACATCAGCCAACCACAAAATACTTCAGCACATGTTTTATTGTATACAAAGATCATGTACTACAAGAAATAGCTCATTATTTCCCTCCATTTTCAATAGACTTGGGTTTGTCTTTAATTAAGTGCAACATTTATTTAGTGCTTTAATTAGATTATGGCTGCATAAGTTACAGCTGGGGAAGTGTAAGTCAGGGTTTCTTGGTTTTCTTTTCCCAAATGTGTAACCCGCTGTATTGGGGATGAGAAAGCACTGCTTTAAAAAGAGCAGTGAACGCTACAAACACAGGTTCTGTAGTTAAGCCTGGACAAGAGCTGCCCTGGATTCACACTCATAAACCCCATCTCGGAGCACTTTCACTTAGGCCTTTTGGCTCTGCAGTAAATAGTTCAGGCAACCGAGAAAAGCACGGCCATTCAAGCAGCTTTTATAGCACGACACTTTTGAAATCATCATTTGACAATTACTCTCTGTGTCACTGGTAATCATTCAAACATTGCTTTGGCACTGCAAAATCTCCTGGTGGTTATTACCCAAGGGAACCAAAACAAAAACTAACTGAAGTTGTAACTCAGGAAAGAGAGCCATCGTCATCTGAAAGCCTCTGAAAGTAAAACTAAAGTGAGGTGAATGTAGATTTTGTTGCTCTGCAAAATACAACATCATATTCCATTGTTAATGGCCCTTAAATTGAAGGTCCCTGACCTTCCAATTGCTTTCTGAGAGCAGATGTCTATTTATGTGCCTTCTTAAAGTCAGGTACTACATTCAGAATAAAAATTCCCAGATTTAAAATCTTGAGTTCATGTAACTGCAGCTGAATTTCACAGAAATTATGGATTTTAAAAGAACCTGGTTACAGTGCCCTTTTCACCCTAGCCATCTTCACATTTAATTAATTTCTTGACCACCCCTGCATGTTGATCATACTATTTCACGTGATTTTCCTGAGAGGCCATAACGGTATGTGGCTGAAAGTAATTTAGAGCTCAGCAGTGACTATTAGTCCTTCCAGTAGGCATTACCCACTGTTTTTCAAGGAGCAGAAAGTTACAGAACTGTTCCCAAAACACTTCTTTTTGTCATTGAAAAGATAAGTCACTTAAACGAGCATGTTTCACAACAAATCACTATTTCCACTGAATTTATTTTAAGCAAAATAATAATTAACATTCCCCCTGATTTAGACTTTACCTAGTGATTACTTCTGATGTTTATTCTGCAACTATTTGAGATCAAACATTTATAACTTTTAGCACCATAAATGTGTAACACTCGTATTTAAGGTCAAAACAATTTATTTTTGATTACAAAGTAATCAAGTGAGTTCTATGTATTTTTGTTTCCCTATTCTTGCTTTGCATGCATTTTTTCAAGTGGCAAACTTCCTGTTCTTCTCTTCCATTCAGTTTCTCAGTCATTTCTTGCTTTTTGTTGAAGCAAATGCTCGTTGACTGTGATGACAGCCTATCACAACTCCTAGACGAGATTCCCATACATGCAGTCAGGTAAATGCATGCTGCACTCTTCCTTAAATAAATAATGACAGACAATTGGTTTCTTAGCCAATGACCATACATTTGATGGTCTGTGTGGATAAACAGGATTGTTCTCCGTCAGGATCCTGTGATCCACACATAAAACTAGGACTAGTACAAAATCTCCATGTTTTGCTTCTGTCATTTTGTATGCCCTTCAGTCTAGTTATCCACAGTCTGCTACTCAAAGAAATTAAAGTCCCCAGACCTCTGTAATGTGTAATTTCACACGGGTTTCAGGTATTGAGTTCTTAGGGTGACATTAAAATACCTCAGCTAGTTACCCAAGTTCCCTGTCTTAGGTATGGAATGGCCTTGGATGCTTCCAGCTGGGATCTACTACATCCAGCAAGCTACAACCTGCTAAATTGCTGAGGGAGGCACGTGCCTAATATCCTACCCCTACTATGGACAGGGAGGACACTTCTGAATGGGTGGGAAGGTGCTTTACATAGGGATTCATGTTTCACAACTGAAGCTTAATGATCCTTGCTCCAGTCCAACCACTCTATGTCCTTATCGCAGCCTGGTCTGCAGCCTCCTTGTCTGGCTACTCCTCTGGAATGAGGGGAATGTGGACACCAAACCCCTGATAGTGTAGGAGGGAGCAGCACTCAAGGGACAGTAAATATGAGGAGCTTAAATAAAGAGCAAGCATCATTACTGCCTTCCTCAGTGGCTGTATTTTTAAATGAAGAACCCAAGGCTCTGCATGCCACGTTGATTCACCCCGTCAGCATGCTCGCAGCTCAGCTATCAAGTGCTCTCTGGGAAGATGAACTGGGGAATACCACTGCTTCCCTTTTAGGGATTGTTCCTAGGTATTCAGCCCTGGCAGGGTTGAAGCACACACACAGAAAGAGCTTCCTCAGCACTTAGGAGGCTTTTCTGATGTCAATTTGTTTGTCTAAAAATTTAGATGGGAGTTTGCCTTTTTTGTAGGGTTTGTTTTTTCTTTATAAATCTTAATTTTCAGTTGACCTAGCTGTAGACAGGAAGTTTTCTATAGACCATGGGGGGCATTTGCACAAGTTTCGTTGTATTCATCCCATAAAAAAGTTAAGGAAAGATCAGGCAGTCTCTCACAAATGACTATGACTTCCATAGCAGGATTTAATTACAGCTTCTTCTTTTTTCTTTTTTTTTCCCAAGAAGGGATTTTAATAGGATCTTTTAGGATTTTTTTATCCTAAAATTTCATGCCCTCGGTTTTTTTTTTTTTTTTTTTTTAACATAATAGCTCTCAGTCTGGACCACATGAAGCTACTGAGTAAAAGGTATAGAAATTTCCCCGAAAGGAACTGCATGCTTACATTTTTGCATTCCCTGAGTGGTTATCTCACTTTTAGATCCAGCTGTGGGACAAAATGTCCTTCATTTTCCTGACTGTCAGTTTGGTTTGTATCTTATTACTGATTGTAACCTATTATATGTAAAAAATCAAGTAGATACAAAATATTACTGATGTTTACATGGTCAGGCTCACACTATCATATATTTTTTACCTGCATGCAGAAACTTAAATATATTTTAGCAGAAAAGAATGTATTCTCTGTGTCACTTCAACGACCCATGGTGTCTGTACACATTTACTGACTGCAACAATAGCAGTTTTGTAAGGCAGAAGGCATAAGAGAAAACAAAAAAGTGTTTTGTTTCCTTGTCATGGTTTTAACCAGCAAGCCTACTTCACCTCAACGGTACAGAATAATGTTGACAGTTGCAGACCATTTCACCTGACATATTTGACTTGTTTTATTTCAGCGTAGTGTTCATCTGAGTGATTAAAAAGTTATTGTTTGAATAATTAATTCTGGGGAGGTAACCTACCAGAAAGAAAGCAAAAGGAAGTTTTTAATCAATATAGAATAGCACTTTAAGACCCCTTTATTGCTATTAACCCTCTTAGAGATGCATTGAGGGTGGTCGTGGCTGTTGTCAGTGGCTTCTCTAGACACAGCTGTAGGACAACCTCCAAATAAGCATGCAACTTTACTCTTTGTGTATTCACATGAGGGACAGTATTGGGCTCCAAGAGTACACTTGGCACGGCAAAATCTGTCACTTTATATATTCTAATGAGATTTCCAGTCCCCCTTGTCCTGAGAAGAGCAACTGAAAGCAAAGTCATTTAATATGTTCAACATTTAAAGCTGATCTTGTCAACAGATTTCACTGTGACTCTTCCTCATCACGTTTGGTATATAAAAATGAAACCCACCTAATAGTAAAATCAGCTTAGTGACCTTTACTGCTACAGTATCAGGCACAGCACATGCAAAGCCTTTAAATGTAAAAACATGGACAGCTGGGGTGAAACATAAGATTGAAAGGATGACACATTAGCTAAACAGGAGCCTGAGGAGATGAGACAGGGTCATAAATTGCATTAGTCATACTGTTTGAGAAATGATCTCCAGTGGCACTTGCTTCTCAGTGGGGACTTTCATTGATGATCTTTAGTAGTCACTGATAAAACTCTATTCAGCTTCTTACAGTGTTACATATTTGGTACACATTTCCAAGGAAAACCATCCTCGGGGTAAGTTTTGCTGCCATGGAACTGAATGTGCACAAGGCAGGGAGTGCTACACTAGCTAGGACTCCTTGCTGAACAGCTGAAGCAAGGGTTAACTCTGGAGAGGGAGAATCCATGGCTTTAAATGGAGACAGGAACTGAGGTGGTGACATCAGGCAATGCTTTTGGGGAACCTGGGAGCAGCAGCCTCCTCAGAAACACTGCATACGGATTGACAGAGGGAGCTGCTCAGAACAGCAGTTCATGCATGTTTCATTGAGGCACACTACACATGGGCACACTTTGCAATTTAAAACAAGCTCAATATAGTATTCCAGAGAGTCAATGAAACAAGAAAAACTCCCAAGGCAAAAACCTAAGGGAAGTTTTTGTTACTAAAATTGACAAAATTGAGACAATAAAATAGTTCATCACATGAAAAGGATGGGGACTGGTTATCTAAGCGTGAAGGCAGAGACAGAGAAAGTTTATTATTAGTAGGTGGTCAGCATTACAGGGAGGTTGAGTTTCATATACTTAGTTTAGTTGTCCATGTAGAAATGTGGGCAAAGCTGTTCATTCTGAGGCCTCCACTTCTGTTAACTAAGGCTGGGACATGGAATGGCTGAACAGAGCTCAGGGATGGCAAAGCATTAACTGCAGGAGGACACAATCACAACAAGGGACTGTGATCCAACCCACACTATGAGGGCAAGCAGCTCTCTGCACCCGGTTAGGCAGGTGACGAGTGTGGAAGCTGTGCAGAGTGCAGCCTGGGAAGTGGCCAGGACACAGTGTCCCACCATGCTGGGAGCCTCTGCAAACACACCTTCATGACCTGTCAAAAAGCCAGTGCTGCACTGGAAATCCGAGTTCCACACACATGGTGACAGAGCAAAGAGAAACAGGACAAGAGACTCAAGACTCCCCATCCCACCAATGGTGCATCTATAGTAAGGTGAGAAGTTCAGGTAAACACATCTTTATGATAGGGGAGTTTGGTTGTTGTTGTTGTTGATTGTTTTCTTTCAGCTGTATGATAAAAAATAATTCAAATTGTTCTCTATTCTAGTGGACTGGTCACCACAGAGGAGACATGTGGATCAATGTAATAGACAAATTCAATATCTTTGTGTAAGGTTCTGTGATTCAAAAGGTGTATATACTAATTCACACAATGACATGAGTTTGGATCTTCACTAGGTGAATTCAGTGGAAGGAAAACTTTGGCTCTGAGATCTTTGCTTTAAGACCAGGTTTTATGGACTGTAGAGTCAATTTTGACTCAAGTGGTCATGTATTTGAGGACTCATCTAGAAAGCTTCTAGATGAAGGCATATATTTCCTCAAGTGTTGAAAGGGCCTAGATGAAGGTATCTATTTTCTCAGAATCAGTGTCACTTCTTCTGATATATTCAATTTTGATCCATTCCTCATGCCTGCTATACTTTTTAAAGTGATCTAAACTTAGGTTCACGAATGCTATGTCTTTACTGACAGTCACATCCCTAAGACTTTCACAGATGACCAGGAGAACTTATAAAGGCCAACTGAGACTTAACTTTCAAAACCACTACCCCCCCTTCTGTGTAGTGGAGCTTGGACCCCAGCCTGTCACTCAGACTGCAGGGTAGCACTCTGCCTCTGACAGGAGTTAGTACTCATTTCCTTCTTGGCTGTTTAAAATTGCAAATACTAAAAAACAGAATAGTCTTCTGCTTTCTAGCCCTTCCAGACAGACACCCTTATGACAAAGCAGGAAAAGACAAACTAGGGAAGTAGATGGCATCAACCCATCTATTATTACTACTTAGGAAGTTGCAACACCTTCTGGTTCTGACACAGCTGCACATGCACCCACGCATCTAAAACCCTCTCCATGGACTGTTCTGGAACTTTTCAAAACACAGGCAGTACAAAGCCAGCTAGCTCATTGCACCAACTAGATAATGGACATCTGGGTTCACAGCCTACATAAACTTGACTCCTGCTCTTCAAGGCAGTTTCACTCTGAACCACAAGCTGTATCTTTGGTCCAGCTCTCTGGGGAGGCTGTGTGAAGAAAATGCAGCACATATGAACTGCCACAGCTGGCACAGCACTCTCTGGGCCTGCAGCAAAGCACTGCAGCCCAATGCCACAAGACCAATTCTACTTGCCAGGAAACACAGAAAAGAGGGCAATTTGGAGAAAACTGTAACTATCAGGGTTCTTGCTGGTACAAAAGTTACTGCTTGTGCCTGAGTTTAAGGTGAGAAATTAATGCCTGCTTTGGTAGCATCTGAAACATCTAATGCTGGATTTTTTACCTTGCCAAGTGGAAAGCTGCAGCAAAACTATTGTCATGTTGCCACACATGGCAACCTCTACCTTCTCCTGTAATGCCTCTTTACTATTTCAACTTGGAAGAGTAGAAACTCTTAGTAGTGAAAAACAAACAAACAAACAAACAAAAAACCATCCCCACATTAAAGAATTCATTTTACTAGGATAGATTAACTTGTAATTGAAGACTCCAGCTATTGCATGACTGTGGCAATAGTTTGTTTGAAAAGACTGTCTTTTTTGAACGTGTGCATATGTTATGTTGCCATTTAGGTGGCGCCACTTTCTGCATAAAATTTACTTTGCATAATTACAGGCAGTTTTGCAAAATACATATTTGTAATCTTTAGTGCTTGCTTACCTCATATTTTTTCATTTGGTTGAGAATATTTGTCATAGATATCTGTTGTCTGTTATATGGGGCTAAGAATTGACTTCTGAAATACCATGGAAAAAAGTCTGGAAGTCTTTGCAAACTCATGAATTATTTCCTTCTTCTGTTTCTAGGCCCTCCACAATTTACTATCACAAGTTTGCCAGGGAAAACCATCCCCGCAGAAAAGCAGCTGCTGGCACTGTGTGTACACGACTCAGATGCAAAGTCCAGCAATTTTCTTCAAAGTGCTGACAAAAGCTGGTTTGGGCCAAGAAAGAAGACTTTGTGCTGAGACACGTGCAGGTGCTCCACCCCTCCAGGCCAGCTGTGGCAGGGACAGGACAGACGAAACAGCTGGAGGGGTTCTGCCTCTTAACAACCTCAGCATGATTTGCAAGGCTGTCCCTGTCCTCATCCCTGGGCTACAAGAGTGGCTAAACTGCTTTGTTCAAGGAATAAACACAAGTCTTATGAATAACAGGGTATTGTGTGACAGGTGAAGTAAACTGGGGACTCCTCTCATTTCTAAGTAGAGTAATTCATTGGGGAAATTCCAGTCAATTGAGTTCAGAGCATTCAGTTCACAGCACCTCCAGGAGTGGTGGCATTCTGTTTGAATCCAAGGTAGAAGTGAAACCTTTCCATGGTTACTGCGGACAACTGAGAGCAAAAAGTGGTCCTCGTGTTCAGCATTTCTGAGTCAGAGCCACCAGCTGCAGCCTGGGTGATGGAAACCCTCTGCAGACAGCTCGTGCCACAAAACATGGGATGTGCCAGCTCTGTGGGCTTCAAGGGGAGCCAGGGTGAGTTTGCTGGTTTGTATGGGGCATGAGGAAGGGAGGTAAGCACAAAGGCCATCAAATGTGGGATATGTGGGTTATTAACAGAGCAAGAGGTAACAGAGAAGGAAAATTATGATCTAACATACTGCAAGTCATTCTTAGGATCCAGCAAGATTGTCATGTTTACATTTGTATTTCATGGGCATTTCTCTCCTTCCTATTTCTTTAGATGACAGAAATGTCTATTATTTCCTCCACATATTGTTCTCCATTTCCCCTTTCCCTGTGCATTGTTTCTTCCTGTTTTCTGAGTATTTGCAAAACACAATTTCAAAACCAGTCTTTTTTCCTAAGTACCCGGTTATAAAATACAGCAGCCAATTGTTGCTCACTCTCACTGATGTAAAGATAGATCTAAAACTGAACTAAAAATGTTGAATGGCTGAGCTTTTTTCATGTACAGACAAATCTCATTATAAAACTATAAAGAAGAATTATCCTACTGTCCTTCTGAGATACATAGTTTAATTAATACTGGATATATTTAGTTTCCAGAGTGCCTCTCCCACACACAAAAGCCAAGGTAAAACAGGAATATTCAGTTGCTGCATAATGGGAGGATATTTATAAAAACAAAGCTGCATTAAGCAAAGCATTGTTCATTTAGATGGATGAGTTGCGAGATGTAATTAACTCTAATGTGAACTTGCACACATTACATGTATGACTAAGAACCCATACAAATAGCTAAATTAGATTTTTAACTTGACTATGCAGAGTTTGCAACCTGATTGTTTTGGTAGACATCCCAGGCCTGGTTTTACTAGTCTGTTAGCTCTACAACTCCTTGGCTTACAACAGCTCTGCATGGTGCACAAGGGAGGTGTTATCTGCATTCCTTCATATGACTAAGTTACACTGCCATGAATCTGCTGTATACAAATTAAGATGAAGGACAAGATTCTTGATTCCACCCACAAGAAGGAGTAACTCATTTGAACAGATAAGTAATTCAGATATAGCTTGAAGGGCATTTTGAACTAGCACAGACATGCTCATTTGGTGACAAATACTCCTCTAAGGTCTACACACTCCTACATGGTCTCCTACCTAGGAGAACTCTAGCTAATTAATTTGTCAGTCTATATTTCTACTTCATCTTACAGAGTGATGAGAAATACATGTATGTGACATGACAAAAATCTGTTTCAACAGGAAATAGGTCAAAATCCCCAGAGGCAAAAGATAATCTGGCCAATAGATGGTTATTACACTTGGTGGGTGTTACAGTCAAAGCATGATGCAATGCTCATTGCACAGCAACTAGTTGCACAGTACTAGTCCATCCTATTCCATGTTTGAATTTCCACATAGCAAGAAGAGGTAATGAATGGGCTCTGCTTTGTTCACACTAAAAGATTCTGCCTCCGCCAACACTTCTTCCAGTTATGAAGGTGGTCTTTATAACAAGTTTCCCAGCATTCTGCTGCCAGCCCTGGCCAGCTCCCAGTGAGACCTATCTTGCAGCCTCTCTCCATGGTGATATGTGACATGTGGTCCCAGCTTATCTGACAGGTTCTTTAGGCTCCAAAGGTAACATCCAATTTTAAATAGAAGTTTAACCCCAGCCACCACCTAAGAACTGCACAGCCACGCGCTCACTCCCCCTCAGTGGGATGGGGGAGAGAATCAGAAGGGCAAAAGGGTAAACAATTGTGGGTTGAGAAAAAGACAGTTCAATGGGCAAAGCAAAAGCCATGTGCACAAGCATAGCAAAAAACAAATTCATTCACCACTGCCCATGGGCAGGTGTCCAGCCATGCCCAGGAATGCCGGGCTCCATCACATGTAACTTGGCAAGACAAAACACCATCACTCCAAACATTCCCCCTTCCTCCTGCACAACCAGCAACCTACACTTCAAGTAACTGAGAGCCTTATGCTTTGCAGAAGCATAATTAGTCTGAGACCATTGATATTTACAGCTTAGGCAAATCTCTTCACCCAGTTTTAAGAGAAGGGCACAGCTGAGCTTCAGTGCTGAGGCACCATTTCGAGGAACGTGTGGAACAAGGCTTCAGCACAATGCTCGAGCCATCCCCACTGAAACAAGCAGGTAGCTCAGGAGATCTTAATCCACTTGCATTTTAAGTTGACATTTAAGAATCATCTCTCTCTTTAAAACCAATCAATCAAAAGTATTTACAGAATCACGACTCATGATTCTATGAATCAAAAGTATTTGCAGATTTAGGAAATTGTCACTAAACAGACCTGGCCGGGAACTGGATTTTCTGTTTCATAGAAATTTTTTCTCCCAATTTCAATTTTTTCCCATTTAAACCCAATATATTTTGTTGTTCTGTTGTTGCAATACATTTCCAAGAGTTAGGATTTCTTCTCTTATTTTAAATAACACATTTCACATTGAAAAAAATATTAAAATGTCAAAATATTCTTTGCTGGACTTTTTAATGCTTTATCAGTTCTCCTTACATATCAATTTAGCATTTTTTTTGAAGCATTTTAATTTTGACAGAAATAATGCTGCATTAAGAAAAAGAATCTCTGAAAAAGATACACTAAATATCCCATCTGCTGTACTCATCATACACTTTTCTATTTCTTTCCCTAAATTTACAGTTCCTAGATAGACTCATAAACACTCAGAACAGAGACATGAAAATGATAGCAGTCATTCTGGAAAGCTTTAGTTCAAGATTTTTTTTTATGACTTCATCAGTTATTTCTTTAAAGATATTCTCGGTAATATTGCTCTAGTAGCTATTTATATCTGAATGAGAAATGCCAGGGGAAAAAAAATAGCCCAGCTGTGCTTGAGAAAACGTTAAAATCCATAGCAGCTTGGAAAGCCACTGCAGAGCAGTGACCCACTGAAAGAAATCACTAAGAAGCTTCTTCCCCTTCCTTCTTTTCCTTACAAGAGGAGGTTTTTAAAGCCCTCATTACAAGATAGAAATATTGGAGGTCTTTTGAATGTGCTAAGCCAAATGTAAGAGCTACTCTGGGATACAGGCACACCTCTGCTTAGCTCTGTAAACCTCAAACCCTTTTCATGTCAGCCTGTACTTCAGAACATTAGGTTCCATCTCTGTGGGGAGGGTGGCAGTGAAACTCCTGATGCAGCATTTCTTAATCAATAAACTAAATTCATGAGATGACTTGAATCAAGGAGCTCTAAAACAATCACCAATTTGCACATATTCACTGTTCCTTTAAAGGACTAATTGTTTGACTTGTGATTTGCATTTTAGCTTGAGGAGTGGCAGATCATTTTTTGACTTGGTCCAGGGGTTAGACATTCAGAATACACTGGAAATCTCTCAATTTACCCAACTCAATTAAAAAAGATGCATGTATAGCATTTATGTAGTGTTTTGACAGACTTTATTTTCTGCTCAAGTGATTCAGTTTCCCCTGGATACATGGCCCTCTCTTTGTTATGCAGAATTTGAATTGCACAGAAAGAAGATTAAGTTATTGGTTATTGGCTAAGTTGCAATACATTCATTAAACCAGTAATTTCAAATAGCCTTCAATAAATGAAATGTTCTTTAAGTAAAATCTGATTCTCAACTACTTTAAACATTTGGGTACCGGGCTAAATATTAAGAAAAAGACCCGTAGTATCTACTAATAAAAATAAACACTGGTGACAGCAAAAGCAACTGCATAGCCATTACAGTCAGAAGAGACAGTAACCTTCCAAATTCTGTACCCACCAAAGTTTCAGAATCAAGGAAGTTTTATATGTCTCAGTTGCTGTAGAAGAGCTGAGCAATTTTATCAGATGAGAATGATGAATACTAAAGAATATAGCAATGAATTTCAAGATCCAAATACTTAAAACGTTCTGTTTGAGTAAAAGTTTAATAAAAAGTAAGAAGATGGAGCAGTGCAGTGCAAAAGAACACCAAATAGCAGGACTTTCATCACAGAGATGCAGGAGGTCAATGCCCACCTAGAGAATTGCCTAAATCAGTCAGTGCACTTTGAAGTCTCTTGGTGACTCCCCTGAAGTCCAGTTTTGGGTTCACCCAAAACTGTGAAGTTTTGAATATCTGAAACCAGGATGTGGGTGAATATGCACCCACAACGTCAAACAGCTGAGCAACTCCATTCTCATAAATCCAGGTGTCCAGGCTCCTCATGGGCAGCCTGAGACAGCCATGGGGACAGCACGTGGCACAGCAGAGGGGCTGCAGTGCTGGAGCATGTTCCTGAGACCACTCTTCATGTGCAAAGGCACAGTAAGTGCTTTCTGAATTCAGACATTGTCACCCACAGCTGACAACCACAACTGGAACAAAGCATTAGTCAGAACTTAATGTCATGTAATTTGCTTGCTGTAGCAAGAAGTTCTTGCCCCAAAATGTCAGATACCTCATCTACAATATTTTTGAAAAACAAAAGACAGGTGTAACGAGAAACCATGAGAGAAGAGAAAGGAGGGACTGATATTCCAAAGAAAAGGTGGCTGAACTGGGGGCCCACAATTCAGGTATGGGGCTCACAAGATGTTCCAGCCCACCTCCTTTATGCATCAGCTCTGGAGGAGACAGGGCACAACAGCAGGTGAAACTGGCACCTCCCTCTGCATCTGTGCATGGAAGCCTGTCAGGAGAACCCCCAGCCAGCCTCAGCACTGAAAAACTGGGACCACCAAGGCACATTCACCCCTTACATACTACAGAGGGTGTCTGAGACAGTTTTCCCTCTCTGCTTTCTCTCCTCTCTCCCAAAAGCCCCCCTGTAGGCTGGCACAAAATATCTGAGATAGACTTCTGATCAGGAATTCCCTGTGAGATCCACTTTCTCTCTGTGGACTACAGAGGGCATCCTTGGAAATTAAAATCTTAATTTTGTTGACCAAAATTAGTGACCTACAGCTAGGAAAAGTGAAGTTCTTATCCTTTCCTCAAAGCATTTCCCTTGGGCAAAGCAGACAATTTTTAAAAGGTTTGTTGTTTTGGTTGTGTTTTTTTTTTTTTTTTTTTTTTTTTTCGCTTTTATTCTAATNNTTTTTTTTTTTTTTTTTTTTTTTTTTGCGTTTCTAATAAATCTGTATTTGATATTCAGCCAAATACATTTACATAATTACCAAAAACATTGAGGAAACAATACCTTCCATTAATGAATGAAAGGCAGAAGCAAGCCTGAATTTCCAAGTTAAACTACAAGTTCTAGTTACTTCTGGACTTTTGTGGTGACACTGCATCTCTTCGGTGAACAATTACCTCTGCTGATGTTAATAAAATGGTTTAAAAATTATTTAAGCTATTCGTTAATACTTGATTTGTAGATGTTCCACTGTACGTAGATGCAAGAAAAGGTTATAATGTCTGTTTAGGAGGGGTTATAAATCAAATGAAATTTACTTAAAGATCAAAACTATGATGGTAAGCCAGTTTTTAAATACTATCATGGCTCTAGTGTATTACTCTCCACAGAGGACAGAGGCTATGGTGAGACAGCTGTTAAAAGCATCTTTGTTTACTGTTAACCAGTGAACTTAGCAGGGGGAGGGATTCCTGTCACAAGGCAGGATATAAGGAAGGAAAAATAACAGTGTATTTCTGTTGTTGTCTTTATTCTGTAATATTCTGTATAATCCAAGCAGCTGATGATGCTATTTTTTTGGCAGCAGAACAAGGAGCTATTGTAATTAGGAGAGGCCAGGCCATTTGCACATGAAGCAGCTTTCTGAGACACTACAGCAACATTCAAGGTTGGGATAGAAGACTGCAGAGAAAGCCTGAACAAGGAAGGATGGAACTGGGCACACTGTTATCTCCAGGTTTCTCACGGGCAAAGCGTGGCAATGACACTCCCTGGACCCACACCCTGTGTGCTCTGAAGCTGTGATGATGTTACAACTCAGAACAGGACAAGACGTGAGATCAGCCATGTCTAATCCTGCCCTCTGCATAAACCCCATGAGACAATGTGATGGCAAGGCTGGGCCTTCACTGCCTCTATGACAACTCCTTAATTAACACACAGGGAAAAAGGCAGTCACCGGGCTGAAATATGGTATAAGGAGAAATCAGTGGGATATATTTATTTGCCAGCAGTCAGACACTGCAGATACATCTCTCTTTTCTCATTATTGCCTCCCTCTCCCAAAATGATGGCATCTGTAAAATTAGAAAGGGGGAGAGGGCAGAGAACATCAGTTGAAAAGTTTCTCTGTAACTACCATGTTAAAACTGAGACACTGTTTACCTTTGTAACTTTTTTGTTTAAAGATACAGCTTAGCATAGAAAAAAATATATCAAATGCAGTACTTTTGACATTATTTATAAATGCAATTTCCTTGGGGTTTTTTTTTTGATTGTGGAGTTTTTTCAAGGTTTATAAGATGGTTGTACCTCACTTGTGATCAATAAATGGTATCTAGTCAGCTAGATCCTGCTACAGAGTGACAAGAGAGAGACTCCTGCAGAAGCTCTAATCTTTTTAGTCCAGAACACCGAGCTCTTCATTAGCAAATGTGAGAGATTAGCTGTCTAGTTTTCAGCACTGAAACTAGGTGTATAGAACTGTCTGGAGTAAGTACCTGACTTCAGGATAAAAACTGATATTACAGGTTCTGGTTTCACACACTTCCCTCTGGTCAATTCTTCCCCAGAGAGAATCATGGCATTGTTAAAGCTGGAAAAGACCTTTAAGATTTTTGAGTCCAACCATCAACCCAGCACTGCCGAGGCCACCATTGAACCATGTCCCTCAGTGCCAGATCTGCACATCTTTTAAATACTTCCAGGGATGGTGACTTCACCACTTCCCTGAGCAGCCTGTTCCAATGCTTAACAACCCTTTCCGTAAAGAAATGTTTCCTCATACCTGATCTAAACCTTCCCTGGTGCAACTTGAGGTCATTTCTTCTTTTCCTATTGCTTAATCATTGGGAGAAGAGGCTGACTCCCACCTGGCTACACTCTCCTGTCAGGGAGCTGTAGAGAGAGCTACGGTTCCCCCTGAGCCTCTTTTTCTCCAGGCTGAGCCCCCCCAGCTCCCTCAGCTGTTCTTCACAGGAATTGTGCTCCAGACCCTTCCCCAGCTCCGTTGCCCTTCTCTGGACACACTCCAGCCCCTCAATGTCTTTCTTGCAGTGAGGGGCCCAGAACTGGACACAGGACTGGTGGTGGGGCCTCAGCAGTGCCCAGCACAGGGGACAATCCCTGCCCTGGTCCTGCTGCCACACCACTGCTGATACAGGCCAGGTGCCACTGGCCCTCTTGGCCACCTGGGCACAGCTGGCTCATGTTCAGCTGCTGTCACCAGCACCCCCAGGTCCTTTTCTGGGCAGCTCTCCAGACACTCTGCTCCGAGTCTGTGGCTCACTGTACACTCTCTACACTCTCCAAGGCAGTGTACAGACAGTAATTTATGGCCCAAATACTCTTAGCATTTTCAGCAATGTAACACCAATAGCCATCAAGAATTTATGGAAAAAATAATATCGTAACTCCTTGAAACCTATGATTCTACCTGTTAATATCCTCTTTGTGTAATTAGCATTATCATTAACAACCTAGAAATCCAAATTCCAAACTCTGAGTGCAAAAGACCCACAACCAAGCAAGATTATTCTCCAGGTTGTTAAACAACATGAGGTAGTTCCTGTGGGAGAATCCTGTCTCCCTGCACTGGGCTCTGTTCCACCTCTGGTTAAAAAGCATTGATCTTTTTAAAGCATTCCTTTTTAAACAGAAATTTCTCCACTACTCCCCCTACAAAAAAAAAACATTGCAGAGACTATGGCAAACATTTCAAACTTCCACAAGAATTTCTAAAACTGTACTTGACTTTTGTTGCTTATTTAAGTAGAAATGAAAGAGAAGGAGAAATGAAATTAATAAGTATAACTAAGGCTTACACAACACCTTTTTTCTACTTTGCTAAAACTAAAAGCAGTGATGATGTCATCAAAACTTTGAGATCTAGCCATCCCTTTCCAAACCCATATAACAATATTTTGGATCTTTATAAATAACTGCAATTCTGTATCTGCAAACTTTTTTCTGAATTTAAAGAAAGCTATAAATACATCATGGCATCCTTCTTACAGAAAGTATTATGGCAAGGAAAATAACTTCTCCAAGAACTGGATTCGTACTTTGGAAGCCTTTTCTGTAAAAGTGGATGACTAAATCTCCTCACATACCAATGAAATTTCTCACTAAAATCTCATTTCTTTAATTAAGATTTACACTAAGCTGTTTTACACACACACACAATATGCATACATACAGTTTTTTCCTCAGTGCCACAGAGGAGAAAAGGAAAATTGCGATTGAAGAATTTAAAATCAGAAGGCTCTGAGGGAATATGATGGGCACCACATCAGCTCAGATTGGTCCATTCACTTCTCAGCTACATCTGTGGCCTGCTCTTCCATACAAGCCATTGCTCAAAATGTTAACTTTCCTTGAGACAAATGTTTAAATATTGTCTGACAAATCTACATATTTCAGCTACTGCAGGAATGGTTTTTAATACCTGTGATTATTTCCCTCCTCTTTGTCATCAGTTTTCATACTATTAATGTAAAACAGAAACTAGAGAATTATTCAGCACAGATGGCACAGCAATAAATATCTGGACATTTTTCATGAGAATGTCTGTCTTTGGACCTATTTTCTAAGCATATGGAATAGAAACCACTCCACACTGAGGTATGGTAAACACTCTTGATAGCAGTAATTGACTATTACTTGAGTATAATGCTAGGGGTCATTTGACATAAAATACCTGTCTTAAAACAGGTTATCTACCTTGGCACCATACATAACTCATTCTGCTGCTTCTGGCACAGTAAGAAATCTGTCTGCTGTTTTTAGAAATCTCCAGTGTTCAGGCTGGAGGTGGTGATCTCAAGGATGGAACATTTGAGTCTCTCTTCCAGTCAGCTGAAAGAAAGGCAGGGTTTTAATCTATGGGAATTGAACTTTTATACAAGATAGGCTTGTACTACAGAAACTAAATACCATGCTCCTTAAAGAAAAATATATCTTGCTCTATTAATGAGCATGTATTACTACTATTTTGGAATGAAGGAGAAAGGGAAAAAAAGAGGATTCAGAAACCATTTTAGGCCAGAAACGTAATAGCAGTTATCACACAAAGAGAACTTAGCTAGGGCAGCACTGTAGAGATAGCCAAGTTAATTTGAAACTGGTCAAGTGTGAGAAGTTTATATTAAAGGCCATCCATGGAAAGAAGGAACAGAGTTTTAGCCAGCTTACCTGCTGAGAGCCAATTACTCCTATCAAATTCTTGTATTGCCACTTCCAATACTTCAATGGCTAAATTAAAGCTAGTTCGAGTATTGATAACTCCAGTTTATTATTTCCAAATCATTTCTTAACAGCAGCTTTTGAGATGGTAATGCATCTTCACAGCAATAACTCCTAAACATTCACTCTGGTTTTAAAAAGGAAATGAGGATTAGTCCAGACTTGAAAAGGTCCCTCAAATTAGGAGGTATCAGTTGCTCCAAATCAAGAAGCATTTGAAATACACCTCTAAGAAAATCAGATTATTTAGTCTTTCAAATTGCAAATTACAATTTTGAAAGGGTTGTTACAAAATTTCTTGTATTATATTTGCATATATACAGTCTCCTCGTATCTTGAAATTGTTTGATTGATTCCTGGTGTTACAATAATTTAGTTTATTGTGCAGCTCTCAGATGAATATTAAAAGAAAAAAAAATAGGAAAACTCAAAAATTTTTTGCAAATCATGCAGTATCTATAATTTTTCCAGCTGCTCAGCCCAAACAAGCTGAACTTCCTCTGAAAGAGCAATTGTCACATAGTTGTGTTTCTACAATATTAAACAAAACTGTGCTCTAGGAATCTCTGACAGTGAGAGAATTGAGGCAGTGTTGCTGAACAGAAATTATGTTATAAACAATTACAACCTTCCAAAGCAGATATCATCAATAACTGGAAAGGAAAATTTTAAGAAGCATAAAACTTTATAGGAATAGTCTTCTCAGACTCCTGTATACTTGTATGATCACACCTTTTCTTTTGCAGCTGAAACTGAGCACACAACTACTGTTGGTTCTCTGTTCTAATACAGGTCATTTAATATAACTCACAGAAGGTCAACGAAGTTTTTGGAGCTGATTTTTCCAAGTGCCATTCCTCTGAAGCATAAATGTCTGCTATGCGAGATTTCCAAGGAGTGAGCCTGTGACATCTGATACAGATATTGCTACAGATGCAGTAGTGGTATAAACAATGTAGAACTTTTTTCCTAAAACACTAAGCCCTAAATAAGAGTAAGAGCAAGAGACATCCTAGTGAGTCAGGGTGCCTGGAAATGCTCTCAGAGCACTACAGAACAGGCATGAATACTCGTATCATCCAACAGGAATCATGTGCTCCCTGAAATAAAAGCTGGCCAGTCCCACAGCTCCTCTAGAAAGCCATCCCCCCCCTCAAGGTGCTCACTGTCAAACTAGCTGCCCCTTAATGGAAAAAAATTATATGCCTCATAATCTATGTTTAAACCCTTGCTGCTACATAATCAGGCTATTAACACCATCCACTCACACATTCTTTGAGATTTGGGACAATCCACAATTACTCCACTCTGGCTGCTGTTAGGTTTTGCAGTCACTTGCTCTGTATTAATTACATCATGTGAAAGAAAGGTGTGAGTAACCTCTTAGTAACATTACCCTCGGTGTGTGACACATGCACAGGGCTTCAGAGACACATTAGGGGTTTATGCCACTGTCTGACTGACACCTAATACTGCTACAGTTTAGGGATTTCTAAGCTAGGGAAGGAAGCAATACCTCATTTGCAGTTACCATTCACTTCAGCTTTAAGAAGTACTCAAGATAAAGAGTATTACAAAAAATCCCATTATTACTCTGCCTTCTCCTATGTTTGAACTTCATCCTTTTTATTATTTATTCCCCTCTGCCTGTGCTGGATGTATCTTCTCTTCTGCAGGTGACAACAAGAACATGAAGAGGGACTAGTGATGATGTGTAAATAGTATCTAAAAAGGAGAGCTTGAAAGCACCAGGCATAAAATTGCTCTCTACTGGTGTCCTACACATCTTTGCTTCTTGCCATATTTCAAGCAGCAAATGCAAGCACTTAATAATGTTCCTCAGCTCCTGACCAGTAAATTTAATAAGAATGCTAGAGTTCCTTAATTTGATTTGCAGAGATGGTGTGAACTGGAAACAACTGAAAAATAGAAAAGTGTAATGAATTTTGCCTGTCTGTGCCACTTTCATATCAACATGTGCTTATCTGTAACAGGTTGCAATATTCAGGTCATATTTTAAGAACCAAAGGAACTCTTTACACCATCAATGATTTCTTATTAAGATGCAAATCAAGAACAATCACTGATCTTCTAGCAGAGCCTGAAAGCAGTTTCTTAATTAGTCAGGCTCCATCTAACATCTGACAAGACTTCCTTCATCATGGGAAGCTGACTTTAAAATTATCTTAGAAATTCAGATTTGTGGTCAGCAACAAAGAGCTAGAACTATATATAAGCCATCAAAATAATATGGCAATTTTTAATAGTCACTATAAATCAGCATATATTCTCCTTAGCAACAGGAAGTGTGAATGAAGTTTAGCTGTTTAACCTCTATTTTGTAAACTTGTTCTGACACCTGAATTCCTTCATATGCTAAAATGGAATGTCCAATGCTAGACAAGCAGAGTGACTCAAGAGTCACTTCTAACTGCTCACTCAGTGAATTTTTCCTCATGCTTTCTTTCTCACCACTTCCTAGCTTTTGCAGTATCTCCCTTCATCTTTGAAATATAGACCTTTGGAAATGTAAGTCTCTAAAGCATCTATGGTGATGACATGATTACCACATTGCACCTGTTGCTGCCATCATATGGTCCATAATTAACCTTCAAAGTGCTTTGTTGCTATCTCAGCTTGAGTAATAAAATCCTTTAGACAAACACCACAGCTTGCCTTCATTTTTAGAGAGCTTGCTTTTCTTGCCATCGATAACAGATTCATAATAAATTATTAATACCTCTATCCCTTTCAGATCTTCATTTGTATTGAGCAGAACTTTGCTAAAGCCAACAAATATCTAAGGTCGCACTGAGACAGAACTACATCTCACGGCAGCAATCTTTACTTTTCTTCACACATTTTGGCAGGCTGACAAGTTGTGCTGTGGGTACAGGCACACTGGGAAAATCCAAAGGTAAAACAGATACAGGTGTTTTCCACCCACATCCCAAAGAGTCTGAATATACAGGCTAGTCCCACTTCAATGAATTTCCATACCAAATTGTCTATTTCCCAACTTAGCAGGACTGCTTGCTATCTGAATTTAAAACTTAAGCCTAAGGAGATTTGTTTAAAGGAACTAATCCAACTAAATACACTACCATGAGGAATTTACACAAGCTAGCTCTCTACATTTGCATCTCCCCGAGGCAGTATTCTAATGGCACCACAGTAAAAGAGTATTATTGCCTCACAAATCTGACATCTTCAATCCTCTAAACAGTTTACAAAAAAATAATTATAGGTCAGCAACTATCTGACTAAATCTCATGATGGGTCTGGAGCATCTCTCTTATGAGGACAGTGTTCAGGCTAGAGAAGGGTGAGAGAGGATCTCATTAATGCATGTAAGTATCTCCAAGGTAAGTGCCAAGAGGATGGTGCCAGACTCTTCAGTGGTGCCCAGTGACAGGGCAAGGAGCAGTGACTGTAAACTAAAACACAAGAAATTCCACCTCATCATGAAGAGCAACTTTGCACTGAGAATGGCAGAGCACTGGAACAGGCTCCCCAGGGAGGGCAGGGATGTCCCTCTCTGGAGACATTCAAACCCACTTGGACACATTCCTGTGTCACCTGCTCCAGGTGACCCTGCCTTGGCAAGGCGTTTGGAGCGGGCGATCTCCAGCGGTGCCTTCCAACCCGAACTATGCCGGGATTCTGTGATGTGAAACGCACGCCCCGCTCAGTTACCGAGCTCCGCACGGCGCTCGCAGCGGGCCGTGCCCGGCTCCCCCTGCCACGGGCGCGGCCACGGGCAGGGACCAGCCCCCCGCCAGCCCCGGAGGGCGAAGGGCGGTCCCGGAGGGCGAAGGGCGGTGCCGACGGGAAAAGGGCGGTCAGAGAGGGCGGTCCCGGCCCCACAGCCCCGGCCCGCGCCGCCACCTCGTGGTGGAGCGACCGCCGGCCGTGGGAAGGTGCGGCTTTTGGGAAAGCGCACCCAGAGGAAATCCAGGGCTGGATTGACTGCAGTGACTCCAGTTTTGGGCGAGCTCCGAGCCAGGTGCGGCAGTGGCGGGGTGCGATGGTGCCCTCAAGATCCCGGTCGGGCTAGCACGATTTGGGATTCGCTGCTGACTCCGCCGAACACGTGGCTGTAATCTCCGGGGAGCGTACACCTGCCTGTCAGCCTCTGCAGCGCATTCTAAGGCGCTTGAGAGGCAGCTATGTTTGTAGTTAATTCCCTTAAGTCAATTCACCTGTACCAGAGGTGGAGGAAATACTTGCCTACTACAGATTTAAGGCCTTCATAAGTCAGCTCAGGCTCACTGATTTACAGCCAGCATTGCGGGTTGTAAGGGTGAACAGGACCCCTGATCAGTCTGTTTGGGGTGACTGCGCCCTGAACACCGAGGGAGGAAGAGAGCCGTGGTTTAGCCCTCCTGCCCTGTCACTGGGCTGCCATGACAAAGCCCTCCCCTGCCGCTGCTCCTTCCCAGCTCAGCACCTGGAGACAAGCCGTGGCAGCAGCTGGGCAAGGAAGGCTGAGGCAAAGGCAGCAAAGACAGAGCCAAACCCTTTTCTTACGGCAGGAACAGTCATCCCCTACCCTCGTGCCCAGGTGCGGCCCCACCCCAGGTGCTGGGAGCAGCTGTGCTGCGCTCAGGATCACCACAGGCGGGCCCTGGTGTCCTGCCATGGCCGGTCAGTGACCTGCAGGAGCTGCGCCGAGCCTCTCACCTGCACTGCGCTGCAGCCCTGGTCTTTGATCCTCTGGGTCCCACCCCAGCTGTTTCTTCACAAAGCCACAGTTCCTATTTGAGGTAACATCAGGGACTGAAAACAACTGAATTTTTGCTTGGTGTAGCAAATCCTGTGTAAGTTGTTTGGGGTTTTTTTGGTTTTTTTGTTGGTTTTTTTTTTTTCTGTAAAGACAAACAAAACAAACCTTTGGTTTCGTTTATCTGTATGCAGCTTCAGTGGTCTTCTCTACTGAAGTGCAAGCTCAGCATATACTTACTGATACATACACTTTTTCTTTTTTTTCCCCTTTCTTGGACCTTTCCAGATCCAGTCACTGTCAGACCCCCTCTCTGAGGCCATTCTGAATTTTTCAGCATCTTTTCTGAGACACTAATGTCAGAATTGGACACAGCATTTGACAGTGATGTCACCATTGGTGCAGAGAAAACAAAACAAATCAGCCAAATGAAAATCCCCCATCACTTCCTGAGTAATATCTCCTTCTTCGTACAGTGGAGCAGGGCTGCCTTATCTTAGGACAATTATACTGTTATAGCACTTTCTAATCAGAAAAAAAAAAAAAAAAAAAAAATTGCCTTTCATAATGCTAGACCTGTTTGGTTCCAGAAGAGGGCCCTTCTAAAACCTTACTCACAATTTTAGCATACAAAGTCTGTGTCCTTTTTCAGACATAGGCCTGCAAATACTGCCCTGCATCTGATTTCAGGTTTTTATCCCTGACTTACAGTATTACAGACACCTTGCAGGGGCACCCAATCTTCTTGGATAGCTTTGTAATCCCTTTCTTCCCTGAGCAATAACCAGAGGCTACCCTCAGTCTGACAATGCTTTTTTTTCCTTTTTTTGATTTTTTAAGTTAAACCACAGTGTAGGTCATAGATGAACACCTTGCAGAAGACCATTTTTGAGCATCTCTTTTATGAACAAAACCACTGAGCTCCTCAGGAAGCTACATATTTTTTTGATGGCCAGATTAAATTTTCATAGCTAATCTAAAACTACAGTGAGCTTGTGGAGTGTATGAATCCTGTAACTTTTGTCCTCCTACCTTGGTGTGCAGTGCCTGCAACTGTGTGATGAAACTTGGCAGCCAGTGGTAACTCTTGCTGGGACTGATAAAGGTTACTCCTTCACTTCAGACACAGGGTCAGTCATGAAAAGGATCTAGTTCAGGATAAACAGCAGAGGAAAGAAGTGACACCACTTAACACCTAGATTGTCTTCAAAGGCCAAACTAGAAATATTTATACACTGTTCTGAAAAAAAAAAAATAAAAACCAAAACAACCAAGCCACTCATACCCAATCAAGTGGGCAGTATCAGGGTATTCACATGATGCAGTGGAAAGTGAGCCTGTGTGTTTGTGGGTCCCAGACCAGTGATAAAGAACTGTTCACCGTAGGAAAACAGTCAGGCCTGTTTTTATGAAGCCCAAAGCCATACCTTACAAGAGTGAGTTTTCTGCTTTGACAGAAAGATAGGCTAGGAGATCAGGCCCTTCTTCCTTTCAGTTTTTAACCCTTCAGAATTTAACCCTTCCACGCAGGATCACAGAATCATTTACACTGGAAAAGACTTCCAAGATCATTGAGTCCAGCCTTTGATAGATCTCCAGCCTGGAAACAAGATCATGGCACTGAGTGCCACGTCCAGTCATTTCTTGAACACCTCCAGGAATGGTGACTCCACTTGTGGGTAGTCTGTTGCAATGCTTGACAACTCTTTCCATGAAGAAATTCTTCCTGAGAAGAATTCTTTCCAAGAAGAATTTACTTTATATTTCTACAAAAGCCAGAACCCCAAATGTGCTGGAGGATTCAAGTGTTGCCTTGCTTATAAACAAATGATCAAACCTACATACTGTTGAAAAAAAAAATCAACAACCCAAAACCAATCAATCAACCAAAAAAAAAAAAAAAAAAAAAAAAAAAACAAAAAAAGAAGACAGAAATTNAAAAAAAAAAAAAAACCCAGAAAGGAAGACAGACAAAAGAGGAAGGTAATAATACTAATGAAAAATCTATCCTAGCCAGTATGCATCTTCAGGAATTGGAATTTTTTATTTCTCCTCTGGGTAAGAAACTATACTATGCTATTTTATGTTTGCCATTCTCTTAAGGTCTTTGATAGATGTCATACTTTAAGAAAAATCATCAAGTTTCAATTATTTATGAATGCTAGAGAAAACATCATCAAACGACATGGAAGGCAGGCAGTAAGATGCAGAACATAGAACTCTAGTAATTACAGGTGGGTTAGTTCTTAGAGATTTTTTTTTTTAATTATAGGGATTTTTCTTGACAAGTTTAAAAGCATGTCACTTCAAAAAGGAGAGGCTAAACCAGGAGATACCAAATTCCTGATAATAAACATAATCTAAAACAACTTCCTAAAAATCCTCATTTAACAACACTTGGATTCAACTTCTTGGTTGCAGAAAAACCCTGCACTGATAGAGCTGACCCACTAGTAGAGCTGACGTTTTTAATGGTGTCTTAAAACTGATTTAATCAGTCCTTTCAGTCATTTGAGAATCAGACAGCAAGTGAGGGTGCTGTAAAGGGAATCTCCTTCTGATTTCTGTATTTTAGCTAATGCTTCTTACCTTATGGAATGGGGACCAGCACTGTGCTGCAGGCAGCAGATTCAGGGAAGTGTTTTATCTCCCTGAACCCTTCCTCCTTGCACACCTCAAGACCAACAGAAATTTAACCTCTCAGTACTATTCATTTAAGCATTTGACTAGTTGATCTCTGGCCTATAGACTGAGTAGGCTTGAAACAACCCTTTTCTTATGAAGAGGGTTTTTCAGTTGGGTCATTTCTTGGAACTGATTTAGAGCCTGCATACCTCAACCTATTCAAAGTAGACAAATGAAACTCAAACCCAATGGCAGAGATCTCTGGCCGAGGCAGCAGTTAAAGGTGAGAACAAGCAGCTCTGGGGAGGTCAGGGGGTGTTTGTGTGTGGGTGGTGTCAATAAAATATTGATTGAGCTCAGCTGTAACCAGAATAGTTCCTCTGACCATACACATGGTGCTTATCTCCTACTCCATCGTATTGCCTGCACATGACTTCTTTAATTGAAGTAATACATCTTTTGGGTCACTTTCCTTGTGTTAATACACAATGGAAGACTTAAGTGAGGGAGAAGAGAGAGTCGGCTGTTACATTTGTATTCACCTTCCTGATACAGGGCTGGAAAAATATGGAGGCACGTCTCGGGCAAACATCAAAACAGCTATTATACAAATCTGGGAGAACATCAAAGTGAAAGCTCTCGTGTGCCCTGGTTGATTTCCATTGCAAATACAGAGCTAACTCATTTATTTTCCAGTGTGTGCTCATGATTATTTTAATTTAACATGTTTGTCTGGAGGCAGCCGTCATGTTGATGCCACGGTGCTGTGTCACACAAGCTGTGGCCTGAGACACCCCAGCTGGGCATCCCAGTATCATGAAATTTATTCATGCCTCATACAAAATGCATTGTACAGGAAAGCTTGCAGTGGTATTTTGCAAAATAGCAAAATCTGTTACTCTGGAACGTTACAGATATTTTAAGAATTCCATATGAGCTATCTAGCCTATTTTTTTTTTCTGAAGATGGCTAGAATATATCTTAATGGCTGATAGAAAAGTGTCAAGATGCACTTACTGGAATCAAGAGCAGATTGTCTGTAGATGCACTTGTATTTCTGTGTGAAAAAAGCTAAAGAGGAGCTGCTGGGTTAGCAGGACCACCACTGGTGCCAAAACTGACAGCTGACTGAAATTTTATTATAAGATCAGTTACAGGTCTGCTACAGAGCAGCAGTTTCAGAGAGTTTTGAAGAGGAGGTGTCAGCTGTAATTGTGAAGAACCATGCAATACACCCTGGAGTATTTGTTTTCTCCTGGAGCCACTCAGGAGAAAAAAAAACCAAAAACAAAAACAACAAACAAAACCAAAACCCCTTAGCTTTATAACCAGTGAATTTAGATTCAATTGTGGCTGTTGCAAGCACCTCGCAGGTTCAGGGAAATGGGACCTGGAAGGAACTTTAAAAACAGGTCACAGTTGGGAAGTTTTCTTAAAGTTTATCCAGAATTTACCTTGCTGTAAGTTCAGTAAACTTTTGTCCTGTTTGTCAGGGAACAGTGACAGCGGGGCTGCTCCCAAGGGAGGATGAACCAGGGCCAAGGGTAACTCCAGCACAGGCAGTGCCCTCACCAGCTGGGGTCAGCAGAGCCAGAGGCTTGTGACAGCTTCTGTCAGGAGCCCAGACACAGGAGAGGGCATGAACCAGGGTCAGAGCCATCCAGGGACAGCAGGAATGAGACAGGAGCTGAGGCTGAAGGCAGGATTGGAGACAAGGTGATGACATGAACCTGAGATCCACCAGGGAAGCCCTGCTAGGGAACAGGGGCAGGGGAGGTCTTTGGGGGGATCCCAGGGAAGCTAAGCTGGTCAGGACAATTGAGACCTGTTAGGGCTGACAGTGTCCTGACAGAATTCACAGGGGATGTGGTGGTGAGTTATGCTCTTCTGTGCAAGATGAACCTGCTGGTTTTATCCTTCCTTCTGAAGTTGCACTCCTATGCTCATGGAAAGGAAAAAGAATTGTGGAAGTGTACATTAAAAAGGTGTATAAAATTATTCACTCAGTTCTTGTGTTTGGTGGTGTTGTGTCTCAATACAAGCCTTTGGAAGGATTTTGTTTCTATGTGGTGGTTGTTGCTTGGGGTGGGATTTTTGTCTCTTGGCAAAAATGAGAAATAAACTTTTATTTTTCCTTGAACCACTTGACTCAAAATTCAGGTATATGAACAAGTTTGAAAAGCAGTCCGTGAAAATTATGAGTAGTTTGAAGTGCTATTTCTTTTATCAAAACAATTAGTTTTTTTCCCCAGAGGACACTACCAAACAATTTGAGTCCTTAGTATGGGAAAATCAGGAAAAGTGCAACAACATGCACTGCAATTGGCCCAACTTTCAGTTAAGATGGTTAAAACCACAAATCTCTGTCATCTCCTTCCATGTGCATCCAACTATTGTAGCCCAAGAATTATCAGAACTGTCTCTGAGCAGGTCATCCTCCATACAAAACCATTCCAGGTCCTGGAATGGTTTTTTATATTGGTTTATATAATTATATATTTTATATAATTTGGTTTCTATAATGGTTTTATATTTGCTCAACACTATTAAATGACCATACCTTGAACTCTGATAATTACCTTCCATCACATTCTCAAGCTACAAATAGTTCAGCTTTACTTTCAGGCATTTTCTATGAAAGATTGCAGAGAAGATAAAAGGGCTCTCTAATGGCTGAAAATGTGGGTACAGTTATGTTGAACTGAATAGCAAAATGAGCAATATATGGCTTTTATATTTTTAAATATACTTCAGTTAAATAAAAGACCCCAGCATTTCCAGTTTGCAGTGTATCTTGAAATTTCCGTTCCTCATTCAAAGTGTACACAAAGCTGTACCTATGCCCACTGTGGGTATTTCACACACATTCTGTTGAGTAGTGCAAACACTGAGTTATTTAAGAACAAAGTATTTGTAGCTGTGTACAGAGAAAATGCACGTACTTGGGAAACAGATCCATTTACAGTGCTAACACTTCACACACTTGACTATTTCCCACATTTTCTGCCGTATGTTTTATTAAACCAGGAACTTTTGAACCTTTGTCCCTGTAGGGAATTTAATTTAATCAAGGCTCATTCACAGGAGCGACAGATACTATATCTTGTCTCAAAGTGCAGTCTAATTCTGCCTTGATGCTGCTGCATAATGGATGCATACTTTACACTTACATTCCAGAGTGTATTTTTCAGCTAATATACTGTTCCAGCACTGCAGAAAAATCATCTGAAAATTGAAATATGTGTCAGTCAAATGGTAGAGATTAATAAAAATTGCTGCCTGCATGAAAAACCTAAACTAGGTTTCTAGCAAGGAGATATTTTATTAGCAGAAATAAGAAGTTCTTTTCTGAATTCATTCTCACATGATAAATTAACTTCTCTTACGGTACAGACATTCAATCATTTGAGGTTACCTTACCACAGTTCTCAACATCTGTGCCCTTGCTGAGCTTCCTTCAGTGCCCAACAGCAGGAGCACTCAGCTAGCTGGAAATGGAAATGAGTTGTTTATATAAAAATACTGAGCCACCTTTGAACTGATTCAAAGTCCCCCTGTACAGTGACTGCATAAGGGGTTGTCTGAGATTATCTCTTTTGTAAATCCATCACCTCCTCTAGCTTGTATCTCGTAAGCTTTAAGACTGATAACATTTTGCAGGGACACTTTTCCAGCCCAGATTCCTTACTTATGCATTTCTTTTTTATCACAAAGCATTTGTATTTTGCCCAAAGCACTCATACCACAGAGGTTTTCTGCATCCCTGTAACTAAGGAGGGAAAAAAAGAGGACAGAAAATAAAGTAATTAAATTCAGCTTTCCTGCTACATAAGTTTGATTTTCATCAGCTGGTGGAGACAGGGAGGGGGAAGGATGGATGGATGGATGGATGGATGGATGGATGGATGGATGGATGGATGGATGGATGGATAAATAGATGGATGGGACAGGACACATTTCCATGTTTTTTGCCAGAGACTGAACTTTGGGGTTGCTTCCTTTGTCAGCAAGTGATCTTAAAACATTGTGATTCTGGTTTTTATATAATATATTTGAGGAATTGAACGATTGATGGTATGTCTTCAGAAAACCATTCATAAGGCACTCATTTTCTTTATATATTGCAAGCAGTTGATGTACATTGTTAGCTAATAATCTGTCAGAATTGCCTGATACCTGAATTTTTTTCTCATTGCATGTACTTCATCTTGGCCAAACTGCACTATTTGTTAATAATACTACTGTACTATGTTAGGACCCTGTTGTATGTGAAGACCAGAATGCAATTCAATGAAATAAACCCAAAAGTGAAAAAGCACTTCCTTCCCATCTCAGTATTAAACAAAAAGGATAAATGTTTATGAACAGTTAGACTAGCAAGAGGAAAGAGTGAACATGAAGCTGGTCAGCATGACCAGCATGCATGAGCATCAGCAGTGATGTGATGATTCAGCCCAAACAGATTTGACTGTCTACAAATGCACAAAGCCCATGCTTTCCACCTCTGAAAAAACCAGAGGAAAATTTCCAGTAACCATAACCTTTATAGGTGCTCTCAGCAGGGGCTTCAAATGAAAAATATAAGACCTGGCATGGGAGAATCTTCCATATTGCTCCTGGTTCTAGCTATAATAGTGGGGAATAATCCAGCTCTGTTTTAGAAGCACATGAAGTAGGGATAGGTCACCCCAGAAAAGCAAGTCTTCCCAGCACAAAGTGTAGAAACACGTGTTCAAACCGTTCAGTGTTTTCTGTACTTCACTTGAGCAGCTGACCTAGAACTGTCTTACGAAGAAAGACCAATACATGACTGACCAAAAATGACTTGTGTACAGATCTAATTATAGGCTGCCAGTATCAAGGAAAGACAATGTTCAGTGTGGTCAAAGGCGCAATCCAAATAAAAAGGTGATATATGTTACTTAGGGGTATCTGCTTTACTAATAAACTAATCTCTATCACTGTACAATTTTTGCAAATGTGGTGATTTAAAGCACCACACAGTTTTAAGAAATATGATAGTACATGTGAAATTTTGTGTGTTTTATGTATTTTTATGAGTGTATGGGTCTACTGGGATAAAAGAAGATTTTTTCCCTCTTGCTTACTACATCAGATACAGAAAGGATCTGCAAGAGTTGAAGTGAAGAAGGTCATAGCAACAGCCTGTCCTGTTTTTGAGGATGAAGTGGACTGCAGTAGGAATGATGAGAGGCACACAGGCATCCCAATTAGCCAGTTGTCCTGGTTTAAAAGACAGATGTCTGCCAAGGAAGGTGGAAACCTTCCTGGAGTGGAAAGATGACCCCCATCCTCCAAATTATTATAACTTTGAGATGACGGGCCTTGCAGGCAAAGATATGGGACAAGGAATAAGTTCTTTACTAGAATGTATATCTCTATGTAAATAACAAGACAGACAAACAACAACAACAAAAAAAGACAGGGCTTTATTGCAATGTCACACTACTGTACAGAGAAGAGGTTTTGTTATTACCAAAGTTTACATGTTCTGCTTATGACCCTCTGCTGTCAAGTCCCTAAAAAGCATCTTTGTTTAAGAGTTGAATTACAGGACTAAATTTGATGATTGAAAATACACAAGAACTAATTCAGCAGCAGCACTTTGATACCAAACTGAGATCCATAAAGGATATAAACCAGTGTTTTTAAAATTTATTTCAGTTACGTGTCAAAACGTACAACTCTGTGAAGTGAGGATTCCATATTAAGGCTCAGAAGCAGAAAAAGGCTCCATCAGCAGCTGGTCCCACACATGCTATATGGCCAAAAAGAAAAAAACAGGTTCTGAAATACTGTATAAAAATTTGTTGAACAATTCTTCAGTCTAACTACAGTAACTTCCAAAAAGAAACTGTGGCTCAAAGCTGAGCAATACTTCATGTTGTGCATTCACTCATTAGGAAATAAAGCTTTTACATTTCTAGCCAGGCTAATTTTGATAGCTACAATGGCTACCACTGGCTACTACTGGTAAAATATGACGTCTTAACTAACTGTATCTTACATTCTTCTTTATTGAAATTGAAACTGAAGCAATATATACAAGCCACCATTCTGAAAATATCTATGAAAAGACTTAAAATATAAATGTATAATTAGTCTCTTTGACACCAGTTGAGCCTATGCATTCTGCTTGTAGAATAAGGGCCTTAACTCACATTAGTTGCTTCAGGTACTATTTAGTGGATTAGAAGTCAGTTGAATTAACAGATGAAAGTATCTAATGTGGTTTCCCCCACATTTGTGCTCTCTCTTTATCGAAAAAAGTGTTCCAGTTAAAAAAGCATATTAAGTAATAGTAGGAATCAAGTTCATTCTGAAATTATTGCAGCACTGCATATATTGCACAGATGCAAATTGTCACCTTCTGTTCATAGAACTTGCTGAAATTCGCAATTATCAGAAGCAGCTTTTTACCTGCCTGAAAGTTCCGGTTCAGAAACCGTACACTTCCAACAGGAACACCAACAGGACAGTGCTGCAGTGCATTTATAACACCTCCTTTGCAAGATATGTCATCCAATGCTTCTAAACATTTCCTTTGCATTTTTGGATTTGGGCCTCTTTTTTCTGGCCCCAAGTGTTCAAACTTGCGGGAGGCCCGTGAGTGAGGCAGGCAGCAATGGTTTTTATACCCTACTTGGCTCTTCCACTACGCTGCTCTGCACCCCCACCTAGGGTGTGTTAGATCGTTTTTAAGGCCTTATGGTGATGCCTTAGGTTTTAACTTTTATATTTTTCAAAATCCTGTACTGCCCAGTGTGTAACTCTGAAGTTTCTTGTAGCCTGTTAATTTTCTGTTAATTTCTGTGTTGAGCAGTAACAACAAAGCCTCTCTGGGCCTGTTCTCCAAGGACACCCAGACCATTCTAGGCCCAAAAAGTGTAAACCAAAAGCCTCTGAAGGAAGGCAAGCGGAGGGGAATTACATCATTAAACTGAAGCTTTAATTGGAGATTTAACCCTGGTATACAAATGAACCAAACCTATAAAGGTGTTAGGAAGTCGTGGCCTGTTGTCCATCTTGGGGTCCGTTTTGGCAGCAGCCTCTGGCTCCCCAGGGGTACCTTGAAGGCCCTTCAAATAAATACCCACCTTTATTCCCTTTATTCCTGTCTGGTCTCTGTTTTTAGGTGGCCTCTTAAGGCATCAGTGGAGGGTGTCATACTGTCACGCCCCACTGTAAGGGAATCGCAAGGGATTCTCTTTAAGAGATTTCTCAGATGAAATAAAGCACAAACGCGGCTAATATTATACCTGAGAACTGTTTATTGATAAAGAAAGATGCGCGTTCCTACCGAAGCGGGATAGACAAGACAGCAGAGAGGGGAAAAGAGAGACGGAGAGAGGAACAAGACAGGCACAGAAGGTTACCGCTGGAACCCGGGGCTGCTCGGCAGGTGGGGCGTGTGCGCTGCGAGCTGCGGCGGAGCCTCTGCGGTTCTTGAGACCGGCCGGGCGCGATTTCCAAACAGCAGCCGGCTGCGTGTCTCCCCTGTCGGTGGACGGCGGCTGCGGGGTGGCGCTGGACAAGACGGGGAGAGCGGCGGGGAGAGCGGCGGGGAGAAAGAGCGGCGGCAGTCGGTGGCGAAGCAGGTTGCTGCGGCCGCGGGCCGGCCGCGTCGGCGGGGAAAGGGCGGCGCAGCCAGGGGCTGTCTCGGAAGCAGCAAAGCAGAGCACGCACGGACAGGTGCGGATAGGAAAGACAGGCAGGGAAGAAGCAGGACCGCCGGGAGAAAAGGCGAGCTGTGGCGGGGCTGAATGAGCTGAACCTCCAGGTGAGCCCCCGCTCCTTTGAAGAAGCCAAAACACCGGGAAGCCGGTTGTGGCGCAGTGAACTGCTTCTATGGGAAACTATTCCTGGGCGACAGAGTTTCCTCGTCTCTAAGGGGAGTCGCTTGCAGCCCAGTGGTGGAAGATTTCTCTCCCCTGGTCGGCTGTCAGGCGAAGTCCCCCCAGAGACAGAGCTTCCCTCCGTTCTCTAAAGGGGCTGCCTGCTTAGAGACCCCAATGTCAGTGGTCTCGTCCCCCCTCATCTGTCCGAGCTGCCTCCTGCACGTGCACGAGTTAAGGCTCCCCGCATGTGTACAGGAATAGTAACTTTTCACCCCATGTCAAAAAATGGATTTATAGCATTAAACCTGGACAATGTTGAGAAATAAACATTAAATTGGTTCCTCACACATGCTTGTTCTCAGTGTCATCATCATCATCTTCCTTCTCCTCCATTGAGAATCCTTGATAGATCCTCTCCCTCATCTCAGAGGAGAGGTCTGGCGGAGGTGCTGCTCTGGCTCCAGGTGCCCTTCCATGCTGCAGCTCTTGGGGAGGGGGATTGGGCTGGTTCCTCAGCGCTGGCAGCCAGCAAGGTCTCAGTCAGTGGAGCAGCCAGGACTCTTCCTCTCTCACAAGCAGCTGTCTCTCAAGCTGGTGGCAGGCAGAGCTCCACGGCAGTGTTGAAAACTGCTGTGCAGGAGAAGTCCAAGGTGATGAAGCACCACACAGCCATCCCTGCTCTCAACCGGGCAAAAACTACCCTCCACCCAGCCAAGAAACTGCCAAAACCACCCACTTCCCCCCATCCCCCCAGCCCCAGAACCATTCCAATGGTGTGCCAAGGCACTTGGCCACGTTGTCTCTTGATCTCTGTCCATTCACCATCTCCCTGACAACAAATAGGAAGAAAATTCCCTGAGAAAAAGAAAAAAACCTAGCCCCCAACACCAGTGCACCACTGGCCTACAACCCTCTTTCATACTGAAAATTGATTTTTCCCCTTTCTATGCCTCAGTTTAGGAGTGCTTATAGGAAAGCTGTCATTCCAGGAGGTGTTGGTGAGAGCAGTCCAGTGGATTAAAACAGATTGCAAGGGAGTGGTTTCTGGTGCTTTTAGGGCTCTAGCCGTAAAAGCTGGGGTTTATCTTTCACTGGAGAAAAGTGGTTATCTTTCACTGAAGAAAACCATACTAAGAAATTGAGAAAAGGACCTGAAATCAGCTTTGCTGTCTCTTAACGACTCTGTCTGCTGTGCTTATATTACTTGCTGTGATAACGCTGCATTCAGGGCTTGCTCACTCTTGTGGAAACCTCTGGCACTGTGTAACAAGCAGTCCCAAAGCACCAAATGCAGACTTCACTTTATGCGGTAATCTAATTTACCTTCTTTTTGTGATCAAGTCTTCAGAGGATCCGTGGGAAAAGCCCTCAAAGTCTCTTAGAAGCACAGCATAATTATTCTTCACTAGGCTTCAAAAAACTCAAAGTACATTTTCTGCAATTTATTCAAAGCATTTTAGATCCATTTTCTACTTCTCTGCCCCCATAGGTTAGGCGTGCCTTCCATTCCTAATGAAGTATTAAGCTTAGCATATTAAGGTAATGATGGGGCAATGAAGAATTGCTGTTATTCCTTCTTTGAATGGGGAGATGAGGCCTGCTAGGGTGAAGTTAGTAGTTTTGGAAATGCTTGAGACCCAGAAAACTCATGAGCTGAAAACCCAGTGAGAATGTCAGTGGGAATGTCAGTGTACTTTGCTGCCAACTAAAATTTACTTGAGAAGTCTCATGTAATTTAAGTTAGGTTTCAATTTTCTTATTGGATGAAATTAACCCTAATGAGAATTTTCATGACAACAAATGAGACTGAACACAGGCTACTGCCAGAGTCCTGTGTCTCTGCACATCCACCCAGAGATGCCATCTGCTAGAATATAAGAAAGAAGAAAAGGATGCAAAATATTAGGAATACAGATGAAGAAACATCATGTAAGGACAGTATTTATAATGTTTTATTTTTGGTATTATTTAATCATCACTGAACTTAGAAGAAAAATTCTGTTTCACACTTATTTTGTCTTTGCATTTTCAGATTTTCTAATACTTCTGCCCAGATGAGCAATTGCATATTGCTACCCTGGCAGGAAATGAAAGGGAAGATAGCACAGGTAAAATACTAGAAAAGGGAATGTGCAGGAATACTGCTGCAGATTATGTTTCCCAGTGCTTCAGCATTTGAGGCAAGGAGGAAAAAAAACACTGTGAGAATTAGCTGTTCCTACTCCATTTTTCTTACCAAACTGTGCCCTCCAGCCACTAGAACATCCTCTGCTCTGCAATTCACTCTTAGTTTACTCACAAAGCATTTGGATGTAATGAATAAGGAGAGACATTTTAGTAAGCATGATTGACAAACACAGACAGATCTTGCTGTCTGCCAAATTCACTTTGTGCCCTGCAACTCAGAAGTGGCCAGAGCTGTGTGGCGGAGAATAAAGTCTCCACATGAGAAATTATCACAGGCACAGGACTGGCAGCTCCAGACATTCGGAAATCACAGCTTGAGCCTCAGAGCAGTACCACAGGGCTTTAAATCAGTATGAAACATACTTGGAGTAATATATTCTGTATTTTTGCATTTATGCTCTAGATTTGGGGACTTCAACTTGTTTTTTTTCTTTCTTTCCCTTTTTTTTTCTTTTTTCTTTTTTCTTTTTTCTTTTTTTTTTTTTTTTTTTTTCCCCTTTTTTTTTTAAATAAAAGCTTCTTTTTTTTTTTTCTTTTTTCTTTTTTTTTTTTTTTTTACTTTCCCCTTTTTTCTTTAAATAAAAGCTGACTTTTTTTTTTAATTTTAAAATTTTATGGCCTGGCAGCTGGTCTCTGCTTCCATAAATTGCAAGTCTTGGGATAAATTTGCAAGCATTGTCGATACATTTAGTACAATAAAGACTGCACCCTGCACAGGAAATTCTCTGTCTGGTGTAAGATAGATAGAAGACTGGTAACAGGAACATCAGACTAAGATAAAATATGTCAGAGAAAACTAAAGAATATGAACCGAACTGCTTTGGCTCCTCTTCTTGACACGAGCACAGGTTCTGTCTCCTAAACCTTGTAACTCACAGAGGTCTTTCACAGGGGAGAGCCTGCCTCCACCAGATCAGGCTTTTGCCATCTGTCTTGGTCTCTCTTTTCCCCACCTCTGTGCAGTCCAAACAGGAAGGGACAATGTAAAAGCCACTGACACGTTATTAAATGAAAAATGTTCAGGAGAGGTCAGGAACAAAATCTCAGGGCTGTTTATAGTTGCTTGATTGCTGCCTGTGTAGCAAATAAGGCAACCATACAAAGGTCACCGTGTCTCATCCTATTACATCAGTGCCCTTTCAAAGTACATTGTGTCCCTTCAAGTTGTGTCACATCGAGAGCTGGTTGAGTGCTTCATTGTGATTGATATTCATTGCTAATTTAACTTTCTGCTACTGGTACATTACTTGTGAACCGATTCTTGTTCCTGGAATCACATTTGCTGTTTGCAAGAGTGTTTGAGCAATTTCCTGACGCTCCATTTGATCGTTCATGTTGTTGGGAGAGTCATATAAAACAAGTGATTCCTTCCCCTTCTTTATCAGAGGACACTTCTTTTTTATTAGCAAAAAAAAAAAAAAAAAAAGATTACTAAAGCATGTATATATTTTTTGGTTCCTAATACAACTCTAATCTCCTTAAAACCAAATTAAAACAAATAAACAAGCAAAGAACAAAAAAAAAAAAAAAAAAAAAGCCCGAGTAAAAAGAGCCAGAAACTTTTTCGAAGAAGCTGACAATGAGCATGAACTTGTAGGATTTAAAATGTTGACCGTACTTTCAGTACGGGCTTGTAAGCTGGGGTATTTTTTGCACTACAAACCCAGTTAAAAATGAAATCCCTCAAATGCTACGTGGGGAGTAAAACTCGGAACTCTCCACTAGAGGACTCTCTTTTCTTTGAAATGACACGCTCAGCTCCCGTAAAGACTTTGGGACCCTGTCCTTCGGTCCTTGCTGTCGGAGTGGTTACTTTATAAAACGTGTGAATGAGGTCAGTGCTGAGGGACTCGTGTGAAGTCTCAAATGTTCCGTCTTTAGCTCTAAATGGGAAGCAGATTTTTAAAGCAGCATCCAAATCAATTAACCAAGCTGTGAGATTGAACTGAAGTGCAAGGAAAATCTCACTCTGTTTTGACACATGCATTATATTTTATACATACTGTTGCACTCTAGAACATATCTTCACCTTTTTCTGCCATTCTGCCCCGGTTTTGACGCATTCACACTCAAAAGTTTACCAAACATGATTCTCACCTGTGACCACATTGTTTCATTTTGACTTTAGTGAGTGTGGGAATTTGTTAGTGCTTTATATAGATTATTGAAACACCAGGGAAATGAGGTGTTGCTTTTTCTCAGCATCCATTTTCATGTTAACCTGCCCCATTTAATGGGGAAATGCTAATGAAAGGGCTAATGTCCCCCATCAATCTGCTTGTACCTGGCTGTGTGTTCCCTCTGCCTTTCCTCCAGCAGATATAATGATTGTGTGGCTGCAAGGTGAGCTGAATTAATCACCTGGCTCGACCCGAACAAAACCCGCTGCAACTGGTGCCAGAGCAGAACTGGGTTCTCTGCCAGGGAGCTGGGGGTACCATGGGGCTGCCTGAGAGGGCAGGGCAGGATCAGGACATGCTGTCAGCTGCAGATTAGGTGCAACATGATATGGCAGGTTTTCAGGCCACTAAAAATGTCATGCAAACACCACTTTGGCTTTTATTTGTTTTGTTTCTGAAACTGGAGTTAGGTCACATCAAGGCTCCTGGTCTCCAGTGTTGGATTCATGCACTTTCCTGGAGTTCACTGGGTTCACAGCTGTTTGGTTTTATGCAGCTACAGAACAGGTGGCCTGAGAGAATTAGACCAATAAAAGATGTGCTGGCAAACTTGGGTTTGCCTTTTTTTTTTAATTCCTCCCCATGAACATTAGAGTCACGTGGCTGTCCCCTATGACACTACGAACTCTAGTACTCAAGGAGTGCAGTCATTGACTGAGCAATCTCTGCTGTACATATTCAAGTTATAACACATCTCTGATACATTTTTGTTAAAGCCAGATCCTGTCTCACTAATATGGGCCGTGGATATAGCCAAGTCACAAACAGTGTGATGACTGGATGTTTTTCCTGTGTCTAACAGATTTGTTACCATGTCCTGACTGCAGTTAACGAGACAGGAATGATAAGTATTGCAATAAAACACGTGAAATACAGCAACAGAAACAATGGTTTAACATTTTGTATATTTTTTGTCTTTCAAGGGTGATATATTTGTGTACAACAATTTTATAGATGTTTATGCCTTCAGTAGCATAATAAAATATGTAAAATATTTGCTGCTAAACATGATTTTCTGGCTTTTTTCTTGTAATTGCTTTTGAAAAATACTGATGAAAACCAAAAAGATCTTCAAAAGGCAGACCTAAGCTTAGAGAAAGCAAACAATTACCCATACCTTACAATACTAATTAAGTAAATTGTCTTTCTTCTTGATGAACTTAAGAAGAGGATGTCTTTCATTTTTAAAAGTCAGGCTGATCACCTTACTGTTAATTACCTGATGCTGGATGACATGGGTGGTCTGTATAATGGGCACAGCTTAGTAAAGGATGTTCCTATGGATAAATTCAAGGAAGTCACAGAATAAAAGAGTACACACTTCCAGAGAATAACACAATCCAATTGCAAGGCTCCTTGAGTGAGGTTCAAACTTAAGAACTAAATTCTGTTATCCGCCTTCTTGTGTATGAACAAATATAATTTTAGCTGGATATAGCCAACATTCTTGAGTGTTAATTTAAGGCAGCAATAATCAGAATGAATTATTATAAAGCAAACAAAACAGACAGAATAAACCATTCAGTGTTGTCAGAATACAGTTTTAAACTAGCTAGTGAGCATGTGTGCAGTATTGCAGAGTCTTCTCAGGCAATGTCTGCTAAGCATGGATGGTAATTTTATTATGGAATAAAAATCAAATGATTCAGGATGTATAAAGAAATTACTGAAGTCAGAGGAGCAGGAAGAACTATCAGTGGTTTAATAGGGACCTAAAAAACTAGATATAGTCACAAAAAATATAGGTAGAGCTTAATGGCAGTATTTTGGAAGAAAGTACATATTTTCCTAGACAGACTGATAAAATTGAATAAAATGGACATGCTCCTGGACTTGTCATCCTTCAAAGCCAAATCTAAACGCATAATTGCCAGAATTTGACTTAATAAATGTTACAGCCTCTCCCTTTCCTCACTTGTATCATTAGATCGTGGTTGTAAACAACACTAGTCCTATTTTGGCAAAATATTGTACAGTACAAAGATGTCTTCTACAGTGATAGGTATCAGAATGAAAATGAGAATAAAGAGTCTTGCAGAAAGTAGTTCAGTCATGGAGATTTTAATTCATTATCTGTGGTTCCTTTCCTCTTCTTGCAATGAAGGCATCTTTCCTTCTGCCAGGCACATGCATAGATGGCAAATGAAGTCCTTTCCTAGTCATGTTAAGTGGAAAGATCCTGTTTTCTAGGTGAAAATGTCAAATCTTCCTTTTCTTTTGGAAGCAAAGGTCAGTGTCTACTCTCACCTGCCTTAAGGTCTACAGAAGTTACACCAAAACCAATGGAGAAGCACAATTATGTCATCTGGCAGTAGTTACCCACACAGGGTCAGCTTGTTGCTGTTGGTGCTGACATCTGGTAATATTTGGGGTGTCAGATTCAAAATCTTGGCCTTACTCCAATATACCAGGACTGTGGTTGGCACTTTTAAGTCTGTGGCACAGCAGTGTTCAGATCAAGGCTTTCCACAAGAGTCTCTGTAGAGTCAAGTGCTCCTGAGGCTGTGAACCATCATATCCCTTCAAAACCTTCTTCTCCAAGTACATTTTTTGACCACCGCCCCTGCATCATATAAATTTACAACAACCTCTACACTAATAAAGACTTTAAAAGCAATCCTGCTTCCCTGTCTTGCTCTCATAAAAAAGAATTCTCTTTACCAAAGGTTTTTCTCTACACAGGCTCTCTTCCTGGGGGCAGGGTGAGAGGAGAAGGGTGTACCAGATGTTGGCTGCTCTGGTTGCTGCGCTATCAGAAAGCACTCGGGCACTCTGGTGATGGGCACTGCAAGTCAGCACGGATCAGAAGAGTAACACAAGAAGCACAGTCAGTGTGACAAGTGGGTTCAGCTCGTTTGCTGCACCTTGCTGAAGCCTCTTGTCCCCTGGCCAAGCCACACCATTTGTCCTGGCTGGCTGTTGGCAGTGGGACGGGGAAACCCACGGGGTGAGCGCTCTTTCTCAGAATGTGCACTCTGTCTTGCATGTCCTAGAGCACTCAAGGGATTAAACAATAGGAATCACAGGCAGAATTAGCATTTTAATGGGGAACAATGAGTTTGAAAATTCCCATAATTCGGCCTTTGAGCACCATCTAAAAAAACTGCAGGCACAGGGGGAAGGAGACAGAGAGGCGGAGAATATGCTCTGCCCAGACTTACGAGAAATCCAGGCTGTGTTTTAATGAGGGACAGGCTGAAGTAAGTTGATGCAGCTGACCTTGCTGGAGACACATTTTCCTCGCGCTAAATCCTGACATTTCAGACCTGCTTTCACACGTTCCATGAATAGATGTCATTACTCATTATCACATTTATCACTAGAAGTCTAAAACAATGAGGTGTCACTGAGGGGAAGGATTAAAATAGGCTTTAAAACTTTCCCCCCCACACCTTCTCAGGAAGTACCTGGCACAGGTCATCATATGGCCATGTGTTCTAAGAGGGGAAACAGAATCCAAACTTCTGATATGGAAAAACGTTCCTCAGAGATGTTATTTTGCTAAACCCAAAATTTTCCATTATCCTGTTCCCTTCCAGACTAATAGAAGACATTGTGAAGACTTTGGAGAGACAATAGCCAGTTCTATCCTGTACTGGGGGTTTATTCTCTACTTCACCACACCTAGTACACAGTGCAGATCTTTCCTACCTTTTGGGGTTTTCATCAGTGGCAACGAAGTACATTCCAAAGAATAACTTTACCATCAAATTCTGAACCTACTTGTGACAAACTGTCATGGGATAGCAAGGCTGAGCAGAAAATGGCCCAGTTACCCAAGTGTGGAGAGGGTGAATACCAGTCACACAAAACTAGAGAGGCTGAAATTATCTCCTTATATATGTCACTTACTAAGCCTGAAGACAGTCCAGACACCTTCCTTCCAGGCAGAGGTGATGATTGGAGCTGATCACAGGAGTCCTGCCCTATGTGTCACCTTCCTTGGCCCTGCCAGAATGGCTCTATCCATTGCCCCACAAGTGCTCTGATCCTGGAAAATAAGTTTTGTAAAGCACTTTTTTTAATTCCTTTTACTGTTACAGTTTTCTTGTTCATTTAGTGTTGGGTTTTTAAGCCCTGTCAGTTCTTAAGGCTGCTTCCCAACATGACCAGATGCGGAGTGGTGCCAGCACACAGGGAGGAGGAAAAGAAATAAGCAGGAACTAAGAGAAAAAAAAGGTGGTTAAGAAAATACAGGGAGGTATTGCTGTTCACGTAGCTCGAGTAGTGACTCCTAAGCCTATTCCACAATCCTAAATCTTGTGATAAACAGTGTGCTAGGAATGGGAATCATGCCTTAAGAACTGTTTTAATAATTTTCTCTTTTTTTAATAGAAAGAAAACTGGCCTCTCACAAATAGTAAATCCTGCTATTTGCAAATGAACTTTAAAAAAATGCATCAGTTAATAGAATTCTCTGTCATTTAGCCAAATGCAAACTCAGGTGAATAAGATTGCCAATTATCAGTATAATTTTGAAAGACAGGTATTCAGAACTAATTGTATGCTTCACTTGGATAGGCAGTCTATCAATTTGTGTTTGCAGCGCTATTTTCTATCCAACTGACAGTATTATGGCTTCTTTTTTTTATGGAATTTTTATCATTTGAAGAAAATCAAAGCCTTAGTAAAAGAAAATCCAGCCTCTCCAGACTAAATCTGTCAGTTTTTGATGCCACTCCATCATGACCAACAGAACAGTCAGGAGGACTGGTAAACTTAATTTTTTTTGACGCTGGTTGGAAAAGTGGAAGTTCTTTACTCATGTATGGTCACAGAATCATAGAACAATAGAGTGGCCTGGGTTGGAAGGGACCTTAAAGATCATCTAGTCCCCACCCCTGTGCTGTGGGCTGGGAGAACGGTGATCAGAGCCCCATCCAGCCTTTCCTAATCCTGGTGGGGAAATTGCTTCTCGTTTATTTTGGTGATGCAAGGAGCCTGTTCATACACCTGAGTGAGAAGAGAGAATAAAAAGAGGGAGAGAGAGAGAATAACCTTGCCTTTGCTCATGTACTCCTCAAGTGCAAGCCTAAAATCCACAGAGCACTGACGGATCTATTTTGCTTCCTCTCTCAGTTTCATTACTCAAGTGATAAAGTGCTGTCTGCCATACTGACAGCAGAAGGGGACCTACAACAGGTCGTGTGATACAGTCTGTGATGCAAAAAGCTTTCTGTGGGAATGGGTAATGCCCAGGCTCATGTAGAACAGCATATTCACTTCTGTATTATTTTAGAGCATGAAGTGTCAAACGTAGATGGCACTTCGTAGACCAAACAAAAAGAGACATTGCCTGATTTTGCAAACAGTTTGATTTCCATGTACTGATCACAGACTCCCAGATTTAAAAGGCCAGAGGGACCATCGTGATTGCTTTGTCTAACCTCTTATAGCACAGAGGCCAGAGAATCTCACCCATTAATTTCTGCCCCATGACCATAACCTGTGCTTGTGTGACTATAATTCTTTTAGAGACAGAATTTTTTTTTCAGTGCCCAGGCCCATGACTCCAAGTAAAAAAAGAATTGGGAAAATTTGTGCAAATGGTGTAACTGTCTGCTGTTTGTTTGTTTATTTATTTGTTTGTTTTCTGGGCTTTTAAAAAACTTTGGAATGTTTTTGCCATCTTCTCTGACAAATCAAGTTCCCCACTTAGTCTGTCAGCAGTTAAAAGCACAGCAATACTTGTGTTGCCAACACCCACCTAACCCTTGATCTCTGCCAATGAATGTGCCAGGTTTGGTGGCAGGTTCTGGAATACAGAGAGTTTTCAGCTCCAAACTGGACAGACAAGTTAATTCCCTTCACACGGTCCACTGAACAGCCATCAGGTGGTGATAAATTTCAGCTGCTGTTCACCTGCACCGGGTTTGCTTTTGTAATTGTAACTGAAATATTGTAATGTTCTACTCTGAGCTTTGTTATTGGTACTTTAGAGCAATTCATTTCCCCCTTTTAAATTGTAAGCAGAATTTACCATGCAATGTATTTGATAAAACAGAATGAAGCTGTAATTTAGCATAAGGCACAGTATACTTACGTTATTTCACAGAAGTATCAAGAATAGTTCGCCCCTGCCTTTAAAAGTTGAACATCAAAACTGTGCAGAATGTGCCATGGTAAAGATTTTGTGGTATGTTATCCAAAATAACTCTAAAGATAACTCGTATCACTACGCTTTGCTACCTTCCTTGCATTTCCTGTAAATTAATCTTTAGTTTCCAACTGTTACTCTATGGTACTGCAATGTACAATATAAATGGCACCTTTTAAAAATAGCACAGTAATATAATGAATTAAAATGACAGTAAAGAAAAAAAAAATCTTACCATTGTAAGCCAGAAATCAGCTCAATATGCTGGCTTAGTCTTTTTTAAATGAAATTGAATTGATGAAGTTAAATGCAGTTCTTGCACAGGAAAAAAAAATGTGTATGATAAATATTTATGTGGTCAGCACTTTAGAAGTAACATATATTCACCATATATCCATATGATCAAATCTTGGGATACCTTTGTTATTTTTATTAAAGATACAAACAAGCATAAGATTGTAGTGAATGAACAGTAAAATAATTGTTTCCCATATAAAGCCATATTCATGATAATAGTTTATCTTACCCCTTTTGCCTGCAAGTTTACTTAATTTTCAAGGATGTGATTTAATTAGAACTAGAAATGATCCTCAGAGTTGTTGCCTTTGCTGCTAATATTTTGTGTGTGTATTTTGCACAAAACATGTGCCACAGCCATTCATTTGCACATGGGGGAATTCAAACAGGTGATTTTTATTATGTTCTCAGCCCTCTGCTACTCAGCTCTCAGCCCAGATTTTTGTCTGAAGACTTCTCTCGAAGCCACATTTCCAGTGCTTCTTTAAGCTGTCTCTGTATGGTCTGCTGCTTCTTTTTCAGTTTTCTTTCCTCTCCTTCACTAAAATGTTAATCAGCAAAACCTTCCTGACCACTGCTGCTTTTGTTTTTGTGGAGCAACAGGCTTAACTGTCTTCTTATACAGCATTTTATTTCCATGCTGGAAAGCAAAGATTTTTTTCAACCACTTTTTTCAGTGTTACACCTGAACATTTTCATTGAAGCATGAGAGACTCTACATTTTTAACCTTTGTACACCACTTTTATATTGGGCTCGTAAAAGGCACTGGAGAAAAGATAAATGAGAAGGCTCTAGAAAATATGGCACAAAGCAAATACCACACAGAATCTAACACAGCACTTTTTTCCACACCTACCAATGGTTTCACTCTCCCAATCAATTGCTATCTAATTATGTTGGCAAAACCAAAATTGCTCAGTACCACCTAATATCAATGCTCACAGGCATGGATATGAGGCCTCACAAATCCTAAGGACTTGTCAGGCCCCAGAATGAAGCCTTTGACCATGGGTGTTGTATATGTGCCCAGATGGGTTTCTTTATTGCTGGAGTGCTCCAAGGGATTTTGTTTCATTCATGTCCCAGTTGTCCAGCCCAGGTGCAGATGTCGCAGCTGGACTCTGATGCTGCAGTGAGTTCAAGTCCACAGACTTTAACAGAATCAGGGACTAGTTCCCAGGAAAAAAAAAAAAAAAAGTGTGGGAGGACCTTTCTCTTGTGAACGGGCTCAGGGATCTGTCTCTGGTGGACAGGGGGAAACTGTTCGTAATAATTAGCAAGGTACTCTAAATTGCTGTCCAAAGATGGTGTTAATTACCTCAATCAACTAAAATTGAGTCTGTAATCTTCCATACTTGCAAAGGTCTCATTTTGGATCACTGACACTGTAGTAACTAAATAACTGCTTCTCCTAAAAGTCAATGTTGGATGGAATTAATCTAAATTTAACTTCCTAAAAACCAATTGTCTATTCTATACCTGGGCTCAGCAGAAAAGAAAGCTTCTTCAGCAAGGATTGGCTGTAGTGCCTTAACACTCCCTCACAGCCTGGATTCCTGTGTGCAGGATGATGAGTTGTACCTCAGCACTGGTATTTCCATGGCAGTCACAGAAACCAGCTTGACTTGGTACCACAAGTAGTCTGCCAGTGGTCTACACGTGATGCACATTTCTGGTGTCCTGAATTGGGGCATTAAATTTTACTTACCTTGGGTTTGAGACTTTGCACAGGATCACGGTGGCTTGTGCCGCTCCTGTTTGTTGCAGTGGCAAGGAATGATTCTGCAGTCAGTCTTGATTTGAGCACACTGCTTTTGGTTTTCATTGCTGGTTGCTTTATCTGAGGTAACAACTAGCTCAGGAATAACAGGCAGCTGCTGGCAAAAGCTAGGAGGAATACTTCCCAGTATTTGTTACTCTGTTCGTACTGCTTCATGTGACTGATTATAATTTTGCTGATATTTTTGAGTTAAATTTTATTAGTATTAAAATGCTTCATCTTCCAGAAGGCTTTTCTCCATGTTTTTGCAACAACTCTGAAGTTATTTGTTTGTAATCATAAGAATTGGTAAAAGGAGGAGGAAGGCAGTGGGCATCAGGGCTGATGTGGGAAGTGTCAGTCAGCTTTTGGATCATCATTTGCTACGACAGCAGTGGGAAAGAAGAAGAATGGTGGTCACAAATTTATTTTAATGTGTCCTGCAACCTTGTGATTGATTAGAGGAAAAACAGATTGTTTCATCCTTTTTCCACAATTGGATTTTCTGGTTAAATCCAGAACTGCCGAAGTGCAATAAAACACTCTCATGAAAGAATTAATCTCCCTAAATCGTCAAATTTCCCCCACCCCGCCTCCCCACCTCATTTCATACACAAACACGGAACAAAATGATGCATAAAAGCAGCAAAACTGATTACCATCAGCAGACTTTCCTTTTTAATGTATTAGACCTTTAATCTTTTCTTAAGTATTGGCTGTTAAAATTATTAAACTACTTCCCCTCCTCCTGCCAATGTATATTTTTTGAATGAATTGAGCAAGGTATTTGAAAAATGTTACTACCTTTTTTTCACAGCCCTCCTGGTGTGTTTGTAGTGTAAATTTTGCATTGTTTAATGAAGGCATCTCGCTGCTTTCTGCAGAGCCAGTGGCTCCTGCAAGCTGCTGGAACTGCTTGTCCCCTCAGTTCTTACCAGGAGCCCTGGGGGTCAGGGAGGTTCCCTGGGCAGCAGTGAGCAGGCAGAAAGGCTGCTCTCTCTGCTGGAACCTGCTGGGAATGGGAATGCAGGTGTTCCAGAGCTACCTTCTACGTCTCCTTCAGGCTCATGAATGGAATGAACATGGCTCTTAAGACTGCCCACTACCAGTTGGTTAACTATTGTTAAATAAACATTATGGCAGGGAATAATGTCATTATTTATTGGCATTAGTCATTCCTCCAAAAGCACTGCAGGCTCCATAGGAGTGGTAGCAAACAGCAGCAGGTTAGACCAGGCACTTTCTCTCCCGGCACTTATTCTCTCTAAAATAACTGGCAAAGATATTCCAAAGTGGCACAGGGGTCTGACCCTTCTGACACGCCTCAGGAAGCCACTGGCTTTTCAGAAGGGTGGAGGACCTGCTTTTTTGAGTATTACACTGAAGGAATCTCTGTGATGCAGCTATCTTAAATCATTTGTACCTTTTGAAAATACTGATCATTGATAAACTTAAAACTATTGATCCCAAATTAAGTGTTAGCCTGTATATGTGTGAGGTCAGTGTTCTCCCACTTGGCTTTAGAAAAAATAAAAAACCTTTCTGCAGCTCTCGGTTTAGTATAAATCTAGTCTGACAGAAATTAATAATGCAGTCTTGAAATATGAATCAGGGAAAATGAGCAAGGTAAGTTCTTTTACTAAATAAGCCACACACTGACCACAATGACTTCTGCTCTACACCGTCTGCTCTCCCTGGAGAGCGGTGACTAAGAACAGGGTGCTGTGGGAAAAATGTTTGGGTGTAGCAGCTGAGTTTCTGGATGTTGTGATCTGATCTTGTGAACACTCCACCAAATGAGTAACTACCCACATTGGAGCAGTCCCACTGAACAGAAGCCACTTCTTCCTTATGTGTTTGCAAATAAGTGCTCAGCTTTCTCTACAAACAAAATTTAGTCATTTACTTTATATTTGTGACTGTCAGTTTAACTTTCATTTCACTCAAAACAAGTAATGTTCTTATTTAAAGAGGAGCTGAGTGCCACAGGAGCAGGCTGACAAGGAGCCAGCCCAGCTAGCAGTGTCTGAGTTTCAGTAAGCACACATAGAAAGTTGCATTGGTCATTTATTTTGAGCAAGTTCGCCAACTTGGCCCATCTTTCTGAGTAGTTCACTTGTTTGATACAAGTAGTGAAAGACGTTCCACTTATCTTAATTGCTTTACTCGTGTCTTCCATATTCCTGTAATGGTTCCTGATTGTTCAGCCTTAGAAATTAAATGTATTGTCTGCTATTATTTCCACAGTTACCCCGTATGGGCAGTTAGGTAGTACCACTGATGGCTAGATGCTTGCCTTTCACTTTTAAAAGTCTGAAATTCATCTTTTGCATTTGATTAGAAGTACAAGCAATGTTAGCTGGATTAATTTAGCTCCTGGCTGGCTCTTGTAACAAAGCAACCAAACCAATTGGGCAGTGTAATGAGTTGCCACTAGATATATTGATAACTGCAGTTCTTGTGCTTAACTTACATGTAGATAACCTTCTTTTGATCAGAGAAAGTTTGCTTTCAGTTAAAGCAGTTGCTTTCTCTTCACATGAACAACTTGGATTTAGACATTTCTATAACAGGCATGCACAGCTAATGAAGTTATGTGAAGACAGAAAGACTGGGTGACTGAGTTCTGGTTCCCTCCAGCAATAGGTCATGCTCGTTCAGGCAAACATGCAAAAGCTAGGAAATAACAGAATTAATGCTGCCCATGTAACCTTAATAGGGCTGTCTCTATAAGTACCTCAATTCCTTGGGCCCTGGTACCTGTGTGGGGTGTGAATCAGGATTCTGTAAGATGGGAGAATTTTGAATTTGAAACCTTTCCTAAATAAAGGGCTGCTAGAACAGATTCATAGGGTTAAATCCAAGCATCCTTTGTGTTTGGAAACACCTGACTTATTGTAGATGAATCATTCTCAGCAGATTCATCCTTCCAGCATCTGCAGTTCTGGTCTGCTTGGAGGAAGTCCAGTGATTTTGAAAAACAACATGATATTGGGTTTTATAATGGAAAGCATGTGACACCCATGGAGATAGAATGATCTGGAGGAATTTCTGTTGGGGTTTGTGGTCATTTGGGTGTTTCTGTGCCAGGCTGCTCTAAGAGTGAGGCTCACAGAAGGGTTTTACGACTGTTTGCCCTTTTCCACTTCCCCTGAACCACGGTTCTGTAAGTGCTCAGTCTGCTCCATATGTTGCTGCACTTGAAATAGTTCCTTTTTCTTTTCCTAATTTTTTTGAAAAAATGAATGATTTGACTGACTGGGTTCAAGGAGTGTCTCCACAAAGAGATGCAGCAGCTTGACTGGAGGGCTGGGAAATTGTGATGGTCATTGCCTTGATGGATGTGAGACAAGGGAGAGATCAGGAACCTGCTAAGCAGGCTTTTCTGCTGGAAAAAAATTATCATGTGGAACAAACCATTTAGTTTTATTTGTGCTCTCACCTGTAACTTCCATTTACATCTCTGAAGACATAGTGCTGTTCTGGTACTCAAATAGCAGCTTCTCACCCAGCTCATAAGCACATTTTACCCAAACCTCACCTTATCTGCAGGCAACCCAGGAGTTCCTTCCATTACCCTGTTGCCTCAGAAAGGGGCTGCAAATCGTGAAGGCAGAGCAGAACCAGTGCATTGCTTCCTGCTGATCAAATCTCAGTAAGAATTAACAGACCTTAGAAGAATTTCCCAGCAGACCTCGGTAGAAATTAATTAAGTACCCCTTCTCTACTGGATTAAGCAAAACATTCTGTTTCATTTAGTAATGAGAACTTCTTTGATATGCAGACTGGGTGCTGCCTGGCCCTGGGCGCTGCTGAGCCAGCATTGCCCTAATCTGGACCCCATCCCCTCCCATCCCATCCCATCCCATCCCAGGGGGATCCTTTCCTGGCTGAGCGCCAGGGTGCCTATGGATGGCTGGGCTCTGGCTGACCCTGGTCACCATCCCAAGCCCAGCCTGGCCCATCCTGCTGGGGTCTGTAGGACAGGGTTGGTCAAGGAGGTGGCCTGGTGCTCCCTTCTGGTCCAAATCCACACTCCCACAGCAAAGCCCTCCATGGAAAGAACCTGCATATGTCTGATTTAATTAAAGAATCAATTCTGCTTCAAGGGCAAGATGAAGATCTGAGAAGCACACACATTAGCTTCTCAAAACCCCTTCTATGTACAGCTAATAAGGCCTGTGGATGATGTTTTCTCTAAAAAAATTGGGCACAGAGCTGAAAGAGTCTGACTCCAGGACCTGTGAATCTCATGCTGAAAAGAGAGAGCAGGTGTCAGAGAGCTGTAGGATCTTCTGGAGCCATGGGAATTTCCTAGCAGCCCTACAGATACCCTGACTCTCCACCCTCATGTCCTTGAGGCCACAGACATCAGCCCTCCCCTTGATTCCCAGTGCCATGGCTACACCTTCATCTCTCCCAATCCTCCCTCTGGGCAGAAGCCAGGAGACAAAGCAAACTAGAGGAACATCATCACTGTTGTCTCCCTTTTCTAGGGAGTTCCTAATGGGGAACCATGCATTGCAAAATGTTTCCTTCTTAAACTCAGCTGACCCTTTCTAGCCAGGTCTGGAGCTCACAGTATCACTACTGGGAGACTTCCGTGAGGAGGTGAAAAGAGGGCAGATGGCTTCTCTCTAGGTTTTGCCTTTCCTTTTGGCTCTGTTCATCCTCATCTGTTTTACAGCATAAGGGAATGCAGAGGTCTCCAAACAGGCTACCTAGAAAATTCACTGTTGTGCACTGCAAGCTGGGGGAAGAATTCCTGATCCATCACCACTCTGCTGCCAGGCCGAGGGCAAAATAACACCATGGAAATCAGCTGGGGTGAAGCTGGAATAGTGCTACAGTGGAACAACACAGAATAAACAGTCACATCATTATATTTACACCTGAGGCCCTTGTGCCTCCGAAGTGCTCCATGCACTGCAGAGCAGCAGCATGGCACTTGGAAGTATGAAAAAGCCACCTCTTGGCACAGCCTGCCCTGCCTGGAACAAAGAAATGCAGCAATCAGTGTGTGCAAACAGCCTGCTTTTCCTTTTCAGAGCTGCAGGCTTGTAACTATCACTGCTGACTGTCTTTATTCAACAAGAATAATGTCAAATGCTTTTCTGGCAGAAAAAAATGCAGAGTTTGACCACACATTAACCCCATTAGTATGGTGTTAACTTTTGACTTTAATTCTGGCACAGTGTTAGGGATACTTAAAAGCAGAACAAAATGAAAGGAAATGTTAAATACATTCCTCTTTCTCTTGAAAACAGGAACGATTATTTAAGGGTAATGTCACGAGATGGCTGAAAGGGTTTCACGTCTCTCTGTCTTGCATAGAGTGTTACCAGAGGTAACCTGGGTAGCTTGCAAACTGAAAAAAAGAAACATGTAACATAGCTTTTAAAACTTTTCCCCATCAAGTAATTTCAAGAGTGTGTCTTAGGAGAAATAAAACTATTCCTACAGCAATGCATTCACTAATTGATAAAAATGTAATGGTGATAAAACCATATAATTAAAAAATATCATTAATAATTAAATTTACTATATTATAATTTATGCCAGTACATTACATACAGAGAAGTCATTCTTAAGAAGCAATTGTTAGGGGAGAAAACTCCTAAAGAGGTATAATTTTGGTCTGTGAAAGGCTGCATACACTGCATCCAGAGTTTTAATATTTGGCATGATACTATTTGCAGCTTCACTTGTAAAAGGTGTCTGAGAAAATGAGAAGCAATAAATTACTAATTACATACAACTTCTAATAGCCAAACGATGGTTGCTTCCAGCAGTGAGATTATTATAACAAAAGCCAATACTCTGATTTCCCAAGATTGCACGATGGATAAACATGAGGAACACAATGAGGGATGTGCTCAGCACTCTTTTAAGGTAAACCTGAATTTTATTTTTCAGTGGTTGCATATATTGACTGAAGGAGAAGTGCGGAGTCAGCGGCAATTGCATGCAGAAACCGCTATATCCTATGGCTAGTAAACTCCAAATATGCCACAGGGGACTGATTGGAAGTTACCTACAGCTCTCTCATTTTCACAGCACTTTGCGCCTCTGGTGACTTTTGTCATGGTAAGCAGATTGCAGAGGAGTGAGGCAGGATGAAAAGAATCCGAGTACACAAGAATACTTTACAAGAGACCCACACTTCATCTACTCCCTCGAAGCACAGGAACAAACGCTCTTAACTCTTCCCTAGCTCTCCTCATTTGTTCTTCCTGCATTGGTGATGCCTGGCTGTGTCAGGATTATTCCACCGTGTCTGTTTGTAAGTACTATAAAAATGAAAAAGATGATCCACACAGAGAATTTTCTCATTTCCTTTAGTAATTCAATGGGCAGACGGTGAGCTTGAATTCCTCAAACAATGTACACATGGTCAACACATTCAGTAGAGGGACAGAGAGACAGACCAGGTCTCCAAGACCTTTGCTGAGGTGGGAGAATGTTCCCATTGACTGGTCACACTTGTCTCACCTCCTAGTCCATGCTGGGAACTGTGCAGGTGCAGAGGGTGCTGAGATACTGACAGCTTGTCCCTTTGCTTGTCCCTTTGCAGCTCAACTGCTTCCAGAGGAGGGGCAAATGGTCAGCACAGACATGCTGAGACAGAAGGCTTTTAGGTCAGTAGGCCCTCCTTCATGGTAAATAAGGAGACCTAGCCACTTTGGGGTTTAAAACTGTACAAAGAGGAGCATTTATTTGAGCTTTATATGCTCTAGGAGCAGATTATGTTATTTGGATGTTCAAATTAATGCAGTTTTCTTTGCTGTCAGACAACATAAAATGCATTGCTTGGGATCTCTCTGAAGTTTCACATCACATTTGTTGTAAATTACTTTAAATAACAGGGATGAGAAATGTGTTTTAATGCAGCACAAGAATTTTAGCTGAGATAACACAGAAATAATGGATCTTCCTTTATAGTCCCAAAATTTGTTGGAGTAGTATAATTTATATTGTAGTAAATGAAATATTAGGCTATATTCAGAATATCATTGTATTAGACATTGTAAAGATACACCATAACTGATTGTTTGTGTCTCAGAGCTATGATCTAAGAGCCTTAACAGAACAAAAAGCAGCAGAAGGGAGAAAAGGGTGACAAAAATATCTCAACAGCTGAAGTGTGGTTCATAGCCAAGCATTAAAAGCAAATATCTCAGCACTTCTGATGTTGTCCTCTCCACATGGGCACCAACTCAAGCAACATGATGAGCAAGGTGTCACTCTGCTCCCTCTCTCTGGCCAGAACTGCACCAGGCACTACCAGCCTGAGGAAGGCTGTGCCCTTCTCTCCGCTCGGCTGCACAGGTGACTGAAAGCTGAGAGTGTTTGGTACCTGCCAAACAGCAAATTTCATTGTAGGGCTGGGGGGTTTTTTTCCCTGTCAATGACTTCTGCTGCAGTCACTTTCAAAGTCCAAACATCAAAATCTTTCACTTAGTATTCCAAAGATTCCAAAAGAAATTTAGAAGCTAAACTCAATGTGTATGTTTTTTCCTGTTGCCTTAGAAATGCAGCCAGAACAGTGTGGTGGGTTGTCCCTGGCTGCACACAGGGTGCCAGTGACCAAAGTCACTCTGTCACCCACCTCGTCAACTGAACAGGGGAGAGAAAAATATAATGAAAGTCTCCTGGGTCTCCTGTGTGTCTGCAGAGTAGAACCTCTCACATATCCTCACTCCTCTCTTCTCTGGCAGCAACTGACTGCCAGATGACTGTAATGGTTGGATACATGATTGTAGTAGTTGGGTATGGTAAAACCAGTAAACATGGTATAAGTTGCAGCTACTTTTCCTGGAATTATGGGTTTTCTACTAATTTTTCCTGTCTTTTCTGTTAGTTCCTTGCATTTAGAGGGAAAATGCTGTTTAGGATTCATATATCAAATATAAGCACTGCATTTAAAACCTCTAGATAAATACATGTTCTTGAAATAAGCTTCCACAGAGAACCAGACAGATTGTGGATATCATTCATATGATTGTTTCAGCCTAATAGTTTTTTCTCAATAAGGTTAATATTTTATTTCATTTTAGCTCCCATAAATTCTTCAGAAGCACAGCATAAAAAGGTGACCAGAGGTATCCAATTTCTTACTAAGAAATCAGGGAAGTCATTGCAGGTCCATTGAGTGCGCTCCCAAGCACTTTCTAATCATACTTGGAAGCATATCTTCCTTCTCTTCATTAGTGTGAGTAATTAATAATTAATAGAAATAAGCAGCCTCAAAGAAGGCAGTGCCGAGGCTTTCCATCCTGGATCTCCCTCAGTGCAAACAGAAATACTGATTAATGCAGTCTCCCCTCTGAGTCTCCTCTGCCCTCTTCCCACAAGCATTTCTCTGAATCCACATCTGCACTGGCTGCTCAGAGCCACGTCCACTCTGTCACCAGAAGTTACTCATGACATCAGCCCCTTGCACCAAGGGTGTCACAGCCTGCTGCTGGCAGCCCTGCGTGCTCTGACAGAGCTTGTCCTGTCCCCAGGAGCTCCAAAGGAGCCCCAGGCTGTGGCAGGGTGACATCAATGTGCTTATGCCCTCACAGTGGGGATGCTGATGAATCTTCAGCCCAATGTACTCTTAATCACAACACATAGCTCTGTTCTTCTCCATAATACAAATGTAATAATATAAACTGTAAATAAACACAATGCAATAAGTGGAAAGCAGCATTATTTTCTGCAGGTTTTTGTCTCTTTCCTGATCTCTTATGATTTCTTACTGTCTTGCTCAAAGATGCCCATTTTGTGTGAAATGCCACCATAAAAAAGACGTTGGTCTTAAAACTGACTTAGGGGAGTTTGCTCCTTGTTTGTGGATCAGTTTCCAGAGAGCAAAAGCTGATGAGAAATCAACCTACCAATACAAAAAAGAGGCTGGCAGCCACTGAAGTCTAGGAACCTGTTTTAGAGAGCTGGAGCAGAAATGATAGGTTGGTTTCCCAAAAGAGAGCAGATTCCAGAGACTGGCAGAGAGGCACATGTAAAAGGGAGAGAAGAAAGGAAAGCACCTGGAAAATTTCTGCTTCAGCCTACAGGGTCCTCCAGAAACTGAGGAAATGAAAGCATGGAGATGCATAGAGGACCTGCACTATTTTATCTAGATTTATTGTCTGTCATGGGAGTAAAAGAAAGAACAATCAGTCCAGAATCTCTTTTGAAAGGCCTTTGTGTTATAAGCTGTAAGTGCTACCTAGCCACAGACAGGCTAAAGCAAACTCAAATTGCTCATATGGCTGAGGTTTGGAAAGAGCAAGTCCTACATTTGGAACTACTTCACAAGGCTCTACTCCCATAGGGTACCTGTCCTAAGAAGCTGCACACTGGGGAAGGCAAGGAAAGAGTGGGCTGGACTTCACCCAAACCAAAGGCAGCTTTGGAGTGCATCAGTTCAACATGTAAAACTGAACAACTGGCACCTGGCTACACAGCCTCTCCTTATTTCTTTCTGCCCTTCCATAAACGGCCTTGTCCAGCTTGAGAAATGAGTTGCTTATTCACCTTTCCCTTGGGTGGATCTCGCTTGTCTGCATTCTCAGGCTGCACTTGGATGATCCTATCACTGAGCTGCTTTGCCTCACTCCTGCTCACTGGAGCCCAGAGTGAAACTCAGTGGAACTTTGGGGAAGCTGAGATGCACTCAGATCCACTTCTGCCCAATACAGACAGAAAATAGGCAGCAAAAACCAGCCCAGGACCTACAGGTCAGGCAGTAGTGTACAAATGGTACTCAAAACCTGAAAGTTGCTATGGGCTCATTTAGCATCTTGAATAAGCTTCTAAGCAGCAGCCATTAAAACCTTTCAGCCTGTTGAGAGACATGCTAATGACTTTGTCCTACACTGTTCTTCCTAGATCTCTCTCAGGAAGTTGCTTTCTAAGAATCTCCAACCATGAAAGCCTGTTTCCCTGCTGATATTTTGTAGACTGAGCATTTCTGACTTGACAGATGATGTCAGACCCCCTCAGCAGTGTCTGTGTATAGGATGGAAAGCCAAACTCTTTCTCAAGAGTGGTCTTGCATGAGTTGAGGGTTGTGCTTCTGACTTCATTACCAGTAAGCCAAATGGTTCTAGCTGATCACCTGGCAGCTCCTTCCCTTGGAATCTTTAGGTTTATAGTTATGTACCACTTAGAGTTTCTTCTGACAGATTTTTCTCCATATAGTCATGCTTCATACCAACATGAGATACTTTGTTAAGAATTTTTAAGTATTGCAGCCAATACATGCCTAAATCCAGCCACACTCTTTCTGTAATACCTATCTATTTAATATTCACTGGTGTACTCCATGTTTGTATAAAAGCTCTCTCTTGCCATTGATTTTACCTTGATAATTAGATTATTAATATGCTATGACCATTAATTAATATGATTTTCTTTAGTATAATTTCTCTCTTGTCTCTATAAATTGTCTGTTGTCAGATACTTGCCATAAACTGTTTGCATCACTGATTAAAGTCTTGCCTGCTTTTTTGGTATATAAACCTGGGAGAATCCTTTTTCATACTCATAGAAATAGCAACCTTGGTTACATCAGCACCAGTTCTGGGGTTTGGCTATAAAGCTGTGGCTGAAACTAATTGATGTGGTTAATGTGAAACTGACTTGGTGTCTGTTGGAATCTCAAGGGAAGAAGTTGAAGTTCTAAGTAACATTGATGTCAGTTATAAAACCTAAACATTTTCTTATTTGGAGTAATGAGCAGATTTCCTCACCATTCTTGCATATCATGTTTCAAAACAAAGATATCCTTATCACATTGCATTTGGTCAGTAATACCTTAGACATCCTGATCTTTTTATTCAATGGTCATAATTGTATTGTCACTGACAATATTTATTTTTCAGTGCTGGCTCAAAAAGTGCTCAAAATATAATGTACAAATTTGTTGCTGCCTTTAATTCTTAAATACTTTGGTGTCTTAGTATTTTCCAAGGTACACAACAAACCTGATTATCAATTATGTTAGGATTTTTTTTTTTTAGCCACTCTTCTATCTAAAAGGTTCTTAAACATTATGCAAAGAGCCTCTTGAGAATAACTCCTTCATGAAAAGCCCTGTAAGCAGCACAAGAACTCTAACTCTCTGGCCTTGCCTGTCAGGAGGGAAATACAAAGAGAGGAATTTGTTGTCCTGTACAAGCTCTTTGCTTTGCATGATTCTTAGTAGGTCATGGGAATCAGAGCCTCAGGTGCCTCAAAGTTGTGGCACAAGCATATCCAGCTGAGTGCAGAAAGTAAAAATGTTTCACAGTGAGAAAAAAAGCACATGTTGCTGTTGGGTCCCAGGTCAGCTGCTGCAGACATTCATTATTATTGCTATTTTTTTTTTTTTTTTAAGAACTGTCATTTGTGGGGTAATTTTAATACTCCTGAAACTATCAACACAAAGGTACCTGGCTTTGGTATTCTGAAAACAGGATTAGGCCTTCATTTCCTTCTCACATTGGCTTGGTGGATGCAATGCATCCAAGCCATCCAGAACCATTATTCTCTAATAATCACCTATAGTCCTTAGTGTCTAATGAGAAATTAAAGACTTATGCTTTAGGGTATGCCCAGGTTAGCTTCTGAAACTGCAAATGTTTTAAGGATCTGAGTGTTATCTATATTCATCACCTCTTGATTTCGGACTCTCAAATTTGGAAGCACTTTTGCCAGGCTTTACGATTTGTATGGCTATCATGTGTTTTGCCAGCAAACCTGACTTAAAAGATCTTCACCCTAACAAAAAAATCTACAAAAGTAATAAATTTAAGATGTTGAAATTTTTCTTGGCTGCTCCATCATATTCTCTTTGGTCCTATTTGGATTCTTTTCTAGCTGAGAATGGTACTGTCATGCATCCAAATACTGTGATGGTAGGTGCATACAAATCTTTTAAATGAAAATGACCAATACTTGGTAGTCAGTAGTGGAAAACTAGGGAATAAAGGTGATATGCTTTGGCCAGTGATCACAGGGGTTAGAATTTGAGGGGCTTTTTTTGGTTCAAAATGCTGCCTAAAAGGTGGATATGGAGCTGTCAAGACAGAGCTCATGGTCTGTGGGCACACAAGTCAGCATGGCTGAGATTGGAGCCTTTTGGTCCACAGCACTGACATGTTTGATAGCAACATTATTCTATCCCCAGCAGAAAAATTAATATCACGTATAAAACAAGCAAGCAAAAATTCAAAGCCTACTTCTCTTAATCTGACCCCTCCTCAGTCCTACAGAACTACACTTGAAGACCATGAGATGAGAGAGTCACCATTTTTCAAGCAAATTCTGTTTTGATCTGTGAGCTCCATGGTGCACGGGATCCTGCTGTCAGAAGAAAGATCAGCAATNCATGTCTCCTCCCAACTTCCCATTTAGCCACAGTCTCCTCTCCAGTGTGGCAGTACAAAAAGCAGAAAAGGCTTTGGCTCTCTGCAAGCCCTGCTCAGCAATAACAGAAACATGTCTGTATCATCAACCCTGTGATCAGCACAGATCCAAAGCATAGCCCCACACCAGCCNTTGTGGGGTAATTTTAATACTCCTGAAACTATCAACACAAAGGTACCTGGCTTTGGTATTCTGAAAACAGGATTAGGCCTTCATTTCCTTCTCACATTGGCTTGGTGGATGCAATGCATCCAAGCCATCCAGAACCATTATTCTCTAATAATCACCTATAGTCCTTAGTGTCTAATGAGAAATTAAAGACTTATGCTTTAGGGTATGCCCAGGTTAGCTTCTGAAACTGCAAATGTTTTAAGGATCTGAGTGTTATCTATATTCATCACCTCTTGATTTCGGACTCTCAAATTTGGAAGCACTTTTGCCAGGCTTTACGATTTGTATGGCTATCATGTGTTTTGCCAGCAAACCTGACTTAAAAGATCTTCACCCTAACAAAAAAATCTACAAAAGTAATAAATTTAAGATGTTGAAATTTTTCTTGGCTGCTCCATCATATTCTCTTTGGTCCTATTTGGATTCTTTTCTAGCTGAGAATGGTACTGTCATGCATCCAAATACTGTGATGGTAGGTGCATACAAATCTTTTAAATGAAAATGACCAATACTTGGTAGTCAGTAGTGGAAAACTAGGGAATAAAGGTGATATGCTTTGGCCAGTGATCACAGGGGTTAGAATTTGAGGGGCTTTTTTTGGTTCAAAATGCTGCCTAAAAGGTGGATATGGAGCTGTCAAGACAGAGCTCATGGTCTGTGGGCACACAAGTCAGCATGGCTGAGATTGGAGCCTTTTGGTCCACAGCACTGACATGTTTGATAGCAACATTATTCTATCCCCAGCAGAAAAATTAATATCACGTATAAAACAAGCAAGCAAAAATTCAAAGCCTACTTCTCTTAATCTGACCCCTCCTCAGTCCTACAGAACTACACTTGAAGACCATGAGATGAGAGAGTCACCATTTTTCAAGCAAATTCTGTTTTGATCTGTGAGCTCCATGGTGCACGGGATCCTGCTGTCAGAAGAAAGATCAGCAATTTCAAACAGATTTTTTCAAATAGTACCGGAATTCATGTTGACTAGAGACCATCAATGATTGCACAGCCAACCTTGATTGTGTCGTTTTCCAACTTTTTAGCACTTTATTTTGCAGCTTCAATTTTAGTTATAGTTGTTGCGGTTTAACCCCATCCAGGCCCCAGCAGCCACTCACCAATTCCCCTCCCATGACACCAGGGAGAGAGTCAGAAAAGTAAAAGCCAGGAAAAGTGTAGGTTGAGACCAAAACAATTTAATAGGGTAAACTATCACTCCAGACATCACTCCAAACATCCCTGCNGATGAAGAAAATTAACTTGAACCCAGACAAAACCAGCACAATAGTGAAATTGCATCATTTGGATGTGTTATTACTTAGGAATATTTCAAGTGAAGTTAAAATTATAATTTGTATTTATGATCTACATGTTCAAGAGGAGGAAATGTTTTAACTTCTTTAATACCTGTAGCTCAGCTGTAGCAGGAAAGAGTTTTAGAGAAAAAAAGACTTCTGATGCTTGAGGGTGTTTCTTTTTGCTGGATATCAAAGCCTTACAGCAAACAGTGAGAGATTTGTGATGAAAAAATCACAAGAGTCTTTTACCATGAAGTGTATTAACTAACCTGACTACCAGGGAGGATACAATTTCTCTACACTACCTGTAAAAGCTAGCTGTGTCACTAGAAGAAAGAATAGCAGCCCAGTACATGTATTACAATAATGAAAATTTAGTGACTGCTTTGAAAAGTCAGGGTGCAGGTTCTGCTGGGAGGAGAAGCCCCTGGGAGCTCTTGCAGCAGCCCTTACCAGCCATGGCTCCATGATCCAGGGATCGGAGCCGTCACCGGCTGGATCACCAGGCAAGGCAGATCTAAGCCAGTTCAGAAATGAGCACAGGGAGGCACAGCCAAATTAGCAAAAGCATGCAGTGGTGGTTTTCTGCCAGCACGTGTCACTGGTATTCTAGACAGCTCCCTGCTTGTCTGCCCTGTGCATACCAGGCCACCAACCCTGCCTCACGGCAGGAATATTTTGGGGCAGTTCGCTTAGACAGGGCCAGCTTTCCTTTTCCAAGGTCAACTGGTGACCCAGGAAATAGCTTTGTAAAAAGTGCCATGCCACGGGCAGGCCAAAATGCCCCGGGAATCTTGGCATTACAAGTACCATGTGCTATTTCTGCCTCTCTCTTGAGCAACAGAAATAGCAGCAGCAGCATGTGTCCATGCCTGGCAAGGCTGGGAGAAGGATACGGCTGCAATGAGGCTCGGCATCAGCTCCCTGCCCACTGTGGGCCACATGGAGAAGGCAAGCAGGGACCAGCACACACACAGGTGTGTTCTGCAAGAGCTCCAAGGCAAGGAGGGGAAATGTTAAGCTTTCCCCAGCAGAGCTGATGTGTATGGGTGCCCCATACAGCTGGGTTTGGCCTGGGGCTTGGTTCTGTCTCGACTGCAATGGCATCTGCTGTAACTGCTGCACGTAGACGTGATGGCCAGGGTCTGATGTCAGGATCCAAAGAGAAGGAGATGCTGGAGCTTGAACTGAAGGGTAGGCAAGAATTTCCGGTGAGAGTGGACAAAATAGAGGGGTGAAAAAGCTTGCAACCTTGTGGCCCTGCTGATAGAGAAAGGTAGAGTGTCTCTTTTCAGCACACCAGTCCTGTCAGGATGGATTTGAACTAGAAAAGTCCTCTCCTTCCATGGCATTTTTGATATGGAAAACAGAAGACTATTATTTCTGGCTTTCTAAACCCTACCTAGCTGCCACTGAGCTGTCAATGCTCAATGCCTCTTACCTCCTGCATGTTGGACTGGAAGCTGCTGCCAGTGGACAACCTGCAAATATTTGCTCTTGCATCCTTTGTTGCAAGTAATAAGCTGTCTGCAGCTGGGCAGCTGTCTCAGGCCACTGTAGCTGCACCTGGCAGAGGTCACCTGTATGACTCCTGCTCAAGCAATACTGCTTTTTAAGGAATCTCTTTCTTCCCCAAAATCATGAAAACATGGGAAACAAGAGAAATAAGAACTGCTCTTCCACTGAAGAGTAATCAGCTCACCAGTCCTGGCCATAGGATCAAAGATACACATGTAAACTATTAATAGCAGCATAAGCATATAGATATTGCTGAAAACAAGCAGAAACTATTTCTCCCAGATTTACTAAACAGGACAGCCTAATTCTCAACCTTCTGAAGCCTAACTGTCTCAAAATTCCAAAATTAGAGATGTGAAAGTGGTGTGTAAAATTTTAGAAGCATTTTGTGAATACCAGTGTTGCATGTCTTATTTCTGATCTAAATAATGTTTAACCAGAAAGCATGGCAACACCAAAAAGGACTAATGAGAAGGTCATTCTGGGGCCATGTATTTTGTCCATGTAATACTGGTGGTGAGGAGACAATGTGAAACACTCATGTCTGCTTTATATTTTGTGCCTTATAGAAAGACCAGAATGTTATGAAAGAGTTAGTGACCCGGCAAAGCTTTTAGAAACAGTTAAGAGCTGTTTTCATGTGCCACATAGCCAGGAGGGAACTTCAAGAAGGGACTCAAATGCAAATACAATAGTTGTATTTCTGATGATGTCACAGAAATAAAACACCCAGACCTTACAAAACAAACCAAATAGGAAAAAAATCCAAACACAAAACTGAAAACAAAGGGAGAATTCTATAAAAAAATAGAGGAAGCAGTGGTGATCATTGTAACTACTCACAACAGTTAAAACAAGGATATATTCCTGACCATGTACACATGCAGTTAAGGTTGTTCCCTGGTCTAGCGATGATGCAGGTTTGGATTTTTTTTCAATCAGGTAGTATAACTAGGATCTTGTTCTGTACAGGAGTTCCTAGGGACATAGACTGGGTTTCTCTCAGTCTTTACTGTCCAAAACATTCTGTTTCACATGCAAGATGTAGACAATTTTTATCAAGTTACTAATTCTTTCACTTGGTTTTTATGTTACTCATGTGGGATCACACGCAGACATTTTTGCACGCCATGGCTGAATCTCCACAAGCACTGATTGTCCAGACCTGGGGCCTGGCCTGAGCAAGTCTAACCCTTCATGCACCTTCTGGAGTTTCCTTCCTGTGGGCATCAGGCCATGGAGGCAGAGGGGGAGCAAAACTTCACATTCTGCACTCAGTATTTGCAGCATAGCTGTGATGTGTGCCTGGAGCTGGGAAGTATTTCCACCAGGCTCCCACAGCCCATTCCTGCACCTAATCCTGTAGTCAGCAGAGGCTGATAGCACCATTCCAAGGGCAGGCACTACCTGATTCAGGAGAACTGAGCCCTGGAGCTTCTCCTGCAGAGTCTAGGCTGCTCTTGCCTCCTTGCTGGACTCACAGAAGGACCACAAGGACCCAGAGGCAGGCAACCCCATTCCCAGTGCTGGCAGCGGGGTGGGCAGGCAGAATGCATGAAGTAGGGCAGGGTAGAGGGGTAATGGCACAGAGAGGAGGAGGTCACATCCCCCTTGGCTGTCCTGCTAAATCCACACCTGAGTTTCATTACATTATTGCCTTACAGCTGACATCTCATTATGGAAGCTCACAGAAGGCCTGGACTTTTGAACCCAAGAGCAAAGGTCATTTTTTGCCACTAAATCAAGGTGGCAGAGGAAACATATGGTCCATGTTTGATCCCTCCTCCCTGTCCTGATTTATTAGAAACCAAGAATTGATTTTTAGGAACAACTGTCTTTGCATTTATTTTCTCTGTATTTGGTATTTGGGTTCAGTTAGATCTCTCTAAAAACAAACAAACAAAGAAACAAACAAAAATAACCCCCACCCAAAAACAAACCCAAACAAAACCACACATAAAATCCCCAGTATACCTTTATACACAGGTTTCTATTTAGGTACATGATATTCTGAATTTTTTTACTTCAGAGATCATTTTAAGCTGTCGTCCCTGATACTGCCTTCTGTTGAACTCTGTTACAGTCCTTGCTTGCAATCCCTCTATGTTTTAGTAAGTTTTCATCCTCTATCCATATTCCATTGTGGCTGCTTTTGGCTCAGATCCTGCACTAACATGGTCAAGAAATGCAAACATGATAGGAAAAAACCCCCATAGGTGAGCTAAAAGTCCTTCTCTGGGTAATTTGTATGCTCTTCCCAGCTAGCTGTAATAGCATCAAATTTAAGTGATAAGGATACTGCTAAAATTGCTTTAATTAATGTCAGTTTTACAGCCATAAATCATTATTAATTCCCATGTTAAATTTTGGAAATGGCCTAGATTTTTTTGGCCATTGCCACCGTTTGTCTGGAACTTTTCCCACTTCCAGACCTTTGCTTGTACTTCCTACTCTTGTCCTGATGTTTTCCCTGTCAAGTGGAGCTTCCATCTGGCCTGAAGGTGTGCACAAAGTTACTCTCACTCCTTCAACCGTGACCTAACTCCACTTTCTGTCAGTGCCTGGCCTTTTTCTAATTCCAGAGGCAGATGAGATGCTGGAAGCCGTTGCTGCCCTGCCTTTCAAGAGGAAAAATCATTGACTGGAGACTGTCTTCCCATATTAGTGCATTCTGGCAATTCAACAATTCTTTGGACGCCACGCAGTGTGGCCGAGCACATCACTGATACATCTGCATGCATTAAGCTTTTCCTTTTGAATGGAATACATCCACTTCTGTCACTGGGAGCTCTTGCTTCCAGAAGTAATAATGAAGGTGAATAAAATATTTTAATTACTTAGCAGCTCATATATTTTACTAGATGTTGACTTTCCAGTGACTATTCATCAGGCCTTTCCTTAATTCCCTTTGGGAGCTTGGACATTGCTGTTTTATACATATTGACAAAATTCACTTCTGCTGGAGGGAATCCATTCTTTAGGAAGGCTGTGATTCTCCTATGGTTTCAATTTTGATTTTTGTGTACACACTTCTCTTACTTAACAGTATTCAGCTGCCCTGTTTGCTGTGTCATTTGTATGCAGACGATATTTGAATATCCTCTCAGTCCCTTCAGAGCCTGCAAAGAAGTTTGATGTTTTGTGTAATTGCCTCTGTGATATTTAATCATGGGTAACTTCAAATTTTGTTAAACTTAACACAGACAAAACTGAGTTGCTATTGATTAGTTCAGTGGCACAGAGGTCTCAGGTGTCATTTGTGGTAGTTTCCATTTGTGGTATTTCTTTTATCCTTCAGATAATGCTTGTGACCTTGGGGTCATTGTGGATTTGGTACCTGCTTTTGAAGCCCACATCAATCATGTAATTAAAGTGTCTTACTACTGTCTTTGGAATCTAGCTGGGCTGAGACCTATGCTCTTTCTAGCCCACTTGCTAAAACTTTAATCCATTTTTTTTTTCTGACTTGACTACTGCAGCTTTTCCATGTGCCCTCCACTGTTTGCATTAGGGACACAGTCTACCTATTTAGGAATATACAGTGAATTAGCCATGTTCATTGAATTCCATTCTAAGTAGAGAATGTATTTTTAAAATGTGGCTAGGCCCTGCATATCACATGGCTGCTTCTTAGCAGGGGGCTTTTAATGATATTTAATTTAACAGGATACTCCTTCTGGACAGACCAGGACAATTTTGCATGAATCATATCAATTTGAGCTGCTATTTTTTAACCTGTTTCTGAATGTGGGCGGCTTTAAATGATTAGAATTTCAAGATTGGAGTCACTTCATGTTATTAAGTATTATCTATTTGGCAAATTGCAGAAGCTGTGGTTATGATTCCATTACAATCCTGTCTTTAGTTGCTTGTCACTTTGGGGGTTAAGGATTTCCAGACCAGTGTCTACTAAAAGATGACTGGTTTCAGTTTTTATTTGCATTTTTATTGAGAATTTATTTCCAACAATCCTTTTCTTTTTGCCAATGCAATGTCACAGGCCACATTCTTCTCTCACTTGTGTCTAGAGAGCTCATTGGGATTGTACCGGATTAACAGAAGCCTTGACCATGATGCAGAGTTTTAAACAATCCAGATAAACCTATACAAGTATGTATGTAAACACTTAGTTAAGTTTAAAATTTCTTCAGCTTTATTTAATTCAGGCTGATTGCAGGTAGCGTTAAGTCACACTGAAACAAATGAAAATAAAAAGTGATGCAGCCTATTTTCCTGGTATAAAATCATGCTATATATTTGTATTTTTGAAAAGTTAACGTGTAAGCATATCTTAACATCAGGCTATTGCCACATACACCTAATTATGGTTCATACCTCTCCTAGAAGGAGAAGCATGTGAGGTGAAGTATGCTCTGACACACAGTGAGTAAAGACAAAAGTTAGAAAAGGTAATCCATAAAGAAGCAGGACAACAGTTGCATGTATCTGAAATGAGTCCCCTTAAAATCTCTTCAAAAGAAGAGTAATGTGGAACAGAAGTGGATTATCAAACATGCATGCCGTGGTGAGGAAGCAATGCACCCCTGCTTCTATTGCTTGACATGCAGAATCACTGCTGATGCTGCAGGAGACAGGAAGCCGTCTGGCATTCAAATATGACAAAAATGGCAAGTGTAAAGACATTTTATTTGGTTTTTCTTTCAGTCAGGTTCTGTAAATAAGTGCCTGAAACTATTCATTAGCATTGCTACATGCAGTCTCAGTGTTTATAGGGCAGCCAAATGGGTGAATTTCACTGCAGCAAACTGCTACAGGAAAGATTAATTTGCACTGAATTAAGTGGAGTAGTCTATTGTCTACCTTTGCTGTGATGCTTTTTGTCTACATGCCCAACTCTAACCCAAGGCTGTTCACTTAGATGTGAAAATCAGATGTATGGGATAAACTGAATGTTTTATTTATAGCAAGAACTTTAATATACAGCATGATGTGCACTATGAGCAAAGATGGTCTAATGGCACTCTGGAGCGGCTTGCTCCTCACTGAAATGTGAACTTTCATCTCTGACAAAGATGGACAGGAACACTCTCTGAAGTTGGATGCTCTTCCTGAATCATTACAAAATTGTCTGGCAGTCACTGCAAGTGTTAATTGCTGCAATGAGAAGATAACTTAACCTACCTCTCTAATTAGAGAAAGCACACTGGCCCAAGCAAGGGAAATGGCTGAAGCTTTGCCTAGTCGTCTAAAATGGATCCCAAAAGTGACTAGATTAATTTTTCTGTACCTGAACAGCACTGCCCGCTTTCCTGATGTCCATCTGCAGCCTCTGTCTGCAGGCTACTGGACTCAGAGAAAGGGCAAGGTGTCCTCAAACTGTGAGGAATGAAAGAAACTTGAAACTAAGTAAGAAATTTTCCAGATGGGAACTTGCATGCAAAGGTTATCCCAAAGTCTCTAGAGAAGTGCAGTTTTTGTATCAAAGATGCAAAGCCTTATTTAAAGCTTGTGTAAGTAACTGATATTTTTTTAATTCACCCACAAATTCTGCTAATTGATTTTAATTTGGCACAGGTTTGCTCCAGGGTGCATCTATTATTCCAAAATATTGTGCTAAAGACATTACTCACTTCACAAGGTGTTGCAAAATCAGTTTTCTGCCTTTCCACCTGGTCTCAGAAAGTTTGCAGGAGCCATCCCAAAAAGCAGGAGAAGATGTCAACCTTTTCCCACCTTTTCCCACACAAGGGTCAAACACAAAAATAAAGGGTGTGTAATATGAAGAAGTATTTATTCTGCATTATGATGTACTCTTTTTCTGGCAGCAGTGGAATTTCAAAGAGAATTACTTTATCTCTAATATGGACATGAGTAATAGATGGCAGAATGTACTGAGACTTATATAGGCAGATTTATGAGGCGTGCCAGAAAACAGTGGCCTGCCGAGTTTATTTAAAGCCATACATTCTGAGCGAGTCTGCAGCAAGGACTGGAGCAGTCATTGTCCTTCTTGCAGTAAAACTGTCTCAGACTGGCGAAGGTGACCGTGGCACCACCGACTCCTGCCCAGAAGAACAGTCTCAAAGACTGCAACAGTTTTATGGAAGTTCTTCTTGGGTGAGTAGGCAGCCCTCGGTTTTTTGAAGCAAAAGTCTCTCTCTGAAAGACTTGGCTGACTGTACGGTGAAACAAGAGCTCTACATAACCACAAACTTCATTGCAATAGATTCTGAGGATGGTTTGCTTGCTTTGGTCAAATTTAGACACTTGGCCTTGAAGTCTGTTGGCACACTGATGTTTATAACCTCCAGTTAGTAAAAAAATAACTTTGTGTGACTCCAGAAAAATATGCCCTAGAAAAGCATGAGAACACTTCAGCATCCCTGAGGAGGAATGTAATGTTCAGCTGCTGTATAATGAAGAGAGATGGAACTTGTAGTGGAGTAACTGTGCAGTAAAATATTCAGAACTCATAATGTTTCATGGGGCCAATGCCCCTGGGAAGACAAATAAACTCTTTTCTATGTCAGAGCAATAAATATTTATATATTGTATTGCCCAAAGACCTCCATCAGAAGGGATTGAGAGGAAGCTGAGTTTGCAGAAAAGAAGGAGGTGCAATCCTTCTTTTGCCTTTACAACCTGAAGATACAGACAGGCAGAAAGGTAGAGCATGTTCCTAACACATTTAAAGAAATTAGAGTTGGAGAATTTGCAGGGAATTTGGTAACTGTAACTACTACAGGAATGCTGCTTCTCCCCTTTGTCTCTTGTTCAGGAGTGAATCACACATGATCTTGGACTGAACGCAGATGAAATTCACAACTTTTACTTTAAGAAGTAGAGAAAATTGATTAAAATCGAGGACTTTTTCTGTGTTATCCGAGTAACTGCTTAACCCTTAAAGACAGAAAGGAAGGAATCTCTCTTGAGTGCAGAACAGGAACTTTCCCAACTTTCAAGAATGCCCATTGACACAGTCTCATCTTAGAAGACCATAATTGGTTGAGGAAAATAAGACAATCAAAGATTGCAGGGAAATCATTCTCACCCACAAAGAGTGTGCTAAAGGTATTTTCCAAAAGTACCAGTCTCCTGTACTTGAACGTAACACTCACAGCACCTATTCATAAGACACCACATGAAAGAAATAAGTTTCAACTTGATTTTCTACTTTGGGGAGTTTGAGTTATCTCCCTAAGACATCAAAACCACCCAACTACAGTCTTAAGTCAGACAAGTGAGGTCTGGAGGTTCACAGAACATCACAAACAAGGCGTCTCCCATTGCAGGCATGAGAAGAGACATTCTTTGCCCATCCAGCAACTCTTAGCTGCTCTTCAGATGTTAATGAGGGTGAGACAGTGCAATGTTCCTCTAAATTGTTCACAATTTATAGATAGGCAAACTGAAGCGTTGTTATAATGAGGAAGATTTCAAAAGCTGGTCTCTGATTTTGCAGACATTCATAGCTCTTTTCCATCCTGAGCCAAGAAATGCATATAGATGTCTGGGAATTTCCATAAAATCAGGTCTGGTTTCCTTTTCTATTAAATATGTAAAATTGCCCATAGCAGGATGTTTTTCAGAAATATATGAGTTTAGCTGAAGCTCTTCTAGAAAAGGTCGCCACTGGAAACTGCTTTTGACCTGAGAGAAGTCTCACTGAAGAAGAAGAATGAAAGGGCTCAGCTTAAACTTGAAAGGCTTTTGGTCTTGTAGGAGCAGCTTGGTAAGATGCAACAAAAAGAATTGTTAGGAATTATTTAGCTAGGCAATCAGGAAATACATATTTTCATTTTTCTCAATTGTTTGTAGGGGGTTGGAAATACATATTCTGCAGGGAGCTTCAGTATGTCTAGTTCTTTTATCAGGGATGGACAAAAAAGATCTGAAGTACTGGAATTGCTCTGCAGGACAGAAATACTTCATTTCAGTCTTCTCCTCCCTGTTCCTGCTCACCCTTTATGGAGGCTTTGGTTCCCTTTTTTCATTAAGCAGTAACCAGCTTTGGAAAATACAGGACACTGAAAATGCTGGGTACAAAAAACCACCAACCAAAATCACTAGGAGTGCCTATTTCACCTCCCAGAGCATGACAGCGGTGTGAGAGGCAAGGCTGAGAGGCCAGAGAGGACCCAGGGCTACACTGGAAATACAAGTGCTGAGACTGGGAGAGCAGAAGGGAAAAATGGGAAAGCCCCATTAGCCTCCCTAGCAGCCAGTATCCTTCCCAGTTTCTACAAGAGAGACTCGAGATGGAGTAATAATCCTCAGATTTGGACAGGAAAAAATGGGCACATACCAGGGACTGTTTTTGAAGGTGACCAAAGTTTAGAAATGTCAAGAGGAACAGCCAGATGTGCCCCGGTTCCAGGCACACAGGACTGTGGGAGGAGGAGCTGGCCATCACCTTGGGTGGCCCAGGGGAGAGTCCATCCGTGGCAACTGGGGCTTTATTATACATGTGGGAATATTTATCACTCTGAGTGAAACATTATCCACATCTCTTCCTGGCAAGATGCTATCCTGTCCTGAGGTGTACGAGAGAGGCTTTCAGCTGGGAGGCTTTAATGATAAGCAAGTGCAATTCAGAGGAGAATTGTAAATTGAAGTCGACTCCAAAACACTTCTTAAAGCCCTGAGTCATTAGCAGCTGAATCACATTATTCCTGTCAGCAAGATCTCTTCTCTAACATCATCCTCTATTTGCTGTGCATTACCTCATGGTCCTGGTCAAACTCTGTGGCTTTTACACGAACATGAGGAGTCCTAGTCATTAGGATGAGTTTGACATAATGCGAGCTTTATTTCCTGATGCTAGTTAGAAAGCAACAACCCCAGTCCAAGGATTTTCTTAGTCCGCACACAAAAAACTTTTCCTAATGAGCAGGTCAAATAATAAGAATTGTTTTCTGTTTTTCACATTTCACTTATTTGCTGAAGCTCATGGCTCTCTGCTACAAGGGTAGTTCTGAAAGTCAAAAGGTTGCAGAATAAAGCATCACCCTTAAAAATTCATCATTTATCTGTCGAAGAGTGACCTCATGGTGACTCCTTCTCAGCTTCAAAGCCATTGATTGGATGGCCCTTCATTCTCCTTCTGTAAATCCTATAAACAGGCCCCTCTGAGATGATGGAAAATACTTTAACAGGCAACCATTGTCACATATTAAAATAATGATGCAATATTAGATTAGATATTAGAGTAATTACTGCATATTTAGCTCTTTCCAGCAGTTCATCATATAAGATTAGGTGATAAATTATCAGAAAAATTTTCGAATGCTTTAAAAGGGTTAATTTTCAAATGTTTTAAAATTTGTTTATAGAATGTATACTTATCTACATGTATGTAACTTTAGGCTTACCAATATGGCAGGTATTGTGTTAAGGAGATAAGCTGCTCTGATCCAGATATGTCTATGAATTGTAACTCCTTTAGGCACAGAGCTCTTGATGTCGGAAAGGCTCAGGATTAGGAAGTTGAAGCAAGCTGAAAGATAAGGATCAAAGTTAAATTGAAAGTTACTTCGGTTCATTTGTTTCAGTGATTAGAGAAACCATATTATTAAAATAGCTAGTGAATTGTTTAGTGCTGTGCTTGACACAACTGCTCAAAGGGCAGAATTAAGGATAAAAAATCTAAGAATTAGAACCAAAGTCTGAAAAGGTAAAACACTTAAACCTGCAATCAAACATCTATATTTACAGACTGGACAAAGCCAAACTTCACTGACAAGCTGTTTCTCTCCAGCAGCGTTCCTGAGGGACCTGAAAGCCAGGCTAGGCACTTGGCTCTCAGACACCACATTCTGCAGAGGAAGTTCTTTAAGCAAAACAGATCTCTGCATGACAGAGGTGCAGCCTTGTCATCATTACTGCATCCCCTCTTTTTTCCCCATACCACCTGTTATTCCTGGGCCTGGCAAATGAGGGGAAGGGCTTTGGACTGAATTCCAAATCCTGATACAAGTTCACAGGGTACTGGCTAACAATAGCACACAGTTCATAGTGAGACAAAGCCTACACCTCCAACCAGTCTGCAGCCACATTGCAGACAGGCCCTTGCTCTGGCCAGTCTCTAAACCAAAAAAGTTATTGTTGGAACTGAGCTTTTCCCTGATAGCAGTTAAAGCACTCCTGGGGTGCCTGGGAGATAAAACTGAGGAGAGGAGTCTTGCTGGATCTACAGTTGGCAAATTACAGCGCTGGAGCTACTCTATCAGTTCAGACAGCAGCTGGCCTCTGGCAATATTTTTTTCCTCCAGATTAATTAACATTTTCCCCTCAGCCCCCTGGTTATAGGCATGATCATAAAGTCTGTGCATGTTAGCAGAAGTTGCATCAGATACTGTTCACATAGCCAACTGTGTAGCAGTGATTTTCTACCGCTGCAAAATCTCTCCTGACGTTTCTGAGGGGTACGAGACTTCAGTGCTGAAAATTACAGTGGTCAAATTTCAAGTGACCAGTCTGAAAGGCCATCAAATCTTTCAATTCCCCTAAAAATTTGTCTCTCTGGGCTAATTATGCTTTCATAGTAAGCAAAGCTGTTGTCCTATATAGAGTCAGGTTTACATTTTCAGAAGTCAGGAGCAGCCTTCTAGCAGCAGCCTCAGGTCAGGATTTCACAGTTTGCTTCAGGGAAAGCTCACTTTCTATTTCTCCACCTCATGGACTATATACACCTCAGCATCTTGGGCTGACAGCAGATTTCATTTAGGAAATCTTGCTTCAGTGAGGCCTTGTTGGACAATGGTCTCACTATTCTTCAAGATTAATTATATTTGTTAAAAAAAACCTTATCCCCATATTACTGAGAAATATTTGCTTTCAACACGGCTTGAAATCATGGTGCAAATGTATAAACTATGGTGCACTTTTCATCATCTCTTTTAATCATCAGCTTGGTAATATTAAGTAGTTCCAGCAGGAATCCTCATGGATAAAGCTTGATGTGACTGAGGTTTGCAAACAACAAAACTGCTGCAAAAGCAGGCTTAGTAGTCAAATTTCTACAGAATTGCTTCCCTTGACACAACTTTAACTCACTCCCATCCAATACTGAATCGTAAAAAATTTTCATTAAACAACAGAGATTGTTCACTATTTGACTGTTAAGCCATTGAATTGACTGAAGCTGCTGAGAACCTTGAAAACATAAACTATTTCTAGCACAGGAGGGACCAGATATTGGACATAATGACTACATGCATTGTCTCAATTGGATGGTGATGTTCAGTCTGCCCCTAGCATTATACAACTGCCAGTGCTTTATTCCCTAGATCAAGGTAGCATCTTTCTATTACTTTCTGGGGCTTCTCAATGCATTAAATTAGTAGAAAAAACTACAGACTAAAAGTACGGGTGTGCAATCTGGTACACAGATATTGTATGTCACCTGCAGAGATATCTACACCAGTCCTTAGCAAATCTCTTGAAGGCCCTTGGTAATTAACAGCCAGAGAGTTTGTTAACAAGAAGTCCTGAGACAAAGCCTGTCTCATATATTAATGAAATGTATTCACTATTTGGCTGCAGTAATAAACCCCTATATTCATGAATAGGTCAATATGAAAGATCATCTGTAGATCAAAACCTGGAAAATGCAAAATGTTCGGATTAGTATGCAAAATAAAACATCAATGTGGAGAGTGGATTTATATGATTATCTATGAATAATTCATTAGCACGAGAAATACAATTAGCTTTTAAACATTATCTAACTACTACAGTCATGTTTAGAAAACCTAACATATAGTAACATCAGGAGGTAAATGTCCATGATGTAAAAGAAATTAAAACAAATTCCTTTAGGAGTCCAGCTGCCTTATTACTAAGGGGGGAAAGGGCAGTGGATTAGATGGGTTAGATCATGCCCAGAGAGGTTAACTTGCCTGTAGTCAATACCCTTGCATTTGCAGGTGTGCCCTCAATTGACCCTATTAATATGTGCAATCCTTGCTGGAAGCCTGACTTGAGAAATATGAAGCTCTGGTCATTTGAAGTGACTCTGACTATAGCCAGAGTGAAGCATTCCTTAAATTTGGAGGGGCCTTATTTGGTGGGAGGATGCAGAAATAATTTTCACTAGAGAGGGTTTTCTGCTCTTCCAGTAGATAGAAATCTGAGGGCTGAATCAGGCAGAAGATAATCGATGCTATAGCTGGCATACTAAATCAATACATTACTGGCAACTGGAGCTAGTTTTAGCTGAACCTCTGCTTTCCAGAACAATCACTCCAAGTCCTGACATAGTCATTTTCAAGATGAAATTGCATCAGGCTTTTAATCTGTAGGGTACCAGTCAGATGTTAGCCAGCCTGACAGTGGCAGTGATTTCCTTGGAGCTGACTTCTGTTGACTGCTCCTGCTCAAGGAGTGAGCACAGCAAGTGCAAATGGACAGGAGCTTGCCTTGGAGAAGCCTTCTAGCTGGTGTTTTTGTTCTTCCCTGTGCCCTCTTTCTGCAGACAGTTTATGCTAGGGGATACAGACGGTGCTCACCTACCCTTTGGTGTTTTAAAAGTATTGTGTATTTGTAACAGTTGCTCTTTCAAGAATGAAGAGTGCCACCGCTAAGTGACATTATGAGTGAGAAGCCAAAAGCTGATACAACAATTCAAAAGTGTACAAATTAAAGTCGATTGTCAAATGGATTTTCCATTCCATTAAAAATGTCAGGATTGAAAAATTTTGACATATAAAAGATCATATTAAGTATCCACATTAAATTAAGTGGGGACAAACCCAAAATATCATCCAAACATTGGGAAAAATTAAGCACTGAAGATAATTACTTTGCCCAAAATGTTTAAATCCAAATATGTTGACATTTGGTCCTTCCTTGGATCCTTTTATTTTCTATTTCTAATATTGGCTGGTTTTTTTTTAAATAAAGCAAAATGTTTTACGCATAATATATCAAAAACAAGGCATTGTTTTGCTATGGTGTTCTTTTGCTTTTCAATTGCAATTGTTACCATTACATTATTGTTATTTATTCAAATAACATAATTTATTTCTTATTATCCATTCAAAAAATTTGTCATAATTAGATTTGCCCGGGAGAAATGGCTTTAATGAAAACCTTCAGCCTACGTCACTGTAAATTAACCATTACAATTCTCCTGGCTGGATTAGGAACAGGCATAGCTATCATAAGAAAATTATTAAATTCTCTTTGAGAATGTTCTTGCTATCAGGTGAATGCCTAATCCCAGATGTACTCATTGAACACAGACCATCTTGCTGCATAGCCATGGAGTTTTGAGTTTGGCCTTCAGACAGTTTGGATGATTCTGCACACCCAAGCAAAAGAGAGCCAGGGGACAGTACCTGGCACAGAAGGTTGAGTGGCACTGAGACTGGCTCACTCCTAAACTCATTAGGGCTGTTGGCCCACCCCAGACTGGCTGTTCCATCACTGCACGGTGCTTGGTGCTCTGTCCCCAGCCCTGTGGGGTGCCTGTCATGCTGTCTGGGGCAGGGACACTGGTTCAGAGCATATGCAGCAGTGCCACAGACCACCCAAGGGCTGATTTGCTACAGGCTTGTCACGCTGGTGTGTGCAAAGGTACAGCAGAGGAGGCTGGAGGAAGTCAGACTCAGTGAAGTGAGGTCATTGTTAGCCAAGATCACTGGGGTGAGCAACCTCCCAAGGAGAATCCAAACTGGCCCTGGGCAGAGCTCGTCAGAGAGGTCCCAGACAGAGACAGATGTGAATGAAGAGTTCAGCAGCATCCCCAGTCTGGAGCCTGTGCTTAGCTGCTCCCTGGCCCTCTTTTACTCAGCAATATAAATCTTCCACTCTGGGCAAGGCCCAGGTCTTAGGAAATGCAACGACTTAACTAGTGGGAAAAAGTGTCTAAATGTCTTCCTTTTAAAGAAGAGAGATGAGAGCAGCGGTATCATGGCATGCACATCATCCTGTGCCTTTTTTTGCCCGAATTTTCTCCCTCCTGTATTAGAAAGCTCTGTCAAAAGAAGTGCAGCCAGCACAGGGTTAGTGACAATGTTTGGATGGCACACAATGTTCACTGTTGCCTATCTGTGTTGATGTTTTTGTTCTCACTAGCCATGGGAAGGTGTCTCAATGTTTGCTGCAGTTCTGTCCCATACTGAGACTCAGCTCTGTAAACAGCTCTCTCTGAACCCTTTTCCCAAAGAACAGTTGCAAATGGCATTTCAGAGCCACATTTGCAATAGCTCTGTCCTTTTCATCCCAGAGGCTACTTCTGCTCACACCATTTTCAGACTCTGTCACAAGCATAGATATGGTGCTGTTCCACAATTGTCCATCTGCCCAATCGCAAGAACGCTGCAAACCAAGGCACTCGATTAAAAAATCCAGTTAAACTCCAGGAGCAGGAAGCCTTTTCTAGTTCTGCATCCACTTCAGTGCGTGTGACCCACAGCTGCACTCAGCAGCTGCCCCTTTGTTGGGCACATCCCAACAACCCATTCACGGAAGGAGTTGTAGGTGCCTGTGAGCTCACCTGAAGTGCCTTTTGTTTTAAGATTAATAAGGGCTTATTCATGACAAGTTTTTACTAGAGCTGCTGATGTGGCAATTTTGGAGGAGTAGCTGAAGACAAGGGATGGAGTTATCCTTAAACACAGCAAAGTAGCTTCAGGATTGGAAAACACAGAGTGCTGTGACCCAGATTTTGCATCTGAAGACATAAAGACAGCTGGGTAACATAGAAGTAATAAAGAGAAAGCACAGCGAGGGGAGTTTAGGCAACTTGATGATTCTCAGTCACCCACACAAGCAAGAGATTTCTAATGGCAGAAACTTTTATCTAGTAAGAAAAAAATCATCAAGACATGCAGCCTCTGGAAACTGAAGCTCAGTAAACATGGGCTGTAAGTAAGAGGCATTTTCAACTTTTTTTTTTGTTGTTGTTTTGTATTGTAACAGATAATTAATCACTAGCAGAGTTTGCACAGGGACATTGTGGATTGTTTGGTGAGTCTTTCCCGGCTGTGACTCATACCATGGTCCTTTCCTCCTGACACAGTTTTCCACATCCAGGCTCCTGCCTTCACTGCACTCTGATATGTAAACAATAACTCAACATTTATCCAGTAACTCTGCTGCACATTTATGAATTTTAATCAACCATTGACACACTTACATGAAGTGAAACAAATGAGCAGAGTTAACAAATGAGGTCTTTGCTTAGAAAGGATTTTAGATTCATATTAATATTCAGTTCCTTTCTAGGATTCTTGACATTAACTGTGTTTCAGCACTGCATGGCTGTCTTGAGCCTACAGGATTGTTTTCTGCAGCCCAAACAGGGAGCCCATTGTGCTAAGCTTATAACAAAAAGACAGCCGCTGCTTCTGAGAGCTCACAGTCTGAGGCAGAGGGAACAAATGGGTGGTGGATGAGGATAAAGTAAGTTTGGACTGCATTCAGTAAGGTAAGAAGCACTGTTGATACACCAGTTAACTAACTGTTGGAGCCACGTAATTGGATCTGTTCCAAAGATGTGGAAGATTCTGTATATAATGCAGTACTCACATTTTGGATTTAAAACCTGTGCCTGGTTTGTCAGCTAATGCAATTTTCCCTCTTTTCCCTCTGCTGTCCTGAATCACTCCCTGACCGAGCTCCCCTCAGGTAAAGGGCTCAGTGCCTTTGATTATTTTATGGCATTTGCTGCAGCCCAGTTTTCATCAGAGGTCCTTCCCAGCAAGCTAACAGCCCCATGAATGAAATCAGCAGGGAGGCTCTTCATTATCACAATTCTGGCAGTGAAGTTTCTGTACTTTTATCACTGTACTGGTATCAATTATTTGGAGCCACATTAAATAAATGAAGTCAGTAACATGAATATGTCATGCCCAATTCATACAGAGGCTCCTGAACTCTTTAAAAAAAACCCGTCTCTTTTTTGCCTGCTGCTTCCCTTATGAATTTTTTGTAAGTTTTGACCTTAGATATTTCTCAATCATTGCAAGCATGCTTAGTCCAAGATTGAATACACATCCATTTTATATAGGTTGAGGGGGGCAAAAAATCATGAGAAAAGCAGATGACATTAGAAAAAAAATGACTTTTCAAAGAAGGTTCAGCGACCTCCATATAGATATGACATGCTAAAGTCACTGACTTCTTTTCAACTCAGCACTTGCCTATATATATTTAGTATTATATAATGTACTTGTAAGGGCAAAGCCTCTTCAGCATTCGATCTACAATATTTATTGTCGAGTTCTGACTCACCTTCCTTGGGTGTTGCCCAGAGTCACCATCACACCAGTAATGACAATGAAATGGACTGCATTGGCCGGTGCCCTTTGCTTGTTCAATGGGTCACAGCAGCACACTGATTGCAGTTTTCTGCAACCTAAAGACAATCTTATTTATTTATTGATCCTGCTGAATCAGAATTCAGGCTTGGCAAAGCCTATTCTCAAAAAAAAAAAAAAAAAAAGAAAATTAAGAACCCTTTGGGATTTGGAGAGTATTTTTCTAAAATATTTCTGACCAAAATTAACTTACTTTTGTCTTAAGTAATAAAAAGAAAAGTAAATCTCTGATGCATGGGGTATTAACTCCAGGCACCCTAATGCCAGTTCATTTTGCTTGTAATTTAACTGATCTGTTTAAACAGAGTAGGAAAAACACAGAATTGTGATAGGAAAGGAGATTTCTTGGATACTGCTTTGCATGTACTCAGAATAAAAATGCCCTAGAACCTTTGAGCTTACTGAGAGTAGAATTACACATAGATGCAAGGAGTAAAGGGTAAGTGCTTTGTGGGAGTGTTTGTAAACTCTGAAACTCCAATTCAGCCACATTTGAACATTTCAGCCTCTTCTCCGTTAACATTAATCAGAGTGGCTTTTGTTTAAAGGAATGTTGGAGAAAGTGTATTCTAAACTCAAATACTCTTGCAAACACACTTCATTCAAACCTGCCTGGGAATTTTTTTCTCTAATTCAGTCAACCTGGCAGCTGGAAGAATGGCATCTTTCTTAGGTGGCCAATTACACACCCAAAATAAGGAAGAGTGAATAGGTAGAAAACATAATAAAAATAAATGCCGCTTGTAAATAAGCTTAGTCATAATACAGTCTAATGAAATGATTATTCAGTCTGTTACAGTTTGCATAGATGCCTCATTCTTATGCACTCCTGCTGAAATTTCCAGGGAAAAATCCCTTAAATTTCCTGTTGCAGAGACCAAAGCACTGACGTCCAGATTTTGGAGGGCTTGTCCTGAGTTGTATCTGTGGCTTCCCTAGGACCATTAGTGGTGTGCAAATCTGAGCAGGTGTTTGCATCTTTGCAAAACCAAGTCCGACCTCATTAAAAACCCTACAAACAAACAATCAGGGTTTGGAAATCTATCAAAAAAAAGGGGTGTTAGTCGTGTGGTTCAGATTAGAAACTGCAGCCAATGATGAGTGTAAAGAACAAAATTGGAACCCTTGAGTTGGGATGACTTCTTCTTTTATTTTTAAACAATTTCATAAATATAAAATGAACCAAGAAACCAACGATTCACCTCACCTATTGAATCTCTGAACAAAAACTTGACTGCCAAGTCAGCAACAGGAATAATTGGAAAGTTATCACCTGAGAATTTCCATGCAGACTATACCAGATGTCAGTGTTCTTTGATCAGGAAGCAGTACTGAAGCAGAGAGAGGGTCTTTGTCACAGTCTTATGTCATAAAATAACCAACTGGAAGAATTTTTTTAAAAAAGGCAGTAATTTTATATTCCATTTTACCATTCTCCTTTCTCTGGATCTTACTCTCTTACTTTTCTGTAATTTAATGTAAATATACAATATTTCACAATGGGCATCTCATCAAGAGTTAAGCCATTCCTGAAGGCTTTCACCCTGCAAAGTCGCCCAGCCACAGTGAAGATATGAATGCAAAGTGTTCCTGATTTGGTGAGAACATTTTGACAGTCTCTTTGCATGTTTTTTCCAGGAAAATAGGCATGGGAGATGCAGAAATCCTTCATCTGACATGCATTCCGGGCATCATCATGTTATTTCATGAAGAGTGTCAGGTTTATACCCACAATGACAAGAGAAAGTGCTATTGTGCTGCTGTTCAGCAAAAGAGGAAGCAAAAGACAGATGAGTCAAGTGTGCAGCTCACTCATCAGAAATTGTCTCTCACTTTGGACATATTTCCCCACATTCCTGAACTGTTCAGTATTATTTTCCTGTATGATTGCCCTGCAAGTGCTTGTCACCACTGCAGGGGCAAACCTGAAATCAACCTTTTTTAAAATCCATAAATTAAAACAATCAGATAAATGGAATGCAATGTATTAAACATGAAATGACACATCTGACTGTCGGTAAAGGCAGAAAGAATTTCCAGAAGACCTTTCTGCAATGCAGACTGCCACCTCCATTTGTTTCTGATTGCTATCACACTGCACAGATGCAATGATTGAGAATCAAACTAGAATTTGGTGCTAGAAGTCCACTGTAACATCAATCACTTGAAATAAAAATGTCATGCTTATGATTCTTTGGAAAATGCTGCACTTAACTTCCAAACTGTTGCTTTCAGAAAAGGCTAATTCAGGGCTGGGTACATTAATGTCAATGTCCTATAAAAGTGCCAGCTAAAAAAAAAATGTCAGCAAAGACATTTTTTAAGCCTGTGTCAGCACAAAAGGGTGCCTCAGTTGTTTCATCTCACAACAGCTGCATGCTTTCATTGACATTTGTTGCCCTTTCTTTGTGCACTCATCCTAACCTCATAGGTTATTTCCTGGCCTCCCTTCCATGACCTATGACCGACGATGACCTTTAGCTAGAGAATGTGACATTTTGTTCTCCTCTGGCTGACATGTGATGCCCTCATTATTCAAAGGTATGTGAAAATAATGACCTGTACTGACCCCTGAGTTTCCTTTCGTTTATTGGTCTACACTAGGTGCTTGTTCAGCAGATTGCTGTGACTAGGTGGTGGGGTGTACAATTTCTTTTGAAGAAGGAAGCTCATGAATCGCACCAACATTTTAGCTCCTTGTGTCTGTTGCTCCGTTTGAAGAGCAGGAGATGAGGTGGTGCAGCTGGGGGAAGAGGGTTCAGGGGTCACAGTTCAGTTCAGCATGGGTTGTTGGGAACATCCTGCAAAGCTGGAAGATCTGGCTGAGGACTGGGGGTCTTATGGAGTGGCACTGGCATCGTGGGCTGGATACCCACCTTAGGGCATCTCAAATAGTGCAGGATGCCAGTGCACATGGTCCTGGTTCAAGTCCTCAGTTCTCAGCCACCAGAAAGAATGGATGAGTAACCTCAGGAATTCAAAACAGGAGTAAATGTCGCTTTCCCATCACCAGGATTTCTACACCTTCCCTGTTGTGACCCCAATGGCAACACGGTCACATTTACAAGAAATACAAAATTAGCCTAACATGCCAACAGTGCTGTCTTGGTATGCCTCATTTTGCATCTCAAGTAGTGGAAGTTTCAGTGTTCTTCAGAAATGCAAGCCTGAACACAAGAAATTTTTTCAAGAAGTAGATTTTATCTCCTGTGAGGTGAGATGTGTCCTCATTGACTATAGTAAATATTTCAAATGCTGAGAGTCTAAAGGAGGAATAAACCACTTCTGTGTGGGAGACTGTGATACCAATTAAGAGTTTCTTCAAGACCTAGCCAGCATGAATATTTAAACCTCCTTTGCTTGAAGAAAGGATGGTTACTTCAGGTCAGGGATGAGGGCATGTATGGAGCAGCATAAGGAACAGATGGCAGCTAAAGAAAATTTCAGACTATAAATAGTCCCTATTAAGAATACAGAAATAATCAATTAGGCAATAAGCTCTGTTTCCTGTTGCACAGGAGCAGAGCAGCAGCAGAAAAATGTTAACATACATGTCAGTGTTTTTTGCTGGCTGGGAAAGAGATACCAGTCCTTTCCCACTGAAAGGTGGGAAGCTGCACTGGGTCTGTAGGTTAAGATAGAAGATTATCAACAGCTCTTTGGAAAAGGTTTATGTATTTGGTATGCAGACCAGGAAATGAAAACCAGGATCCAGATTTTGACCTTGTCTCAGCCCTCTGTGCAAACTAACACAGAAACCAGGGGAAAGGTCCTTTATTGGTAAAGAGACAGCACTCCCCACCACCTGGAGGCTGTAAAGAACTTCATGTCGGAACATGTCCACTAAAGGTATAAAAGGTACTAATAACTGATGCCCAGATGTCAGCTTGCCAAATCTGAGGTTCCAACTGGGTGTCTGGGCCAGACATTCATCTTGCACTACAATCCAGCTAAAAAACCCATTGAGAGTTCAGGCTGACACTTGGAGGACTGCAGTGTAGTGTAAAGTGGACTCTAGATTAGAGGTAGCCTGGCTTTGTGTTGAACTAGAAGCATTGGTACAGGCTGACGGAGAAAAGTATTTTATCTGTCTTGGTGGAAAATGCTACACAAGTGACTTAACCATGGATGTGACTTAGTGGTCATAGGTATGTCTTCATCTGAAGGAAAAAAGCTGAAAAGTTTTGAGAGTACTGTCCTCTGTTTACCATTACCATCTTTGTCCTGCTTGGGCTGAGCTTTGCTGCATCAGTCCCAGAAGCAGGTCTGGGCAGAAGCCCGAAACTCAAGAATGGCAGAAAGAAATGGCATCTGAGATACATCATCACATCTCTTCTGTCAGTCCTTTCACAAATGCCCTGGTATTACATTTCTGAGGGCCAGTTACTGATGGATTAACTGAAGGAAAAAGAAGAGCATATAAGTGGATGCTAGCTGGTGGCAGGCAGTCCCCCTGTCACTGACCTGACAGTGCTCCAAACCCTGTCACCAAGCATGGCTGTAACATGAGTCCTGCTGTTCCCCTCTGGCTGGCAGTGATTTTCATACAACTTGCACATGGAATGCTTTTAAAGGATTGAGCTAAGGAATGAACACACTTTTACATGTGACACAAGCTCAGATCAGATGTCAGAGTGCTTATGATCAATCATATAAATGAACTAATCCACCATAGCAACATAACTCTGGAAGGTCTTGGAGGAACCTTATAGAAATATATTTATCATGTGCCCAAAAGATTGTGACTTGTTAAATCACGAGTTGCTTTTGACTGCTGTGCTCAAAAAGGCAATGTTTTTGTGTAACACGAACATGAGTGTAAGAGGACAGTACTGAGGTAAATTTGTAAAGCAAGAGCATGTTTAGACTTTTTGGTCTTTGTTTTTCCCCAGAAGCACAGTCTCAGAAATATTCAGTTTTTCTTCCCCTCCATCTCATTTGCCTCTCATTGTTCAGGAGTTCGTAGGGTTTCACTCCTCCCAAGATCCATAAATCAGATGATTAACTTTCAGTCCAAGCCTGTTTTATATGAGCAGAAGAAATCTAATTGGAATACAATCACCCTCCTACTGCTTTTCACAGCTTTCTTTGCATCTCAATGTGATCTGAATTTCAGATATCTCTTTCTGTGAGATATTTATTTTTCCCCATCATGCACTGAACCCAATTGTGCTGCTATCTTTTTCTGCCCTTTTAAGCTCTGGCTGTAAATTAACCATTATCCAACTGAAATAAGTTCCTTTAGAGTTCATAAACAGTAGTTCAGCATGAAAGATTCCAAACTAGTTGCACAGGAATGAACTGCCCAATCCCCTGAATATGAGGGTTTAATATCAGTTTCATTTTCCTCTGCCTCAACATGGGTGCTTAGAGAAGAAGCTCTTCTGTAAGATGGGATGCTGGGTGGATACTAATGGAAGAGGGAATCTGGAAATGCAGAACTCCATTTGCAGGTGCCAGATGAACTCCAGGTTGGGGAATATTCACATTATGAGTGTGATTACTTGTTTTGACTTATGCTCATCGAGATTTAGTACAACTGAAAAATCCTGCTGATTATGGATCAGTTCTTGCCCTGCAATTAACTGGCTTTTATTTTTCTTTAAAAAAAACCCCAAGTTAAAATTTTCTTTTTCACTTAGTGTTTAAGGAGCCTGGCAGCCCAAGTTCTGAATACTAAAATGTTTCCTTTAACTGTACAACCCAAACTTTTCTTTAGTTTCTCCCCTCCTGCACTCTAATCCTTCTCCAGACCAAAACCAGCATGTCTTTGGGAAAAATTAATACTCATGATTCATTAAATGCTTGCTTGTCTTCTCAGTCACTGCTGCTGCAATGATTTCTTTGTGTATCAATGTTCTAGAGACACCAACCCTTCTGAGAGAAAATTAATTTTAAATCTAATCACTTTTACACATCCATATTTCAAATGAAAGATACTTAATTATTACCACATGACCATGAACGGAGACTGAAGACAAAAGTTCAGTCTGCAACTCAAAACCTGCATAATGCATTTTTCTGCCCACATCCTGAGTGCTTTATGGTGGGGACCTGTCAGAAAGCACCCCAGTTTCCAACTTCCCCTCTTGCAGCAGGCACCAGGGTGCTGTTCAGACTGAGGCAGAAAGTTGCACACCTGGATTTCATCCTGATGTGGAGTCCAGGCAGAGTCAGACACCAGCTCCACATCCCACAGTTTAGACATAGTCTATTGATCCATTAAGCAACTGAATGCCATTTAAATAACTGAACAAAGCCCAGCTTTGCTTCTCCTATTTTCAGCAGTCCCACCTGCCACAACAGAGCTACTTGTAGAAACATCTTGGGGCTCTGACCCGTCAAGTGTGAGAACAAAACCTTGCAACCAGTTTCTTCTGAGTCTGAAGTGTGACACAGACATTGAATTGAATTCCTAATCTAAAGTAAAATGAATCATTAAAATGATTAAGCCATTAAATAAATACATCTCAATTCATAGAGGGCTGTGAATCACTGACACACCAATTATTCAAAACTAAATGGGCATTCCATTTTCTGGATGTTCACGTGCATTGTTTTACAGTGAGGGAACTTTCCTCACTTAGGTTATCAGCAGTCTGAGGGAAAGGAGGCTCTGATTTAGTATAACAATCCCACCAATATGATAAGACTTTTTCTTTGCTCAAAACAGCTTTATGGTCTCTGAATGTCTGTGTAGTTATATTCCAGCATAGCAGAGACTATACAGTGGGGATTAAGTATTTATGGCACCTTACTTTAAGTATCTCCAGTTGAAATATTCAAATCTGAACCAATCCGTAAACACTCCCCTTATGATTTTCATCAATAGGAAATTTATCTAGCAACATGAACTCATGTGTTTCCCACTACTAAATGGAGTCAAAGTTGATTAATTCAGAGGTAGAAACCTGCATTTAATCAGACTAATCCCATCCATGGCTCTTTCCTCAAATCTTTCTTCCCAGCCGTGCTGTGTGACAATGCCCACACCAGTGCTCCTCTAGCTGTACTGGAAGGGACATTTTGCTCAAAATTCTCCTGGTTCTTAGTAATCCATTAAGTGGGATTGTCATGGGGATACAATCCCTGGGTAGCCTTGCCTCCTTTTATTCATCCACTCATGCACAGTGCGCACTGTACAATACTTCATGCAAATAAGTTCCAAGCAGAGTTGCTTGTCATTAGCACAGACGTTCTAGAGGCAAAAACAAACAGAATTTGTCAGTGAGAACTCTGTCATTAAGGAATTTTGTTTGCACCCCTGCAGTGATTCATAGTGCACTTGACTGTTTTCTGCCTACCTCTTCACATCTCTTATTTGTTCACAAAGTGAAAAAATGTCCTTTTGGGTACCTTTTCTCCAATTGCAGGTTTTATTGATATCATACCAGAAAGCTGGTTTCAGCTTCTGGCAAACTAGTAGCAAAAATAAGGCTTTCCTGGATGTCATCTTCATTCAAGCACTGATAAAGTGCTGCCAAAGCAGGGAAGACAAACAAAATATTTAATGAATTGCTGGAGAAATCAAAAATTAGACAAGAAACCACAGCCTGGTTTTAAAGAATAAATAAATCTGGGAAACTATCAGCGCTTAAACCTTGGTTTTGAAGTGAAATCATATATACATACATGTAGCCTGACTTTGCTGAGCATGTCATGTTGGAACCTGAGGATGAGTTTATGTGACCATCAGCTCCCACTTTCTTTGTTGCAATTGATGTCTGTTTAATAATTCACTGACTCAAGCACTGACCACCCAGCCACCAGCAAAGTGCCCATTCGGCCCAGCCCCTGTCACATCTGCTTCCTGAAATGGCCGAATTTTAACTGTGAGCAGTACAAAATCTTTGGTTTACTTTCAGCTGCTGAAGGAAAGAAAATAACCTACCATCCATGAAATACTCAAAAACAGCTTTAAAAACATTAGCCACACAGCAGTACTTGTGTTATATAAAGTGTTCCTCATGAAACGGTGGGAGATCTGTCTGAAATTAGCAAGAACTACAAAACCTCCCACTCTGAAGGTGAAAGGATGAAGCAAGGTTATAATTATATAAATGACTATGGGGGAAACAGTTGCTCTGTAGAGTGTGGGATCCAAGCAGTGTCAAACACTACTTGTAGACAGCTTTCCTGGAGCCACTGATTTGTTCTTTTTTTTCCAACTCTTTTTGTCTCTTAAAGCCCCAGAAACTTCCCTGGGGAGATTTCCACTCTGGGGCATGCCCTGTCTGCACTCAGAGGAAGGGATCTCAGGTGCTGTCTAGTATGAACCTGATTTGGTGGCATCACTCTGTTTCACCCCACTCTTTGCATCCTCATCCACCCTTCATTGGTGGCATTCTGAGTATGGATCTGTAACACCTACAGAAGGATTGGGCTATGGGGTTTGGATCGTTTTAGGCTCCACAACTGTGTTTGACCAGGATAAACGAGGATTACAGTCCATTCTGTGGCAACAGAAACAAACAGATTCATGACCTTTGAAGGGTTCTAAACTCCAGTTGTATCTCACATCAGCTTGCCTCAAGAAACATCCAAACACATAAAAATATGGCACTTGTGCACTTTATCGATTACATTTCCTAACCCTTCTGAAGTAATCCCTGAGTTTGAACCAACAGCAAGTTTAGGTCTTTCTCTTACACATGCCTTCCCCTACAGGTCAAACAGTGTCTGTTCCCTTGGCTTTCTCTTCTACAGTCTGTGCATTTACAGCTTGCTCCCATTTTCCCAGCAGTCCCCAGAAAGGGCATCTCAGTCACAGAACCTTTTCCCAATTTTACCTCCCTCTCCATTTGCACACATCCCTTTCCCTAATCAGTTTGCAGTCAGGTCAGCTGACCCAACTCGTTTTGAGGCCAAAGCATTCCTAGGGCCATGTGAACTGTGAGGGCATGGGGCCTGGGCTGAGAGAAGCCAGCGCTTCCTCTTTCTGCATGGCTCAGCCTGAATTGAACCGAAACCCCCGCCGAGGCTCTGTGAGATTCTGCCTCCCACTATGTGCCTGCACATCTTTGCTGTAGACTCATCCACAGTGGCAATTGCAGTTGCTATTGGGAAAGAAACCACAGTCAGACAAACAAAAAAACAATGGAAAAAAACCAACACCACAAACCAAAGCTTTTTTTTTTTTTTTTTTTTTCTGTTTTCTCCTCTTCATTTTTGTACATTCAAGAAGTGTGATGTTAGCAAACATGACTGCTGCACATCTGAAAGAAACACTCAGGTGCCTGCAGTCTCAGTCCTCAATAAACATTTCAAAGGCTAGGATAGAGTAGAAGTATCCTTATTTTAAGGAAAAAGAAGTACAGGTCCCTAATACTGCTGCTTTAACTGTTGACAAAAGCGGACATTTAAACAGCAACCAAAACAAGACCTGACCCTGCAGTGTTCCCACAAGTATCACTAGTCACCTGCTCAAACCCACTAAAATCAAATAGAATTGCTCTCTCACAACTGAAAATTTTAGGATGAAATTCTTACTGTGAAAAAGATCTTTCTTGAAGCAACACAGTGCTCCACTCATGCAAATGGGCATATTTAACTGTAGCATGACAGAGCTTGCAGTATAAACATGAAGTCTGTAATTTTAAGGCACTAAACTGTTATTAAGCCAAATATCTAAGGTATTTTAATTTAAAACTTCAAAGAATAACTAGTTGGGCAGTAGGCATTCTTGCCATTAATTACAATCCAGTTGATGAACAGAGCACAGTCCATGAAACCATACAACTGAAAACCCAGCAGCTGTGACCCAGCACTGCAGTACAGTGGAATCAGGGGAAAATAAAAAAGCTACAAAGCCACATCTTTCAGTCTGACAAATTCTTAAAGGTAAATCTGTGTCTCACCCTGTCCCCCTCACTATTCAAGAACTTGTCAAAAGTGCTTATCGTCAGAGATGACTTGTCAGCAGCTCAGTGAGGTTTGGTGGCACTTTGAGTTTTAAGGGATTTAGATAAAGCAAAAACCTTCATAGAAATGCACGGGACTGTGAGTAGAGGGCCTCAGCGGTTTTAAGGGAGTTATTAAGCTATCTGATGTAAATATACATTAGCTGATCTTTTCTAAAATGTGGATTGCATAAATCTGAATTAAATGACTTTTAGGAACATTGACTATTGATCTGATAAACTATAATGGCCATCGGAAATATTGTGTAAATAGCCATTTTTAAAAATTTGTTATGTCATAAAAATTTTTATGAAAAGTACTTACAGTACTTTAGATGCTGAGTAACCACTTTTCAACATGAAGTACTTCAGCCAAGGATACATTCTTAAATTAAGAAGCTTTTAATTTATATATGATTTAAAAAGAATGGCTTTAAACCACTCAGCATGTACCTTTCTGTACTTGTGTAATTTTTAAAATAAAATTTAAAATGTCTTTTTTTTTTTTTTTTTTACTTCTTGACACTGATAGTAAAATAAGTGATCAAGTGGCCATGTGAGGCTCATCAATGGCTCTTTGTGACCATACAGCTTTTGTGACAGTGTGTACTGACAAAACGTGCACAGGCACAAAGAGGAGCCTTTCAGCTCAAATCTCATTAAGAACTTCCTTTGAGAATTTGCTTGTGCCAGTTATTTCCAGCAAAGATGGAGATACCAGCTATCTATGCTCAAATCTGGAAGGGCCTTGTTGAACTGGCTTTGTGCCATGTAGTGATAGAAGTAGAGGAGTTCTCCTCTAGTGCAAGTGACCTGCCATGTGGTACTGGAGGGAAATAAAGAAACAAACCAAAAAAAAAAAAAAAAAAGGAAACAAACCAATAACTGAAAAGATGGAGTGGTTTGGGATAAAAGGCACTGACATGGAAGAGTCTGCATGTACTGGAGTTGTTAAAGACAAGCAGAATGGGGAGCAAGTGAGAACCTCTAGAAAAGATGCTAAAATAAAGCAGCTACATTCAAGCAAGCAGGCCTGCAATAAGGAGGGATGATGCCCACAGCAGGAATGCTGTGGATCAGGAGCAGAGCCCACAGAGGAGAAAACAGAGGTAAAAGGGCAATGCAAATCCCACCCACACAAATTTCTTAGCTGGTGTATTCACTGGAATAGCAGCACAGTGCAAGAGGGATACCAGTCCCCTGTGACTGAGCCATTTTGTTACACTGACCCTCCCTCACAGCCTCACCTATGTGCCAGAAAGTGTTTACAGTACCAGTAATGTCCAACTGAGTATCAGAGAATCTAATAGGGAAATGAGTTTAGAAAAGACCAGAATGGAAAAACCCATAGAAATGGTCGCAGGGGATGCTTTCTGGACATGTTTTGGATGCTGTTGGTCTAACAGGGGCCTTTCAGCTGCATGGACTCATGTGCCTCCCTCAGCACCAACATTTGTGAGGGCAAGAGTCCAGCCTGTGACCCAAGGCTACCTCAGGTTTCAGTGGAGACCTCTGTCCTTTGGCACTGGGATGTGCCTGTGCCTGTGTGTCTGTGCAGAGGTGGAATGCACCCACTCCTCCCTCCAGGGACATGGATGAAGCTCTCCTGCACTGGGGCTCTGCACCACAGCACTGCAGGGACTGTGCTGAGTACAGCTCCAAGGCAGAGCTCACAAGTTCAGGGATCAGGAAAGATCCCTGGGAACTGGAACTGACCCCAGCCTCACCAGTGTTCCTCTCTGGCTTTACATAAAGGTGGCTTGACCCTAAGCTAGCACAAACAAGAATGACAGAGGGATAATTGCAGGGTAAATGCCCTGCAAATGACTGCAGGGAGGAGTTTCATCAGGAAAACCAGCTACAATCTTTGGAAAGCTGTTTGTTGCAGGGGCCAGCATCTACAGAATCGAAAGCAAATTCAAGCAGAAGCAGCAGTGTCTTAACTGCCTGCTTTTATTCCTGTTTTATCAACAGGTGTTTCATGTTGCTTCCCTCTGTGATGCCACCCATCACTAGGCACATTTTTCTCACAGAGCCAGAAGACTGCAAAGAGAATATACCTCAGGGTAGCTTCATACTGCCTCCTCTCTCGTGCCTCTCACCACACTTTGTTGTTTTACTCTCTGGCACACTGGGAACGTGTGCCAGGCAGCGTGTGTACTGTTCTGAGGTAACCTGGAGTCAAGGTGTCCCACAAAGATTCACCAGCAGCAGCAGCATGAGCTCCAGCCTCACATGGCCCCTTGCAGCTTGCCCACGCTCCGGCCTCGTGTTCCCACAGCAGATGCCAGTGCCTTGTGTTTCCTGGCTGCACAGATACTCCGAGGGAGGACTTAGGTATGCAGCTACATACATGCTTGCTTTTGCTCAGCTGTTGCGGGTTTTTTTTGTGGGATTCTTTTTTTCCTTTTTGGGTTTTTTTTTTTTTTGTTTTTTTTTTTTTTTTTGATTGTGTGTGTGTGTGAAATAATGGAACTCGGACTTGTAATTTCAGTGGGAGTTGAAAGTTTGGGGCATTTCTCCCAGTGTGCAACACCAGGCCTTTTCAAACTCTCAGAGTAATAAAGTGTTGAGAACGTGACTGATTAAACAGAGGTGGATACGTCAGAAACTGCTCTGTAGGTATTTGGGAAAAAAGATAAATGTTCCATCTGTCTTGACTACATCTGTGCTCTTTCTGGTTTTAATTTCCCTGAATGTTCTAAGAAACAGCTTTGCAAGACCTGACATTGATATTTTTTAATTTTTTTGCAAAAAATAATCTGATAAAGCATGAAGGACAGCAAAGTGAATCAACTTTCTCATGCTGGGCTAGATTCAAAAGAGTTGCAGTAGCCACTCAGGAAGCAAAACCCAGATCCATGGGCCTTTTGTCCAGAAGGTTTAAATGTCACACACTCATGGCAGATGTCTGGAGAAAAATCTAATGACCAATACTTATTTGCAGCAAGCAAATTCATGATTTTAAGTGGGGAACAAATTTTTTAGGAAATCCTTGGATCACTGAAATAAAAGCTCCTGTTAGTCAAACAAATCATTCCCTATGAACTATTCAGTCATTTGTCATAACAGCATAACTTTTTTCTGTGCATCTTAATTGTTCAGGAACATTATTCAATATTTTTTTATGAATGTCTGGTGGATAAAGGGTCCTGTACTGTAAAAAGCATGTTTGATGTCAGCAGGGGTTCATGAAAAACCCAGGGAAAGGTCATCTTGGTGTCAAAGGCTGTAAGAAATGTCACATGCCTTCTCTTAATTAATGCAGGCTAGGAGAAAACCCTGAGGGAGGACACGAGATCAGAAGGAGGAAACAGACATTGTTGTACCAATTATCACTGCCTATTTGAGCGTCTCCCTCTTTGTGATTACCCCAATTTAACCAAACATGTAATTTCCAGGCTGCATCAGCTTATCATAAGTGAATCCACTTGGATGAGTGTTCGTTCCATATTTAAATATAGATAGACCCATCCTTGCCAGGTGCTGAGCTTGCTCAACTCCTACTGAAATTAGCAGGGGCTCAGCATTTTGCAAGAACCACTTAGCAGTGCCCAGAATTGGGTTCTTTATGTGTCTTATGCATCAAACCAAAATCTGTGCTCCTCTGATGTCCATTTGCACAGTAACCCATATTTCTTTTCCTTCATTTATTAACAAACAGACATCCACTTGATGTTTGTCCTAAACAAATGTTAGTGGCTGTCACTACTAGATACTTAGGCAAATTGAATGTATTCCTATTCCCTTTTGCACCATAGCAATATTAGGCAGTGTACTTTAGCTTTCAGCTTTTCCTTATGTAGGGAATATTTATGGTCCATTTTAGAGTTGTCATCCATACACTTGGGGTCATTTTCTTATTAAACAGTACAATATTAAAGCAATAGGGCACAGCAGGTGGTGTGTTTCTGACTATTTTGTCATGCCTCAGGCTGAATTGCCATCTTCCACTCAAAATAATGTCATATTGAATATTAGTGCATACACACACACAAAAAAATCCCAGTAAAAACATAACATTAACAAAAAAAAAAAAATAATTCTAAGTTCCAAACTTACATGGGGGAATTTTTCATGTGGGAGCTGTTCAGAGAGACAAAGTGATTGATTTTTATAAAAGTTGGCATGCATGACCAAGGGCAGATGGTACATAAATTTGGGCCCCAGTCTTACATTCTGCTCCGTGTAGGTGGACCACTGAACTGCTGTGACTGAGAAAAAAGAATACAACCATGAACAGATGCAAGACTCCTGAGTGCCATGATCAGGCTGCAGGACGAGGCCCCAAACTTGCACTGCTATAATCATTTTAAAGACAGCTTTTGGCAACACATTCAGGCAAATAATTTATAATTTGTATGCTGCTGATTGATTGTGTCAAATGGGTGAGGTGTCTCTGATTAAGATGCACTTGGCGCTGTTATAGATTGTGTGATAGATGCTTGCTCACACACCCTGCTGAAGAGTCAGTGCCAGCCATCATCACAACTAAGAAGAAGATATGAAATGCCCTCCCTGGATAAAATTATTGCAGTGATGAGCAGCAGGGCAACAGGAAGGTGAGGAAATGGAGAGGTGGACATCACAGCAACACGAAGGACACTGTCAAAGGACAACCCACATGGGTCCCTGTGTCAGATGGCTGTGAGTGGATCTCATGTCTTCCTGTTTTGTTTTATTTTTTTATATTTGGTGTGTTCAGCTGATTTTCTCTCACTGTAACTATCTAAAACATCAGTTCACTGTTGTTTCATGCCTGATGACACTGGAAATTTATCATTCTCCCAGAATATATGCCTTCAAACTGATGAATCATGAGCCATGTGATCACATGACTATGCCTTTATCATTTTGTTAAGTGTTTGCATATGTAAAGAATAGAGTCTCTCCACAGGGCAACAAGCCTATAAGGGTCCAGTTTGTTTAGCATTTTCCACATTGGAAAATGCCCAATATTTGTATCTTTTTCCCTGTAAGCCTCCAGAAAGATGTGCAAAAGTGAAGCATTAACACAAGATGTCCACAGAAAAGGGACAAGGAGATGGGCACAGCTCAAAGGAAAAATCCAGTGTCCCTAGAGAAAGCATATGAAGGAATATTAAATAATTAAATCAGCAATCTTGGAAAATGAGGGACAACATATACTGCAGATTGGGGATTTCAACATTTACAAGCTTTTTCTAACACCTGCAGTTACCACCCATAACAGCAGATACGTTTCTTTCCTGCTTAATCACCTTGGGATTACCACAGTGCCTCTCTCACAGAGGGGGAATTCTCCACTGGCTAATGGGGAACAGCAGTAGTACACAAAATTAGACAGGGATGTACTGCATCTGTTTATAAAGTGTTGCCCATAATTTGGGGGTTCTTCAATTCATTGTGCCATGGATAGGCTCAAAGGAGCCTCAGTCTGTATTTCAGTTTCACATGATCCTTCAGCACTTCCAGAACTGATGGGGACCTGGACCATGCCCATGAGCTGGGATGGCAGGAGAAGAAATCCTCAACATTTAGCTCAGGAATGAATGGGTCTGGCTGCTGGTCCTAGAGCAGCTGCACTAAGCAATTGCAGAGTAAAGGAAACACCTCGTGGAGACTCTATATATTCTTATTTGCTTCTTTGTTTTACCTGGCTTATGAATATTTCAATGAACAGATTTTGACTCAGTGGGAGACTTTCTTTTGTGTAAGTATCTATGGTAACATAGCAACAAGGGATTTTGTCCACAAAACTGGTTTTCTAACTAATTTATCTTTATTTCTAAGATGATCAGCTCTGGTGGAAAAACAAATTTAAGTGGTTAGTCTGTCTTTGGAGTCCAAGCTCACCATTTCTTGAATATTTCCAACTGGGTTCAGCACAATATTTATTACAGCTACATTCTTTAGTTGCAGATACCTTGAGCATATTTTACATATGGCTTTTTTACTGAAGCAGTACTGTTGCTAAGGTGCTCTTTAGGTGGCCATTCTACAGCAAGTCTTTTTCTAGAATTTGTATTTTAAAATTAATCATTAAAAGATTCCATCCTATAATAAATAGGTGAGATAAAATGTAAAAACAAGGGCTGTACCTGATACTTGAAAGTTGCTATTCCTGACAGCACTTCATCTTTTTCATACTCATATTGGCTTTTATCCCGGCCCATCTATTCCTTAATGTAAGTGTTATAAATTGTTGTAAAGTGCCATAAAATATAATAAACATGAATCAATATTTCTTGGTTAAAAAACTTAGAAATGCTGATGAAGCTTGAGTTTATTATAGCTGTCCTGAGCCCACAATGTCCCTTTATTTTTTTTATTTTTTACCTTCATCATTTTTTCAGGTCTTGACTTCATGTGTGCACACACATTCATTCTCCACAATCAAAGAGGCAGTAAAAATTAAAATTACTAATGCAGACCTAATAAAGCATGTAAGGTTTTAACCAGTTCTTTTGGGCAAGATATCCTGTATATACTGAGCTATTATATTTGGTGTGAATGACCCACTTCAAGCAAATTCCTTATGGATCTACAGAATATTAAGCACATGCACGGCACCAGAAAGTTTGGGGATTACTCAGATATTTAAATTTAAGCATATGTTTAATTGCTTTGCTGAATCAGGGCTTTAATGAAGAAGCATGGCACAGTAGTGCTACTTGCCATAAAAATCCATCATTGCCATGGATCTCTGCCCATTAAAGAAGATGCTATGATTTGTGTTTAAAATATGAAAGAAATACGATGCCTGCATGGTGCATTAAATACCCAAGCATACACATGCATTTAAATTCTTTCTATCTTTTTTAAGGATACTGTTGTGAATTATGCTCTTGCATATCCAAGAGCATCCTTCATAGTGAAGTGGCAGTTCCTCCCCACATCCAGTTGATGCTCTTTACATATTATTAATATTATTTATTCTCGTTCCGAAGCTAATGATGGATTTCTTTGTCCTCGGCTGGGTTTGTGGTTTCTCCACAGGAACCACCAACAGCTGTGGTATTTCCAGGGGCATTGGAAGGCTTCCCTCAGGCAGGGAGATGGCCAGGCTGGTGCCATCCCTGGTCAGGGGCTTGGTCCAGCCCAGCTGGGAGCTGTGGGATGGGGCTGGTAGTGGAGGAGGGACACCACACCACCTGTGACCCCACAGCTCCCTCTGCTCTGGGCCTCTGCTCTAACCAGAGAGAAATCCTGACAGAAATATGTTGGAAAAGATCCACATCCTGCCAAAACAATGTGGCTGCTTTAAGCTGCAGCAACAATTATGACCAGGTTTTCCCAGGGCAGGGAGGCTGTCAGGGACTGGGACAACAACTACATCCTGGTGCCACACACTGTGACTTGCCTGTGCTGCCTGGACATTCCCACCAACCATCCCTGGCTGGAAATGAGGCCATTGTAGTGGAAGAAAGATGACATGTCTCTAAACTATGTGTTGTTGTGTGATGGGGTTTTTTTTCTTTCAATTCAGCTATTTATAAATGTGATAGACCTCTGTTTCTCCTGCCTCTTTCAGCACCCCACTGAAGAATGTGTGAAAAGCTCTAATTTCCCTTGAGGAAAAGAGTATCTTGTGATTTCAGTGAAAAGCTGTGTTCGCACTGTGGTCAATAAATTCCTATAGACAATTTTTCCCCCTTGGAATTCTCCTATCTTGTTATTTTGTTAATGCCTGAGACAGACAGTCCAGCTCACCAAAGACACGGTGGAAATCTGTCCCGCTTCTTGTCAGTCAGCTTCAGAAGAAGAATGTCAGAGCTTTAACAGACTTTCCTGGCATCAGGTTTTGCTTTTCTTTCATGAAAACTTAAACACTTTTGTTTTCCTTCTGACTTGGAGCAAGATCAAATTTCAAAATATCCAAATCCTCCATGAAACAGCATTACGTCTTTCTCTAGAGCCCCAGTTGTTCTTTCTTGCGATGATAAATCCCACTTGTATCATAAAAAGAATTTTTTTTCTTGAGAAAAAGGTTGAGACATTTCCCCAGACTAAATCCATAATTTTCTTTTTTGTAGGAAAAAAATTATAGCTTAAAATATTCAAGCTGAAAAGTTCCTGCCTCAGTGGTTAAACTGCTTCTGCATTCACATCAACCCTCCCCCTGCCTCCATCTCAGTGAATCCCCTGATGAAAGGAGGCAGACTCCAGGAATAACAGCAAAGAAAGGCATAACTCCTAACCGAGAGTCTCCTGAACCCATGTACCAGACTGCTATGTGATAGTTCCAAAGCCATGGGAAGATCCTGCAAGTCTAGGGATCACTCTGACTTTAATCCCATCAATAAACCTTAGTGAAAGACTGCATGCAAAATTTTACTTACTGCCTTTCGATATTCCATCCTTCTAATATTAGATAAGAATACTGTATTCTTTCAAAAAAGGCCAACAAAGAAGCTTGACAATCTATTATCTCTGATTATACTATTTTTCTGCATATTTTGGAGAATATTGTATATATGGCTCTTTTTCTTTTTCCCTTTAGATGTAAGTTTTGTCCTGTTATTTAAGGGGTGTCACTTTACACTGTTAGAATTCATATTTTCCAAGAGTTATCTTGTTTTCCATAAGGTAAACATGACTGTCAGTGCTGTATCCCAGCACAGTTGTGCAGAACACCACAGCACTGCTGCTGATCTGACTGACAGCACACGACAAGATGGAAAGAGAGGCAGAAGAAAAGTGGTCTAGCCTGATGAAAAGCTGCATTTCAGGTCTCAGCACAAAATTCAGAGCATGAACTGCAGATAGACTGATAAACAAGGAGTTTCCAGAAGTTAATATACCAAGCAAAATGGTTGCTCCTTTGAAAGCTGAGCACCGGAGAGTGGAAGTTAAAATGACTTGTGCACCATTGAGCTGGAACATGCTGCTCCTGGGTCATTGATCTGCTCTGCTCTGGCAGGGCACTGCTCTGGTATTGTTAATTTTCAATGACATAAAGACTTGTATTGGTACAGGAAGCAGAATTGAAAGGCCTGGGACTCAGGGGAAGACAAAAGAGAGGCCAGCAGTAAACACGAAGGGTTCCAAAGACGGTGACGCAAACCCAGAAGCAAACACAGCCCCTCAACAATGAGAAATTCATTACTTCATGGATCAAATGGACCAGGCCTGATCCTCAGTAGCTGTAGGATAGCGTTTTTTTATTTCACATGAGGGGAATGAGGCTCACATGACCTGGAAGAGCAGGTGATCCATAGTTTGCACAGGCAGTGAAGCTGTATATAAGGATGATATTTTCTGCCCTAAAAGGCGAGCGCACACAAAATTATACAATGCATTTTTTAATAAATATTTAACATCTAAAGCACACTGCCACCACAATCCCTTTTTATGACCCCTACTGTAATGATGAGTACGAAAAGGTGCATAAACCTCAAAGAGCTATTCATTTATCAGGAAGAGAGATGCTCATTCTAAAAACTGGGGGTAATAATTTATTGTTTGGATCTTCTGTAATAAACTTGAAATAATGCTCTTAAATTTCAGAATTTTACTGTCAGTGAGACAGTCATTAGTTCTTATGACTGAATTTCCAGTCCATGACATTCATCAGCATCTCCAAACAGTCCTCCTGTACTTTACCCCAAGCCTTATGGGTGCATGGTCTGGGGTGTGGCAGGGGGTTTTGTCTCTGGACATCGTCTGGACTTAATATAAAGTAACAATTATATAAAATGTTTATTTAAAATATCAACAATCTTCAGTTAAGTAGGGTGGATGAAGAAAAGACAGTACAATGGCAGCATGAGAACAGGCACAGTCAGACACACTGGAAGGAAGCAAGAATTGTTTCCTGGATCAACTCAGTGGCTACAGTGGTATGTCTGATTACATTAGTTCATTAAGACCAAAAGCAAAACTGAGTGTTTAAAAGGACACACCTCTTTGCATTTGAACATTCATACCAGATTTTATTCCCAAAGAGAATCTCTAATTCAAACTGTCCTGGACTTTACAAGAGTTATTTTTCCCCTCTTATTCTTGTTCAGCCCTTCCTAACTGAAATGTTGATTCAATGCAAAAATTATTTAATCATTAAGGCATTGTTTCTTTTCCTTTATTTTTGTTGCTATTTCAATGGTTAAATAACTTGCATGGTGTCAGGAACAGTGTAGATCAGCAACATCAGTTCAACTCAACAATAACCTAGCAATGCACAGCCTTTCTCAATTCTCATAGAAAGGAAGGAAGCATCTGAGTCTTCAACACCTGTCTCAGATCTTAAATACTTTCCTGTCCTATGCTTGAGTGCAATCTTTACTTATTCTACAATGAATGAGGACTCAGTGGTGCATAATGAAAAAATAAAGAGATTTTACATTAGGAAATGATAGCTTTTCTTTATAGATTTGTGTTTAAAGCATATGCACTTGCTGAAATACAGCCAGTTTAACTGGGATTCTTCTTTCTTCCTTTACATTGCCATAGCAAGAAAAGATGTACTGGATTTCTGTGCATGAAAATCACAAAGCTGACCAATTTGCTTTTTATTCTATTGAGAAGTTATACCAGTATTGTGTTGTGTATTTAAAGTGCTTGATTTTTTTTAAAATAAACACAGGTAAAACCCTCCCCTATGCATAATTTGATTCACTGATTCTCTTTGTATCTAGATTAGTAATTTAAGTACTGTCTGGACACTAAAACTTAATTGCTTATAAAGTTAAATACTTTGTATGTGTCTTGATTTTGTTCTGGGACACCTAGCACTGTCCCAGAGAATTCCCAGGCAAATCCTGAGGGTGAGTGTGGGACCATTTGTATTACTGACTGCCATATCTCACTGACCAAAATGCAGCCATCCTGTTTTGAAGGCCATGAGAGAATTATAATATAGACAGGCACATTCTGTGCTAGTTGGTATCAGTGCCAAAAAAACAGGGTAGAAATGATCTTTCTGGACATGGGATTCCTGGAGTTGTGAGGCTCCACAGGACAATCGCTGTAGGCTTTGGTCTTCACTGATACTTTCTATTTAAACAAATCTCTCTCATTCTTTCTCATGTTCCATGCACTTCCATAAATCTGAAAGCCTATGTTTCAGGTAACCAGTTGGAAAAGGGCTTTTCTATACTTTTGTGAGTATATTCTCCAGATAATAGAAGAAAGAGGGAAATCCTCACTAATTGTCATAATAACACTCCATTTTTTTAGCTCTATGTCTTTTTTTCTATGTCATGAGCACCATACTTAAAGTTCTCCAAGACCAAACTTGAGATATTAAAACAAATATTCTAAAACTCTGTATTAGGAAATGAGTCTAGTAGCAGCTTCATGGAACAACTTATTGCAGTATTTTCTTTAGAGCCAAGAAATCAAAGTCAGTCATCCCAAATCCTTTGGTCTTTCCCAGATGTGTAGAGTCAAAGATGAGATCAATAAGAAGTTGTGATCTCAAAAGAAAATTAGAATCCATTGCTCTCCAGTGTTTCCTATGGTTGCCTGGTGTTATCCTTCTCAGCTTCCAGCTTCAGTCCAGAAAAAAGGAAGGAAAGAAGGAAGGAAGCAAGGAAAGGAAGGAATGGAGGTGCACTGAGTGTTTATTTCTCTTTTTCAGTGGCATGGCTAATATCAACATAGGCAGTGGAGTGGGACTGGGAGTCAGCTGGGATCCCAGCTGAGATCAGTCCCCAGGTGTACAAGGACATTTGAATTATCCACCCATCAGAGTGCAAAATCTTTGGGACACAGACTGTTTAACTATACCTTTATCAATGGCACAGAAAAGATTGTCAGTGCTTAACTAAGTAGTAATTCCTCAAATGCTGCACTCAGAGCTGGTGTTGCTCCTGGGAGTTGACATCTCCATAAGATGCAGCTTTCCATTGCATCAAAGGGAATAAAAAGTGGTCTGGATGTAAAGACAGTAATTTTAACTGTGTGCCTGGTGCCAGGAAACCATTGCCAATATAGGTCTATCCACCTCTCTTCTCAGACCCTTTGGATGGCAAAAAAATTTGGTTTCTTGGTAACACAGTGCTACTGATTCACACGAGATGAGAGTTTGGTTAAGTTATGAGCTAAGATTGCCTATGACTGTTCTATATTATAAAGTTCAAAAAACCAGCAAATTGGTCACAGTTCAAAAGGCTGTGTAAAGCACATTATCATTAAAAAAAAAAAAAAAAAGATAAGGAAAGAAAGAAGGAAAACAAAAGAAAACACACACAGAAAATAAAAATGTTGAATGGCAAAACCATAAACAAATGCTATTGTCTACATAGTTTGAAAGTCATATGATTTGTCAAACAGCTTCTTGCATTTATTTCTCATGTTCCTTTTATTAAATATTTTTTTTTCCTTCTACTTGTAACTTCACCAAGGAAGAATCCCAGACAGATATTATCCAGCAATTCATAACTAAGTTGGTATTTTTATTGCATTCTTCTCAGGGGAGAGGGTCTACTCAAACACATTCATTTCTTTTTTGGAATTTTCAAGCACATAAAAGAGTAGGAGATTCTGATAAGGCCCTATTGTAGTTATCATGTGGTATAACTACAGCTAAGGTCATGTCGACCTGCTCTTGTTAGAGTACATCATCTACTTAGCAGAAAAGAAAACAAATTGTGTCACATTTTATTCCATCAATGACTGTAAATGAAAAGGATATTTTGAGAAACTGAATTAATAATATAATAACTAGAAAGAAGGGATGATAATTAAACACGCTCTGCAATTCAATCCCAGCAGTGAATCTACTCTTTTGGTAACAGTTCTTTTTAATTATAGAAGTGACAGTTCTGAATGACTCAAACCTGTGTCATGTTGCACACAGGCAGAGGCAATTAAGGTGAGACCAAAGCAAAAATACAGTTTGTTCATTTTGCATCCAGTTTACCCAATCACTATACCTCTCTTTGAAGAATGCAGAAAGTAAGCAAGACCCAAATCTGATATACATGTGATGGGTTGGTTTGTTTGTTTGTTGGTTTGTTTTCAGATTTATTTTTTTTTTAAAGGTCAGGGATGTTCAGTAGCATGGCTTTCCAAATGTGATACAGAATGCTCAGCATGGTCCTTCAAATCACTGCAGTTTTTTATCTTGGGCTAACAAACTACACAAGCAAGGCAGGCAAATAAGGTTGAATGATAGCAATGGTAACTTATCAGAAGCAATTAAAACTTCAGCTAATCCAGGTTAATTTAACACGGAAACATTGTGAGACAAAGAAGCGTTGTGAGATGTGCAATCATTGTATCCTAGAGACAAACAACATTTACTAAAAGGATTTTTGTTGCAAGTTTCTAACAAGTTTTTGCTCAAAAGATCAAGATAATCCCTTTATTTGTCTCTAGAAGCTACTGAAATAAAACATGATTTTCAGTGCCACTCAATTTAGCTATATTTGAACTGATGATGTTGTATGAAATTACACTGCCAGCAGGTATGGCTCAAAGGACATCAAGGAGAGAAAAACAAATGAGAAGAGTATCCTTACTCAAAGCACTAATGGCACTAATAGCAACCTGAACCCATGTGCATGGTCACATTTGGATCACCATTCTGCTTCTCAAAGCATGACTTTCTAAAGCAGATAGATTCAAAATAAGATTTGACAGCAAATTGCAAATTCTTCAAATCCTATCACAAGGGCTGTGCTTCCTCATTGCTATTTTACTGTCTGGCCAAAGGGCATTCCTTCTTGCTCAGGGCTTTGCAGCTAAAGGGTGGAACCAAGCTGGGGAAATGACAGAGATGTTGAGAAGCTGTGCCGAGTCCATAGTGCATCCTTCTGTCTTGCATTGTTCAGGTAGGATGACTCTGAATAAAGTCTTGCTGGAGAACTTGCCTAAACTTGACTGTCACCAATAGATTTGAAGACTGACACCTCAAAGAGATGAATAGAATACATTAAACTGACTGTCTCAGATAATCTGCATCATTATCATATCACATGATTGTGTCCTGTAATGGGTGGCATATTCCCTGGCAAGGCTGCAGCAATTGCTTCTTTTTCAGTGTGTCTTGCATGCAACGCTAAGGCACTTTGCACAGAGCTGGGTGATGGCTGTTTCTTGTGTGGATTATAGAAATAAATAGCAGGCTGCAGATGAAAGCCTGCTCTTCCTACAGTGCTCAGGAAAAGTGTCATTTCTGGCTTGTGACTAATGTGACTTGCCTGAATTACATCTTTCAGCACAGTTGTGCAAATAATCTTGGTTTGGAGGGGAAAAAAACAACCACACAGACTTTTGTTTTGTTTTGGTTTTTTTTTCTTTCAAAGGAAAGAGAAAATTTAGAATGTAATATCCCTTCCTATCTATTTTCAATGTCTGATCTTAGTGTATTGGTCAGGGACAAGTCCTGTGTCCTAAGAACTTGCAGAATACTCGCTGTTTGGTTTTCACACTGTGAACATCGCATAAGATTAAATGGCAAGAAAAATTCCACATTTCTTCCAGGTAGATTGGCACGAATGTTAATTAAAAAATGAAGGCTTTTAAAACCCAAAAGATTGATTGTCTCAGGTTTAGTAGAGGAAAGTGCCACTGTAATAAACAGCTATTTGACATAGGCCATGTGAAGTGGATATTTTATTGCCAGGGAGCAGGAGGGCACTCACACCTTTGGAATACAGACAGTATGCTTTACTAGGAAGCTGTGCTGAGCCATATCCTTCCAGAAACTCTTCATGACCTACTAATTGATCCCAAACCACAGTTTTGGAACTAGATTGTAGCAATAACCATTCCCTGCTATACACGTATTCCTGATATAAAGAAAATCAATCGAGCTTTTAAGAAAGGTCAGGATTAATCCATTCCATCCATGGTTTGGAGGTACAATTCAAGTCTGACAAAGAGCAAGAATGCCTCTATCAACATCACAGATTTCTTGCTGACACCCTCCATACTCCCTACCCTGTCCTGCCTTTAAGAGGACTCATGTTACTGCAGCCTGCAAGACATTTCATTTGCCAAGATCAAGTGAAGCTCTTTAAGCTGCTGAAAGTGAGTATTCCTCTCTGAGGAAAGGCAGGATTCGCTGTACACGTGGAGCCGGTACCATCATGCTCAGAGAGTGAAGAACTGCCACAATCACACAAGCTTTTTCTTTAAGTCTTCCCCAGAAATCCAGCCAGGAAATTTACCAAAGGCTTATTCTTTAAAGACAGACAAATGGCTATTAATATCCACTGTGTCGAAAGGAGAGACACTGATCTGTAGGATCATCAGGACCTAGTTCTGCTTTCCTGGTAAGATTCAATGGGTGGTGATGTCGCTTCCTATAATGATCCTCACTGAATCAAAAATCTTAATTCAACATTAAGTTCAATGTTTATACATAAATTAGACATCCTTAACTTCTGTCCTTTTCACTTTCAGTGAATATAGATCATAGTCTGTATAGCTGAGAGACAGGTGGCACAACCTTATGTCTCCAAGTAGAGCCATGCAATGTTACCTATTTGGTCAGACATGTGCCATGTTGTCTTGAGCAGCTCAGAAATACTATGGCCAGACACCAAAATCTAAGAAAATGTGATTCCAATGAAAAACTGAGCTTTTTACATTGTGGTGGTTCTGTGGGTTTTTTTACTTCCCAGTGGAAATGCAACCTTGTATTCAATGCTTTCCTAAAGCTAAGGAGAACATGATCAAATATATCAATTACCACTTTTGCTACTAGGATTTCTTGTATTTCTTATCTTAAAAACACTGAAAAATAAAGTTGGAAAGCTAAAAGGGCAGAAGGCAGAAAGAATCAATTTATCTAGATGCTAATAGACAAGATAAATTAATACTATTATTTAAGTTAACAAAAGGATGACTGATTTGGGCTCAAAATTTGGAGTAATACAGAAAGCAGTGAAGGACATCAGGAAAGATGCAGATTTCTGCTTTTAGATCATGCAATGAGACATCAATAATGGATGTAATGTAGTTAGAGCCTGTGGTATCTCTAAGCTAATTATTAAAATGCATCATTACATTGAATATTTAATACAAAAATAATTATAAGCAAAAGAAAATGCAATATAATCTACAACAAATATTACATTTGACTAGCTGATCACTGAAGATAAAAGAAAATCACAAACAGTTATATAACCTTACATCTTGAACTAAAAAATTTAAACAGTTTTATGAGGAAAGTTAAATAGCCAAGCATTTGACCATAGAGTAAAAGTGACAGAAGAAGAGTAGACTTGAGAAAACAGGAGAATGCAATTCCACAGATGGAGCTACAGACAGATAAGGAGGAGAATCTTCATTGCCTAGAGAAGGCCTCCTAAATCCCCACCTAAACTGAGCTGTTTTAATAATTTATCCACTGAACATTTATTTCCTGAGAGGAAAAAACTGTATATTTTAAACAGAATTCTAGCACTTTACAAAAATGACCAGCATGTAAAGGGTGGAAATTCACAGTCCCAACCACTGCTTTCACTATGGGATCAGCTCTCTAAGCAGCAGAATCACCCCTAGAAATGCAGTAAATACTCAGTTGGGGCTGTCCCTAAGCTGCTTTCAAGGATTCTACAGTACATCTAAAACTACTGCACCAATGGGTTTGACCACAAAAACGTGGCCCCTTTCCTCCCTGCCCTGTTTCACATGTCCCACCTTTGGAGTGCAGTGGACCTGGTGGCTGGGAAGTCATGACAGGGCAGGGCAGGCTCCCTCCTGCAGGGTTAGTGACCATGCTGGCCCCTCATCCTGCTCTGCAGGTGGCTGCCAAGAGGCACAACCCCCTGTGGGCAGCAACTCCAGCTCTCCTGGACATGTGCACGTCCATGGTGCTGCAGCTGGAGGGGAAGAAACAACTGCTCCTGGGTGACAGCTCTGCAGCCTGGAAACAGCACCAGGCTCTGAGCGGCTGCACAAATACTGCAGTGAAACCCAGCTGGGTGGGCACTTCCCGAAACCCTGGGACATGATTCACCTCTCTCAGAGCTTCTCTAGCTCTTCCTACTTACACAGAGCAAGAAGTAAAGCTGCTGTGATCCTTGGTGCAGTGGAAAAATAACCATATGTAGGGTAATTTAAGAGAAATATGATCAGTCACAAGAAACATTCATGGAGGAAGAGTCTTCATTGTATTAACAGTGGATGAATCCTCTTGGCTAGGTTTCCACACTAAATATCTATATTTATTTATTACTATTTTTTGCTACTCCACTTGGTACTTCACATCCTCTGCTGCTTGTGTTGTACTGGAGTTTCCATGCTCCAGGTTTGTAAGTGCTTTTTGCCAAGAGGCACGTGGTTAAAAGGCAACAGTGCTCAACCACAGGGGCTTCCACTGAACAAAAAAGTCAATCTCACAGCTAAAAATCTCCAGAAGCTGCATGTAAAATGGATTCCTCTCCCTAAAAATAATTTTTTATACATGTGCGTGTGTGTGTTTTAAGACTGTGTTCCAATGATATTCCACAGAAAAATTACAGGAATGCCTCAAAACTGCCAGTAAAATGAAGGACCCCTTTTAAATATAAGAGACCTTAGAATGGAATGCTTGGAGTGGTAAGGTTTCAGATTCTGGTGTGCTTTTGGTTACTCTAAGCTCTATTTCTACACTTGACCAAATGTTCTTCCCCGCCATAAACTGAGAAATGTTTCCTGAATAAGCTGTCATTGAAACAGATACTTCTTGGCACAAATTTCTATGACTAGGCACTTTCTAATGAAAAAAAAGTCAATCAAAAATTCTCAGTAAGTTTCATACAAATAATCATTGAAATTAGACAAGAAGTAAATGGACTTGGCATGTTAAAACAGCATTGTTTCCAAGCAAAAAGCATGGAAAACAGAAGCTCCTAGAGTGGTTTTAAAGTGAAAGCGTAATTGAATTGCATATATATTAATCCAAACTGTATTTTTCTTGCTTTTAATCCACTGGAACTGGCAATTTATATGCACAAGCAGTTCTGCCCAAGTAACCAACCTTAAAATGCCTTTGTATTTAAATAGAGTGACATCTGACATTTCTGTGTCCATGTCTTATCAGACCTCTGTTTACCCTCTGGAAAGTGCCAGCATAGGGGGAGAATAAGGTAAAGTGAGAATTTGCCTGCTGGTTGGAGGACGGCTGGAATTCTGATTTACTATGAAAGTTCAGGATGTCCCAATTAAATCAGGACACTTGAGAGATATGAAGACTTAAATGTCCCCCAAAAGCTTTGGTCTAATGTGATTAAGCTGGCTGGTTTTGCTAATGACAGACACATTCCAAATTGCAGAAAAATGGTAAGTAGGTATAATGGGGTTTTACTGTTGTGTACTTATAAGAATATGCCCCCAAAAAAGGTTTCTATTCCCTGCTTCCATTTTCTATTGAATGCCAATTATTTTTAACTTCTGGCACCTATAATATAATCCTCCTTGAGATACAGGATGCCCTTAGCTCTTAGGAACATCGTGGTCTTTTATTTTTACCCCTACACTCCTTGCTATCTTTTTCCTCTTTAAACTTTACTTGGTGCTTTTTAGATTGCAGTGCCTTTATGGAACACCTATGATTTCTTCATGTGAAAAACACTGTTTATACAGTGAGGACTAACTGACCACAGGGTGTGAAGAAAAGGTAGTGCACTATGCTGTATACTGCTGCACAAACATGCAGAGCAGATGGAGTTTTGAACAGGCAAAAAAACCATTAAGCCCTAAATATCAGAATAGCATAGGAGCTGCTCTCAGCTGGAATCATTGGTGAACTGTAAGCAAATATAACTTTATTGCTGAACTTCCACAAAGACAAATATTCTCCAAGAATTGAAAGGGCAAATAAAGGAAAATGTGTGTTCTGCACTGCAGAAACAGCCTTAAAAGGAATGAATAATAGAAAGAAAATCCACTTACAAGCTCATAATTTTTAAATTTCTGTAACTGTCTAATGTTATTTAAACACCACACACGCGCGTTTTAAGTCAGTGATAAGTTACCACTTGTCATGAAATGTCTTTCTTTAGCATGATTGCCTCGTTCTCTCCCCACCATGACAGATTGTATTTAATTGAACAGTTGCTGGTTTAGAACTGTCATTAAAAATGCATATATTCGAATAGTCTTAGTACAGCGTATTGCCCTTTCAGTTCATTTTCTCCTTTCATGTAGCAGTAAATATCCCTTTGTGTTCTGGTTCTAATTTATTTAGAAATAATGTGCTTCTTTCTAAGTGCAGAGAGGTTTTTTAAAGGATCAACTAAGCTGGTTAAGTTGCTTGCTAATATATTTTTTATTGACCTAGTGTCTCTCTTATATCACTGAACTCCAGGGTCTTGTTGACAGGATACACTTAGAGGAAAAACTTGGATCTAGTTCTTACTTTTTTCCAAGATGGTTTTAAAAGGAAATTCGTGTAATAAAAATAATTCTGGCCTTATATGAAAGAGAAATCTTGGACTTTAACCAGCCAACACAGATCCTGACTTAGGTAAACAGAGGAGAGTCACCTACCTGACTGGAGTTTTGTCAGAAGGAAGAGCTAGGGTGCATAAGCTATATCCACACACACACATCCTTAAACCATGTCCACACTGTGACTACCTGAAGAAAATAATTTTGGCTGCCCTCTCAGTTTGTACAGCCTGAGTTGCCCTTTAGCCACAACCACACAGAAAGTCAGAGAGCAAGCTGGTCCTACAGATGTTTCCAAAACACATATATCCACACTTCCCTACTAACCTGGGGTGGAACCAGCAGGAATAGTGACTATTCAACATTATTGCCTACCCTGCAGCACTCCCTACTAGAACATTTTTACTCTCTTCTTTCCTTCCTCTTTTTATTTGTTGCAGGGATGAATCTAGGTACACAAGAAGCTAAAATTGGAATAGCTAATTCTATAAAATCTAATAACTGTGAAATATCATCATCCTCGAAGCAATGGGCCAGACTTGTGGCTGCTGTGAGCTGTAAAGCTTCATTAGCATAGATGGAGCTGCAAGAAACCTCAATATCCTGAGGATCTGGCCCATTGTTTGCGATGATAAAATTTCACGATGCCTGTGGCTTTTATGTGACATGCATGGAGGTTGCCCTGAAAGTTTCATAGACTACAAAAGAAGGGGCAGTTTTCACCAGTGACAAATATAATGCTTGGAGAACTCTGATGTTGCTCATTCTTCAACTGTCTAAATGAGGTTTTACTCTTTGTTTGAGATTTTTTCAGTAATATGGTTATGTATAAAGAAAATAAAATTAACGCTTCATTACTATTCATCATACCACACTGGAGACAAACTTGAGAAAATATACATTATTTACAATCAGCAACCTAATGTTATTTGAAATGAGTTAAAAACAATAAAATAAAAAAGTATCACTGAGCTACTTGCTACAATTCATCCAAGACATAATCTAGCAAAGTAGTTGGATGAGACATAGTAGTACATTAATTAGGGAAACCTAAAACCCATCACGATTAAGATGAAAATTAGGAACAAAAATAGAGGAGTTAGAGAGTCAAGAAAAATTTCTCTAGATTAGAATTTCTGAAAACTCTTGAGTTACCAGCAGTGGGAACTGAGTACTTAGAATCACAAAGATCCATGATCACTGATAAAATTTGTATAAGCGACATGTATTTTTGCAAACATAGTTAATTTTATTGCCATGGACAGATTCTAAGAAGATTTTTCAGACAAATATAGAATAGTTCCAGCCAACTCTGTGCCAAGCCAAGCTTTTATGTGCCTGCAGAGAGCTGTGATAAAACAATAACACATATAGGCAGAGACCACCATCTCAGTGTCAAAACTGTTAAAATCTTTGCCAAAAGGCATGTATGTGTACCCATGAAATATTGAATAGAAGTTGCAAGTGCATGTTTCTCACTCGGCAAGCAGATATATAGTGTGTCTTTATTTAGATTTACATGGGTACACAATAAGACACACACATCTTTCTTCAGCTGATGCAAAAGCTTTTTATATCAATGAGAATTTTTTAGAACCCTCCTCATAGCCTGTTGTGCTCACAGTCTAAGCAAGTGGAAGATCAACAATGCTGCCATGCTGATCTTCCACTAATGACAATTATGACCAAAAAAAAAAAAAAAAAAAAAAAAAAAAAAAACCAACCAGAAAAGGAAGAAGCAGCTCAAAGGACTACACCTGGAAACACAACTGGAGTGTAAGAACAGAACCACCAAGGTTGCCAATTGCCAATGAGTAGTTAAGCAGTTGTAATGAGATGCTAACATGGGCTGTCCAAGTATAATTTTTGGTCAAGGATAGATTATTGTAAAAAAAGGTAATAGAAGACAATTTTAGATTTCTTTGCAATGAGCCTTCACAAAACCAATATTAGTAATACGTGCTATATAAGCATATTTTGTACAAAGCCAATTAACCTCTTTATTTGAAAACAAGAGGTTCGTTATTGTTGAATACTGCAGCTAATCCTTTGCAGCAGATAACTTTCAGCAAGTATGAGTGGAATGAGTTGTACTTGCTATGCCCCATCTTCTGCCACAATTGAAAGATTAAATATTTAATTTGCTAAATACTGGTATATATGAAGGTTAGGAAACTTTTGGTGTAGGAAAAGCCACGGCGTCATCTGAGGACACGACAAACATTTGCACTAGGTCCATCTTTCCATTCATTTCTTTTCTTGACCAGGTCAGCTCTACAGGTAAAAAAACACCCTTTTTTAGTCAGCAAATTTCAGGTTTTTCAAGGCAACAGAAGTTTCAAATTAGCATCATGATTGTATGGCTGACAAAAACACTGCTAAGACCAGCTATCCTTTTCTTTTATTTAAAAATGTAGCAAAGTGGCATTGATAGACAAGGTGGCTGCACCATTGTTTCAAGCAGTCAGTGTATTTCTCTTAGATGCTTAATACAGCATTGTACATATCATAGGGACAAATACCTAATCACAATCCTGTCTTTATAATTAGGACCACACAGATTGATGCAATGGTAATTCCTGATTCATGGAAAGACTGATGAAGCGAATTAGGAATAAATAGTACAATGAATTAGGAACAAAGAGTATGAAAATGTAGCCATAAAAATCTTTCAAAATCAAATTCTTGCTATAAGAAGATTGTAAAACAGGTTTTGAAGAGGCAAAACAAAGCAGCAGATCCTCCATTCTAGAGATAAGGTTTAAGTTAAGATCTGTTCTCTGGCAAAACCTCATTTGCAACATTTTCATCCAAAAGCAGCACCAATTTTTGTTCTCTACACAAGAACAGAGAGATGCTGAGGAAGGCTTAACCTTTTGTTCTGCCCCAACCAGACAGCACTACTAGACTGTGGCCTCAACAAGGGACAGGACATTAGAAGAATCTATTATCTCCCTCTACTCAAAGAACAGAAAGCTTCTTATTACAGGTAATACATTTAATTTTGAAAACAGATCTATTTTCCTTACATGTAATTGAGTTCTGTTACAGAACACAAAACAAGGAGGGCTCGCTGTCATCTGCAATGGAAAGAGGTCGATATCAAAGGACAGAGACTCAAATTCCCTTTTACTTTCAAGGGCATAAGTTTCTTTATGAAAGGTTTCCAGAACACAAGAACCTCTCCTTTCTGCATCCATTCAGGCTAAATCTTGTTTTCACTGGATTAAGGTACAAGCTGAACCTAACACAGAATTTTTCCCTCTTCAAGCAGAAGTTTCAGTGAGCACCAGCTGCAGTCAGGTCTCCTATCACTTAAGTCCACCTTGCTTGGATGTCTTTGCTCCCACTTCGGTGTTGAATGTGCATTTGGTTGTTTCCACCATATGTAAAGAGGCAGCAGGGCTTGCCCTAACCTGTGTGACCTTCTTTCAAGTCCTGGGGGAAGAAAGGCAGGTTGCTGGCATTGTGCAGGTAGGGATCAGCTGCAAGAATGGCTGTTGAAGAGGAATGGCTGATTCAGCACTATTTGAAAATCATTTTGGCATGTCTTAGTAGGATGTAACTGGTGAGCTAAAAGAAGGATGGTAATGTTGGAGCATAAATATAATTTTTTTCACAGGACAGGAACCATCCAATTAAAACATAAGTCACTCATGTCAGGGACTATCAGTTTGTACATGACCAACATTACTGAAGAACTGGTTTGTAAGATTACAAGATTAAATCAATAATAATAACAAAAAACAAGAATAAGAAAAATAGAATGGAAGAAGAGTTGAAAGTGTTGGGGGCTTTTTAATGGTTGGAAAGAAATACATCAATTCTACAGAAATATATCAAGCACATGAGTGCTATGATACCCACTAAGCTGCAAAACAATGTATTTGATCACCTTAGACCACAAAGGAGGAAAGTGGCTTTTTCTGGAACCTGGGTGTTCAGATCATGGCAAAACTTATGTCTCTGCTTTAAAGACACTAGCAGATTGTGTAATTTCTCCATCTACACGTTACCATGTCCTTTATCGTTCCAGCATCTCAGCAACCATATGTCCTCCAGTGGACACAGGACTTCAGCTCCCCATATTATGAAAACTATGTCCATTTATCCTCACACTATATCACTGCCATCTGCTGAACATAGCATTCTTCTGTAGCTTTCTCAGAAACATGAGGTGAACATAGTTCTTGATGAAACCTTTCCTCTTCCTCTCACTCTCAAAGAAGTCACAGCTGGGACAGTGACTTGGCTGCTTTAGGTATCAGTGAGGTGCTGCTCAAGCTACCTATATCAAGATCCCAGGGTTCCTATACATTCATGAGGATAAATGGAGTTTTCCTGAAGTACATCCCAACATTTAAGTGAGACAGTTGATAGAAAGAATATTTGTCATGCATTAAAAGCGTAGACCTGAAAATCACCAGTGACTTTCTTTCTTTGTAAAAAAATCTCATGTTTATCTTGTGTCATCTCCATTTTGCAGTGGGAAAGCACAGAGTATTCTGTAAAACTATCATACACAAAAAGCATACACTGTTGCAGATTTTATCTCCTTGTAAAAGTATATTTTATGAAACCCTTACTGCAGCTGGACATTATTTAAATAACAAAAAACCCCTAAACCTTCTAAAACAGAGAGAGATAATTGGTATCACCTTGTACTATTCATAAAAGGAGTTTCTGGAGAGGAGGTATAACCAGGGTCATTTTCTCTTACCTTCTGCTGAAAGAATGCTCCCTGTTGAAATTAACTCTTGAAAGAAGCCTAAAGTAATGTTTACAGCCACTTTACTAAAAATATGAGAAATAATGGGAACATGTGATCGTGTCTGCAGCTCCTGTCAAAATCACAATGCAAGACAGTTCTGCGGCAGATAACACTGATTAATGCTCCCATATAGCAATGACACCGTACATTTATGGGCAGACTGGTGAACCTTTGCCAAAGCTCACTAAAAGCAGCTGCAAGGCAGGACTGACTTTTAACCTCCCCCATTTAATGCAGGAACTTCTTGGCATAAAAACTGTGCTAGTAGCATACAACCTGCAGGGTTACCATTACAAAAACAGATTTGGCCAGCAGGACATCTCTATTTCCTGAATAAACTCCTGACAGATTGCATGAAAGTTAAATTATACCGGCATATCTGGAAACTGGAAGAAGAAGCAATCAAAAGACATTATTTCTGGGGATACTCTGAAAAAGATCCCCACACTTTTGCTCAATTTTTGATGTGACAATCTCCATTTTCCCTGGTTAACAAGTTATTTGATATGAGAGGTAAACTCCTGCACAGTGTTCTCTATCAGTGAAAGCTGTGCATATGAACCCTTATTTCTGCAGACAAAGTGATCTCTGAACCGTGGAGTGAAGCTTTTGCTTTTCTCAGAAATACATTGTGAAGGTGCAGGAGAATTGTTCTTGCTTTCTGTAGAGCTATGTATGGTTAAAGCCAGAGTGCCAAAAGTAGCTTGTCAAAAAACTTAGTAGTGAATCAAAAACGGATGTTGTAGGAGAACAATGGTATTTTCCTTCTCTTTGGGGACAGGAAAACAGGGAATTCCTTAATAAGGGATGCTGATTAAGGAAAGATGCTTTTTACTACTCAGAAGGCTATATTCATGTCAAATTCCATTTTCTGGATTCAGCAATATATTATTAGTGTCATTTTCTGGAACAAATGATGCTGTAAATAATTCCAGCAAGTGCACTTAATATAGATTTGTTTGCTAAGTGGCAGTGTCTCCCGCCAGGGTTAAAGGTAGAATAAAATGTTGTTTATCCCACGGGGAAAAGAAACTATGAGATTTCTTGCTTCCTCTCTTGTTTCTGTCTGTGAGCCATTGTGATCCCAGGTCAGAAGGTCTATCACATGCTAAAGGAGGGAATTCTTGCAGAGAGCCCTTTGTTTCTGCAGGGCCATATCAGTGGCCTGCAGAATTGTGCCATTCATTAATGCCCCATCTCTTTGCTTCTTCTTCTGTTTGTTTTAAACAAACCCCTGCTTACTTCTGGGAAAAAAAGTTCTGTGCTCAGCTGTGTAATTCTGGATTACAGCCTTTCTAATAACCAAACTGAGGGTGTTAAAGCAGCTGGAGGCAACATGTTAGAGCTAGAAAAAAAAATGAGGTACTTCTGAGAAAAGAGCTGTATAAGACATATTATTTTTCATTCAAATGAGAGGTCCCAGAATCCTTTAGGCCCCAGTCCCACATCCACTCATACTTCACTCCAGGAAAGCCAACAGAAGCATCCCCAGGCAGCCACCTGTGAGCACATGCATGTACAATGCCTTATTCCATCAATTTGGTGGAAGACAAGAGATGGAGACAGTTTTGCTGCCTCAGCTACCGGCTGTGTAAAAAAATCACAAAAGCCAAACAGCTGCTAACTGGCTTAACCATGTGAATTACCCTCAAAAAGGATCCAGATGATCTTTATTAATAGGTCCAAAATCCTACCAGAACACACTCTTTTTTAAAAAAAGAAAAGAAACCAACAAAAACTCTTGTGTTTTCAAATCTGAAAGCTGATAGCAATTCTTACAGTGAAGGAATCCTCATAAATGATTTTTAATCTTTATACTGTTTGCAGGCAAATGAAATGAATATTGGTTACAGAAAAGTCAGCCCTTCCAGTTGCTTGTAGAAATCATGCCCTACTTTGTCCAACACACACTATTGCAGGTTTCAAATCAAAGTGTCCAAACTCCTTTCATTTTTGGCCAAGAAGAATCTAGGCTTGCAGTGGTGAGACTAGAGTGCTAACATGGGTAAAATTTCCTAAAGCTGTTCAAACCTGCAGTCATGCTAACATGCTTTCAGATCCAAAATATTTATTCTCTTAAGAATTTTTTAAAAATTGTTGAAAATAATGAATCTGCTTCTGAAAACGGATACTTTTCTCCTGAGAACTGGCCGGATAAATCACATCTGTAAGTAGAAATAAACAATCAACTTTCAGACAGTGACTCTGGTAGAATCCTCCCTGTCAACAGGCCCATTTTAGTCAAATACCTTCTTATCAGGTAACCCCCACACAGAAACTGTAAATGCATTTTTTACATGGAATATTTGTACGAACATTTGAATAACTTCAGCTTGAAAAGTCAGCTTGATTACATGCAAATTATCATGAGACACATAAAATTGCACCTAGATCTCTACCTCTGATTTATCTACCCACCCATCTGTTTTAGTTTCAGATGATTTGTCTTGAGAGCACTAGAATACCTCCTGAAACATGCAAGATTAATCAGTCCTGCAGTGGACTTATGTAAATGCATTACTGTGAGGATGTGAATTGTGTTGTTGACTTCAGTGAATCTACTCACTGGCTTGAGACTCAGTCAGTCTGAATTAACAAACTGCAGTTCTTATTTCTCTTCCCAGCTTTCCCATAGACCAGATGGATTCGTTGTCTTCTTCTCCTCCTAAAACTTTATTTAATTTTGCTCTTTTGTATCTCTTGTTTCTTCTCCTTAGGATAAGTACCTGCCTTCTTAGGAGAAGTTTTTACACTCCATAACAGATTATAACAGAGGACTTTGACCACCTTAGATAGATTTTTAGTGCATAGTAGGGGTCTCAGCTATAGCCAGTGCCCATCAATGCTATCATTACCTAAATACATTCAACAGCAACATCCATAACAATTTTGGCAGACTATTAAGTGTGTTAAGCATTCTGATATATCCAGGTCAAGAAAGTTGTTTTCTTAAAGTCAGCTTAACAAAGCATATTTTTATTTTCCCACTAATGAGGAATTCAGTAGTGCACAAATAAAATTAGAAAAAAATGTGAAGAAGGCACTTATCAGAAGTTAAATAGGTGTGGATTGAAAAAATCCGACTGTTTTTCCACTTTTCAACTGAAAGGACATTGCACTTACATGCAGCTCTATCAAGAAGCATCTTTTTCCCAGTGCCACAACAAAAAAATGTCTTTCCTCAAGGGAGAACTACAAGTATGCACCTATGACCAGAATGGTTATTGACACAGAATTAAGGGCATTACCATGATTTGGAATCATTCCTACTCTTCCATTATCAATAGGATTTAACTCCTGGGATTTTTTCCCCCCTAAACTGATGGCACTACTGGTCAAAATAGACCTTCCATACAAATTACAACTGGAAAGTACAAGTGACACTGTTTGGCTGGCACGTAAACCTCAACCAATTGTTTTCAATTTGATTCACAGTGAGTGTGCCTTACTTCTCCCTAAAAGAAAAAAATAAAAATGCCCATTTTCAAAAGGAAAGGAGCTGTGAATAATCCACATTTTATATAAGCTTTGCTAGTAAGCAGAGCAGAATAAAGATGCCTTCATTTCACTAACAATTATGAAAAGATCATATCAGACAATGACCTTTAGAAATGCTTCAGTGACCACTGTGTCAAGCTGTAAGTCCTAAGTGGGAATTCTTCAGATAAGCTTTGACTTCACTTCACTTATATGCCTAATTTTGCCCCATTCACATTAACATGATTTTTACTGATGACTTTAAAAAGGAAAGAACAGAGCCCTGATGTGGAATAGGCTCAAAGAAATTAATAGACAGCTATATACATGTACAGTGGAGAACTGGATTTAGCTGTGTATTTTCACTTCCTGGTTTCTTGATTTTCCAAGGACATCCTTTAGCATTTGATGTTGGTGCCAATTAGAGAGAAGGTGGAGGTAGAATTTATAGCACTGCCACTGACAAAACTCTTACTGAAGCAAATGGGAAATACGTGCATGAATTTGGCTGAGTATCAATGGGGTAGAAAAGAGCCAAGTGACTGATTCTTTTCAGTCTGTAGATGGACTAATAATCTCAAGAAAGCAGTGGGAGAGAAACATCTCTTTGTTAGGGCTTAAAAATGAAGTTTGTATGTGAACTTCTTATAACAACAGCCCGCATAAGATCCAACAATACAAACCCGTAACATTCTCCTGCCATTCAAGGTCATGGTAACCTTCTTGAAGAAGAAGCCAAGAACTCCTTAAGTTAATCATCCTCTACATTGAAGCTGGTGCTTATTTGATTCCGAGCTTTTGCTCAAGATGGAACAAGCATGTGAAAAATTGGTGAAATGCAAGATTTCATTTACACAAGGTCAAAGTGACCCAGATTTCAAGTGAGGTCCAAAGTATTATTGGTCCTTCACACAAGAAAAGTTCTGTGCGCAGCCCATTTAATATTTAAGAGGTTTGCATAAGAGTATGAAAAAGAGCATTTTCTTCTTGCTCTGCCAAGAAAGGTCAAATAACTGTTAAACCTAGATAAACCTCATGTGAGTTCTAGTCCCCAGAGTAACTTGGATTATGCCTAGTATTCTCAATACTCAACGGTTTATTCAAGCAGGAAATCTATAGGAAGGGGCTACATCTACCACAGATCCAAGCTGTGCAGCTCTGAGGGCTCTGGTTGTGCCTGCTGAGGGTTTGGGGCCACAGTTTGCTAAGACAAGTAAGTGTAATGAGAACAGACAATTTATATCGACTGTGAGACTGGTAAAAAGCTTTTGAGCATTGAGCTTTGGCTGTGATGGAGCTCAAAAATAGAGTTAATTCTATTAAAAAGGAGGCACATTTTGAGTTGAATGACTTTATGACAATATAAATCTATTGCTGTTGTGGTGCTAATATCTCACTAACTCAGACCTAAACAAGCAGTGTTTGAATTGGTGAAAAAGTTACTGGCTTGAAAATTAATGATTAATTTTATATTAAGTTTGGGAGAATGAGAACAGTGAAGTCAATAGCTACGGCACACAGTATGGTTTCCATATCACCTTTAATTGCATGTTTTCTTTAATATTATTCTTTTTAAAAAGTGTACATTAAACCTCTGTTATAAATATTTTAGCAGTTGTTATTTGCTGCAGGAAATTTTCTTCATCTTTTCCTTCTGTCCTACCTGTTGACTTGCTAATAGACAGCTCAGGGACACTGACATGGAAGACACATGGCCAGTATGAGATGAGCAGCATAACTGGTGACTGTGACAGGCAGAATAATCAGATTTGAGGTGACTTTTTTGTAGAGTGTTACACTACATTGAAGCAGTTGCTCAATTTCAGTGAGCAACTCTTAAATGTTCGTCAGCTACTGCAAATGAAAGGGGAACACAAAAGTTGTGACGAGTGGTGATGTTTTTCCTTTGAGTATTTCCGTAAGTTAGAGATAAGGGCTGAGAATTCTTTAATGTAGAGGCCTCCTAGTATATATTGGTTATCTGCTGACTTTTCCTTGTGCTGAAGGACAGAAAGCTTGAAACTTCAATTCAGAGGAAGGGCTGTATCATGCCTTGAAGACAGATTCCTCACTGGGGAGGCAGGGTTCCTGCCCCATTTCTGGCACACAAGATCCCAACTCTTTCCATCCATTTACCCAAGTGCAGAAGAGACTCTGCTGCAGCCCATTCCCAATCTTCCACCACTGTGCTAAGGCCAGAAGCAGCCCTTGCACTCAGGGAGAGCACAGGCTCAGCAGAGGTACCTATCTCTTCATCTGCTCAGTCAGTTCATGAGCTTTCACTCACAGCAGCCTGCGGACAGGCCAGGAATTCTGCATCACTTGTCTGTAAATCCAGGGCTCGTCTTACAGCCACAAGCCACTGCATTATTTATAAAAGGCATACTGCTCTCTGCCTCTTAAATACAACCCGTCCTAGTCTGAACACCTCTTTAAATTGAATATTGTCTTATGCACCTTGATTGTGTGTGGAAATATACAGCTTCAAGGTAAAAGGAGAGGAGTTGAATTATTATCCTGAAGGCTGTTTGTACACTTCCATGATCCACCCACTCGTCTTACCTTGAGGGCGATGTGAATTGCATGGGCTGGTCAAGAACAGAGCAAAGCAGTCAAGTGCTGACTGACAAGGTTGCCCCTCCTAAGTGCTGGCTCTGAGCTCTGATCTCTGAGCACTATTGATACTCAGCAGTGAAGCAGAACTGCTGACGTTCCTGCTGGGCTCCACACAGAAACCTGAACATCACCACTGCATTCACAAATTGGAGCCAGAGTTCAAGGAAGAAAATTTAAAGCAGGAATTTTCATCTTAAATGAAAGATGTTTTCACTCTGGCTCCTTTTCAGTACCATACTCAAACATGCACCTAACTTTAAACATTAAAACCCTATTGTGTACTGGAGGGCTAGAAGTCAGCTGTGTGACTGAACTTAGCTTGCTGAACTTAGGCCTGTATCAGGAGAGAAACCTCTAACGCGCTTCTCTTTATTAAAAATATATTTCTACTGAGAGCTGGTATGTTCCAGACATGGCTGCAGAGCACATTTCTTAAAAGTTTCCTCACGGTCTCAGCCTTCCTAATTACACTGCAAACCATTGGTTATCAAACCAGGTTTAAACTGTGTGCATATAGAAAACTCCATTACAAAAGGAACTATCACATTTATCACAGAAGAAAACCAAATATGTATGCATGTGCATCAACATATCTGTGTGCATTTCATTTATAAAAAACAAAGGGTAAATTCCTGGCACTTGGAAAATAATTACCTTCCCATGTATTTCAGGAGGGCAGGATTTCTCATATTTCTCATCAGCAGTTTGATCTCTTACCTGATTTCCCTCTAAATGTGGTTTAAACTTTACCCAGTTTTGTTTTTCCCCCTACTTCTTGTTTTATAAATGTGAAAACATAATTAATTAACTGTGATTGTAAAAAGAAAAACTGTACATTTACACAGCCACTTTTTTTACCTTCATCTACTGGAAATGTGTCTTTATAAGTTTTAAAACTATACCAGAGTATTAGCTATAAATAAAATAGCTATTTTTCATGAATCCTCTTAGGTACACTTGAAACTTAAAGTAAAAATAAAATAATCTACAGAAGTAAATTTTAAATACTTAGGTAGAAAAAAAAAGAACAAAAACAAAGAGAAAGGAAAATATGCAAAAAGTGAGTGTTAAAAAAATTGTTGCTGCTCTTAGAACTTGCTTGTGAGAGTAATAACATTTCATGGAGCAAGCCACAGATGGACACATGGTGGGCATGTCTCTGTAAGGATTCTCACCATTGTCAAATGCTGCTGCTGCTGCTGCTGCTATAAAAGGGGACAAATCAGAGCTTGAGGAACCATAGACCATAAATTCAATGCAATGCTTTACAAGAAATTGAGTGGGATGGATTCTTAGCAGCCTAGTTCACGTTATAGAGACCTTTGTATAAATTTTCCTGCTTTTCCACTGAATACTTCTCCAAACAACATGAGGTGTATGTGGAGTAGGAGTGGATGGCTGACTCAAGTTCATTGGAAATGGGGTAATAAAGAAACAAAAATATTATACCCAGGTGGGTACAATGGAAGAGGAAATCAGCACTGGAAACATTTTCTTGTAAAGGGGATGCTGTCAAAGGGTTGACCATCACTGGAAAGTCATCCTTTCTCTCTGGAACTGCTTCAAAAAAGCAAAATACCATGCAAACTTATCTGGGATACCCATGTATGTCATCTGTGTGGCATGCAGGTGGATATATGGAAGTAGTGCTGAAGACAGGCAAATCCTTAGATGTTTTGAAAGCTCTGGTTTAGATGTGGGCAGAGAGATGACCCTTTGCTCCCTCAACCCTCTGAAGTCACATTCTGACTCCAGGGTGGACAAATCGCCACCCCTGGCTGCTACATTAATTGAGCCAAAAACTGAGGGAGAAGGACCCACACTTCACCCCATTCCACACTCATGAAAGTTCGGGAAGTGGGGGGGAGGAAGGGGGAGGCTTCCTGATCTGCCAACTAGACCACTCTGTGAACACTTTCAAACAACACACCTTCAAATCCTTGTCTAGACATGGCCTTATGCAAGCGAGAGATAAGAATCAGCCCCTGAATGGGTGTTTTGTTATATAACCACCCATGAGGCATGGGGAGTTAAACATTTGCAGTAGTTTGTAACATTCCTAAAGCATTACGTTTACAGCAAAGTGGATTATCTTGTCTCATTTTTCTCTGATGAACAATCAACTTAAATCTTGACACATAAATTTATTATGCCTGGGTTAGGCAAACTGAGCCTTAATAAGCTGCAGTTAAAAATCTCACTTTGTGTTTGTGGAGAGAAAACTCAGCTCTTAGGTTGCCTGACAGGAGTTTGAAAATGAAATCAGGCTTCTCTACCCTCATCCAGCTCAGGCTGGATGTCTGTATACCAAAGATGTGATTTTTTTATATAGGTTTTGCTAGATATTTGATTGCTTTGTTGGAACAGTTCCACAGTATCTGACTGAGCTGACCTCCAGATGTATCTCCTCCGGGGCATTATGTTCTGTTTCACATTATCAGCTGCATGCTCCAAAGGTTAGGTTGTGAGAGCTTGGGTGGGGCTTTTAACTCCTTCTTCCATCCCAGCAATCCTGACGTGCCTGTTCTCCTGTTCTCCCACGGTTAATTCTACCCAACAGTGGAAGAAACACAACACAAACTCAGCTTGATTTAATAATTGCAGTCATGATTTATGTGCAAGGGTGTCACTTCGTTGAACATTGATTTGATAGATAATGGAAAGCATGTGCCTGGCTTATTTGGAAAGTTTATTTGACACTACAGATTCTTGAAGGAATGTGCAGAAACTTTTAAATATATGGAACAAACTCACCTGGTGTAAATCAGGTGTCTGAATTGACAAGAGCAGTAATGGGTAAGGCAGTAATTAGTATGCATAACTATTTCAAGGTGAGTAAAGTAATACAGTTCCAGTGCCCGGAGTGTCATTGATTTACGCCAGCTGAGGATATGGCCCATAGAACTGACAAGAAATGGCTGTGCCTACTAATTACTGAAGCTCCTAATGTATTTCAGCTGGTACTAACTGGTTTCATGTCACAGGAAAATTACAGAGGGTGCTAGCTCTTGCAGAGCTACATGTTTGTGCAGTTTTTTTTGGTTAAATGGCCGGAAAAGTGAGGGTGCACTTTGTGTGGAGACTGTTCTTGGTAACATTAAACCCTGCTTGACATGCTGCTCGGCTCTGTCTCTAACTTGGGCACCCACCTTACAGTTTGCACTGTCTTCTTCCCAGATTGAGGCAGGATGAAAAGCTGATTTTTTGGTTAGCCTTCTGGCTGAGTGTGGTGATACATTTAGGATGCTTTTGATGCTGTTACGATTTCAGGTGGTCACTCAGGGAGAAGCAGCTGGTGAACACAGAAAACTTCCATACTTGGTCCTTGCTGTGGTTTATAAGTAGCAAGAGCTGAAAATGTGTGGGAAGTGCTTTAAACTCAATGGGCTCAGACAGTTTCTAATTTATGTAGAGGGTATTGAGGGTTATACTGCATGCCATATTTTGTCCTGTCAGATTTATGTCTCAGATCACTTCAGTCACAGGTATGTCTTTCCAGGGATTCAAATCATCACTGAAGGTAAAAGCCCTCACAGACAGGAGGACACCAAAGTCCTTCACAGCATGGCCACAGGGTGAATGAGCATTCTTCCCCAGCTTTTGTTTTGTTCAATTCAAGACCTGTGAGTGTTTTGAAATGCAAGAGGTTTTTCTATTCCTGGATCAAGTTCCTTTGGAACATTATTGGTAACTCTTGGCATAATTGCCAGTGGGACTTGACAATGCAACATTTAGAAGGGGTTTTAAGACTGAGGTCTCTGCCCTGGCTTTACTGGCACAAAAACAGTGAAACTCCCTGGAAATATTCAGTGCTAGCTAAGACATTTTTAATATACTGGCATGCTCAGCATATACAATATTGTGGGAAATAACTAAATCTTTGTTGTTCCCTGAGAGGAAATTCCCTTTGCAGTTTTTGGGCTGGAAGACAAACAAGTGAGTCCAAGACTGTTCACATTCACAGAGCAACTTTTATTTACGTAGTCAGTAACCCCAGAAAATAGATGGTTACAGAAATATGTGGACAACTCTTTCAACCTCCATTCCCCACTCAGTGCTAGTGCATGAAAGCCACATAAACTCTAAGGCTCAGTGCAGTTCATGTGGTAAGAATTAGACAGGAAAATTCCCCTCACAGAAATAGAGTTACAAATATAACAATTGCTATTCTCAAGACTAAAACTCCTGTCCACAAGCTAACAACAACAAAAAGTAAACATCTCTGCACCTTCTTGTGACCTGTGCTAGAAAAGTATAAATAAAGAGATGAGCTAATGAGGTGGTGATTTTTTCTTGCTTTTACAGTCCAAACCAAAACCTAATTTTTATTGTGACAAGTATCTTTGTGCTAATACCTCTTTTTCTTCCCATTGACAGGCTCTGTTTTGTTATAATGTTAATCCATTTTGACAATACAGACAGGATATCTTCATAAAAAACTGACCTTAACAAGACTTTATGTTCACCTTTACCACATAGCTAGGTTATTTTCATAATTTACCTTGATTATCCTCACTTCAGCTATCAAGAGCCACAGTACTTTAGAAATAAATTAAACTAAAACCAAATTGGCCAAAAAAACCCAAACCAAAACAAAACCGAACACATCTGATTTAAGATGCTTCTTGATCAGATGTTTTGAGTTTTCATTTACTAAGTTTGTTGCCGTTTACTTGTCTTAATATTGTTCAATACTGCTGTGCATGCTGTTATTAACACAACTGCTAATAAATTATTATGAGAAGAGAAGAAAAAGTATTATTTGGTATTAAAAGGCTACTTTTTTATATATATTTCTCTATCTTCCTTGGAGTTCTTTAACCACAGGGTTGGCTCTGGCAACAATTAAGTACCTAAACTTTAAATAACAGCTCTTGTCCAAGCTATTGCACTTGTCCATTAGATCTCTTATCTTTCCTTATTCTTATATAGAAAATAAATATATTTAGCCTGGTTCTTCATTGTCTACACTGTCAGTAGCCATTATGCCCATGCAAGAAAAACACAACACAAAAGGAAAAAAAAAATCTGATTGGTAGCACAATGGATTTATTTTGAACTCATCACAATAATTACACAAGGTGATGATGAGTGATGAAGAATCCAGCTCATTATTGCTAAGAAGCAGTTATCTTTTAGCTAATACTGCATATCATAGATGCAAAGGCCCTGGTTTATTACAGTGATTATTATTAGTCCAGTTGCCAGTCCAAAGATCATATTTGATTGTCCCATGTGCAGCAGAGAACTAATCTATTTCCCTTCTTCATTCTTCCTCTATGCTTGTATAGACAGGTACATTAATCTGTTCTGCCAGGAGCGATCTTTTTATCTATGCACAACTAAAATGATTCTTCCCTCTTATCTATGTCTTCCTATATGCAGAGGATGAACCAAGAACATTTCCTCACCCCATGTTTTTGTCAGTTCTCTGCTTGGAGAGGTGATCAGATCATTTTTAATTGCATACTGAGCAACAACTATCTGACATTTGCGTTTGAGTGACTAAGAACTGAATTTTGTTGACAATATTAATATGCTCTTCTGTTTAATGTCTATCAGTTTTTAAAAGTTTAATCAGATTTGCTGAGGACTCCCAGGAATACCTCATTCTGACAATACTAAATGTTTGTTATTCACCAGATAACACCAAGCTAAATTCTGTCATCTGAAAGATCCTGAATGCATCACGTCCCAGTGTATCCTGGGAAGGAAAGCAGCAGTGCAAATAGACCCAGTGCTTAGTGAAGAGGTTTCAAAAGACAGGATGATCCAAGCAAAAAGCATGCTGGCAAGAAAAAAGGGCAGTCCCACTCATCCCCTTCCCTTTCCTTGGGCACTGCTCTTATCTCCTGTCAAACAGACTGAGCCCAGTAAAATGGCCAAATGAGTCATCTTCTGGGAGCCTAGTGACCTCACAGGAGAAATGAATTTCACCATCATCTCTTTGGAAGGCAGGATCAAGCCTGTAGGGCCACTCTGAAGTAATTTATCTGTGGGAGGAAGAATCTAAACTTACATGATCCTCAGCTTGGCTGGAGGGACGGGTTTTCATGCAAAATTTTCATGTAATTGGAAGCAATGTAAAATTTTGACTGTGCTTGGCTGTTTGATTCATTTTTGAGAATTACCTAGGGCTCTAACTAAAAGAGAGAGAATTGAAAGAAGAGGATCTCATCTGCTTGTCAGCCCATGAGTCAGCATGACGAGAAGATGCAAGGTGTAACCCAAGTGCATTTTTGGGTGACATGTTGAAGCAAAGTTCTGACCACCTTGCTCATTAAAGATCCCACTGCAGTAATTATATCTGTAAAGTGTGTTAACTCTGATGGCCTGGCCAGATGCCAAGCTTCAAAATTACATTCTCCCATCTTTGTTTCAAGTGGACACTGTAGTCTTCATCTCCTCTCTGAAACAGCTCTCTTATTCTAAGCTGCTAAATCCTTCCTGTGTTTCACCACAAAGTTTCAGCACTTTAATAGATTAAACAATCATTTTATGGTTTCTGTATCAACTTGTAAAGCAAGGGAGTATTTCACAAGATGAAAGGCTGTATAAAAATGTAAACTACTAATACTTTTGGGCCTGCTCACTGCAATACAAAATTTGGCCAGTGGCAAAAAGTAGTCAGCTGAGAGAGTGTTGAGCGGCTCCATGAACCATTGATGTGCAACATTTCTCCCAGCATGTTTAGTGTCATGAATGCATAAGTTTGACCTAAAAATCAGATCTTTATGTACATCGTGATACTGGCTCAGCTTTCTTTTTCAAGTCAGATTCTCATCAGATTTATGCTGCAAGCAGTTACAAGCTCTGCTTGAGAGACACTTGTGTTAAGAACAAAAGAAGAAAAAAAGGTAGTACTTGGGCTTTTTGTATGTGCTTGGTTGCCTGTGTGGGCTCAATGCAGGAGAGTAATTTCATAAATGACACAAACAAGCCATCTGCGTTAAAGTTCTCCCCTGTTTGATGCCAGTGCTGGGTGTCTGGAGAGAGAACATAAGAGAAGGGCACACCTTTAGCAGTATTTCCCCTGGTAGTACCTCCCCAGGTTCTCCCTCTACGGGGCTGCACACAAAGAAACAATGCATAGAATTGTGGCGTGAAGAAATGATATACAGATGTAGCTGATGCTGAAAATGCAATCTGCATAATATGGTAATGTATGCATTATAGCTCCAACTACATACATGATCAAAGCATCCATTGTAAATGGTAATGCAAATTAATTTTAGGCTCATTATTATTAATTGAACCTGAATAGAAATCAGATTCAGTAAAAATAGAATAAAGAAACAAACTGAAACTATGTAGGGAAACAGTCATCAATGTGATTATTCTCTCTTACTTATAGCTAGGCACGTGCTCCTTCTGTCTTCTCTGGTACGATTTCAGATAGAAATTGTCCTTTATTCTGCACTTCATTCTCTTGGTTTCTCCTGGTTTCTCTCCTGATGTTCACGTCACTCTCTCAGCACACTTTCTTAAATGCATTATTAAGATCTGCATGGTCTAATAGGTTGCCATTACCCTAAGCTTTATTCATTCCTTTTCCAAATTAAATCAAGTTTGGGCTTGAATAATGTTGATAGGAACATTTGCGTAAACTAAGTTTGTTACTGCAGTAATGGGGTTGTTTTTGTGAATTAATGGATCATTTGATTTTAAAAACAGAACACCAGCATGTTCCTGATGTCCCTGCCCCTTCTAATAACTCTGTAATGGTAATCCTTTGTCCTGTTGTAATGGTTTCTAGTTTCTGCAGTGCCTGGAGGTAAGAAAAGGATAAACCTCCAGGTTCTAGACATTATCCAGCACTGAAGTTCCTGTCCTAAAGTGGTTTTAAAATCATTTAATCATGTAATGTAATCAAATCCTGATTTTTTTGCTAAATATTTAAATCTGGTGAGACAACATATTTTTTCTAGACAGTACTGGAGTGTGATCTTCAGTGACTACAAAAATATTTAGCATTGATAGCTCCTGACTGTAAGAAGTGCATGGTTAGTTACCTGAGAGTTAAAGCCACTGTTAGGATATGTGCATCTTTTATTTCTCTGTGAATATTTGAACTTCATCATAAACCTACTTTCAGCATAGGATAATGCATTGGGCAAAAACTGCATGTAGTAGTAGATGCAATATTAAATTTCTTCCTAAATTGAGGAAGCTAAAGAGGACAGATAAATTTTGTGATCTCATTCCTAGGAACGTTCCTGTCTCTCTCTCCTTGGTAAGATCTTAACAACTTCACTATGGCATTTTAAAGAAAATGCCATTTTAAGTAATAATTAATCCTATTCACTTCCTTACTGTTATTGTTATTTTCCATATTACAGATCATGTGATTTATTTACATCTGACACTAAGAAATGTTAATGAAACAGCAACTTTTTTTTTTTTACAGTTTATACTATATTGATATTTAAACCTGCAGTGACACTGTACAGAGCTTATTATCTTTATATCACAGGATGTATTAGTTAATACCCAATCACTTTCCTAAAATAATTTTGGGAAATGCATTGAGCAGTGTTGTATTTATATCACAGTGGCTACCTCTGAACCAATAGGGCCAATATAAATATAATACATTATATATATTTTTTTATATATGGAGAGAGAGTGTGCATGTATATATATATATGTATATAAAATAATTATATCCTCTGATCCAATACTGTGTACATCACCTACAGAGAGCAAAGGTAGAGTGACAGCTGGAAGGCTAAAGGGAGGTGTTTTGTCCCTGTCCCTTGATGGTTCCTCACACTTTTACCCTGCTGTATTTCAGGTGTTCTCACCCTGTCTCCCTCAAGAGAGATACGCACAAGGAAAAGCTGAAATACTTTTCTCATTGTCCAACACACAATACATTTTTGCTGGGAAAGTCCTGGTTACCAAATGTGGCTTCAGAATGTGCAGACACTAACAGCAGTAGAGCATGCCCAGAAGATTGGCTTTGTCACCTTTATTCATGATAAACAACATTTTACTTCATGGGCAGTCACTGAAGTCAGCAGGGCTCGAAGCAGAGAATGCAGATATTTATTTAGAATCCTGGAACAGAATCTCTCACTCTTCCCAAGTTCTACATTTTTTAGAAATGCTGGTCACCATTTTAACAGCCCCAAAACTGGATGTTGCAGGTGTCTCACACTGACAGCTGCAATTTTACTGGTGCTGTGCAGCACAGGATGTCCACTCTCATTACGTTTCAAGACACAGGAAATGCAACTCAGTATCTGAATGCATAAGGAAGGAGCCTTTTAAAGTTCAAGGTAAGTGCCATGATTTTTTTAAGTTGCTGGAGGAGGAGAGAGCATTTAATGGATCCTTTACTTAATTTTGAAATTTCTTTTTCATTTTTAATGTTTCCTACAGGATTCAAGAAGCTTGTTGACACCAGTACATGCTGGTATATAAAAAAATCAATTACAGACTTTTATACTTACATGTGCTGGCTTCTCATCCCCCAAAAGCCCACAGTGAGGAGGTTCACAAATGGGAAATGAGCACTTGTATCCTTACAAGTGAAGTTTGACTGAAGAGAAGCATGCAAAACACAAGGTTCTGCATAGAAACCTTTGAATCAGAATGGGTGGGTAACTACACAAATTATAAACAAAATAATATGCATGTGTTCACTTCACTCAAAATTAGTCTATTGTATTGTTTCCTGAGGACATAATTTGCATCAGATGTTCAGCAGGATTCAAAATCTGACAAAATATTCGTGCAGACAACAGGAAACTCCCAAGGTATAGACGCAGGGTTTTTAAAAGTCCTACTGGAGAAGTTGTATCTTCCGAAATGGTAAGGCATAAGGCAATTCCTGATCATCAAGAGCAAGGAGGAGATTTTACCTGAGAATATGTGTTTATTCCTTCCTTAGTTCCTTACACTTTCTCTAAACTTCTGCTCACTAATGGTAGGTTGCTGGAAACCATGGGCTCCTGCGGTCTGACCCAACACAGTGATTCCTATAGCTCTAATCAGGATGGATATTCAATAAATAAATAAGTCTTCTTGTGACATGCAAAAGGAGGAAAGGGACAAAGCATTCCTGGCCAAGGTCAGCAAGTCCCCATGAGCTCTATTCTGGATTACTCACTGTATTTTCTATTTTCATATGGCTTACTCTTGCAGACTTCGTCTTGCCTGATGCCTTTTCGTTTATGGGATTTTTTTCCAGATATTGACAATAGGTGTTTTGCCTTGGATGACAAGCATGACAAACTGTAAAGTCATGTCCTAGGTGTTCTGGTATGTGCTCATATCCTGGTATGATCTCATTTTAAGGAATGTGATTGTGATTTCCAGCATTACAAGCTGAAATCGGGATTTGGTTATACCTGCCATACACACTGTGTAAAATACAGTCTCTCTCTGAATTTCAGCTCATGCCAATACATCTTCGTAGCCAGTGCTGGGAAATGTCACCAATTACTGTTGCTGTTTACAGAGCACAAGAACAGAATATTTAATTTTACCAGGCTCTAAGGACAGCAAAGCTGAATTTGAACTCTAGTTAAAGTTTTGCTGATTACTTCTGACCTTTCTGGGACAAAGGGATGAAGGTCACTGGAGTCATGACTTTTTTCACATTCTGCTTGTCTTTGTCATTCCCCTAATAATGTGGAGGACTAGAAACAAGAGCTGGGTGGTGTTTTTTTCCCCCTGCCTGGAAATCTATTTAGATTAGTCACCAGGTTTTTCAGTCTACGGTCATTGAAGGTCATTTGGTTTATAGCTGAAATTCTCAATTGGAACCTCATCTTGTAATCAGAACTTAAAACCCAAGCAAGGTTTTGTATCTCCTCTGAAAGGGTAGGTTGTTGTATGATTAGCTTCAGAATGTTAAATGGACTGTCTGTGTAATGATGGGTAATTTTGGGGGGCTTAAATTGTTCGACGAGAAGACCTGTCTTGAATAATAATACCAGGCTATATTATAGAGAACAGTATTCTAGGCTTCTCCTAAATGCTAATTCTATTACACATTAACATTTCCTTTGCTGTAAAATGGCAAAAGGCAAGCCAGCAAGATGTAAAAATCTTGCAAAGTGCATTTTCACTTATAGACTGTTCCTAAGAGCAGGCTGTTTCCTGAAAACGTCCCTTAAATAAGCATCCACTTACAGTGGTCATCATCATACAGTCAGCATCTGCTAATAGCTGTTCCACAGCCTTGGCAAACACAGGGTATTTGTTGTAATCTATAGAGTGATGGAAATACCTGTGTAATTTTTGCACAGTTTTTTTTAAAAAACTATTCTTGGCCTTAACTATGAAGCATCAGTCACACAGTGTAGATGTACCCCTAGGGGCTGCTCATAAAGCCTGGTGTCCTGTATATTCTTTGGTTCTGTGAGTGTATTGGTGAGAATCTGAAAGCCCTTTTCAATTTTTTGTTGATTGACTGATTATTTTCACGTCTCTTTGATCCAACTCAAACACAAATATTTACATGCATGCATGTGTATATAAAAAATAATTAAAACTGGAAGCTCCTTGAAGGCAACAATCCACTCCTGCCATGATATTGTTATTGTGGATAGTATCTAGCTTTGTTAGGGGAAACAAGTTTTTTGGCCAACATCTCCTGATGTACAAGTTGACTTTTGATTTCTTCATTTTTATTACACTTTAGGTTCCCAGCTTCAGAGATTAACCTCCCATGGATGGCTCGCATGTTCCACCTCTCTGTTTGCCCCAGCTGCTGCCTCCCTTTCTGCATCTTCAATTGACCTCCACGCAGCTGCTGGGATTCAAGCAGGAGGTTATCTTGGCCAGGGGTGGGTGTCAGACACTGCTCTGTGCAGGGACAGCTTGATGAGTGTCTCCAGTTGGACATCACCACACAGTGACCTGTGATGTCAGCTCCTTGCTTGTTCCAGTAGGCATTATTGTCACTCTTACTGGCAAGCTGGGCATTTCCAGAACATCTCTGTGGGCAGATGGTGCATCCCCAACTTGGCTCCATTCTTAACGAGTCTGAATCACCCTTTGGACACACCTTCTTGATTCCTCTCTGGGCTTGCAGGAGCTGACATCACCCAGCTCTTAATCTCTTCTCCAGAAGCACCAAACTCTAATGCCAGATTACCTTTCTCCTTTATCTTTTTCAGCCACTCCACAAACAGAACTCCTTTTAAGTGATTACTTTCAAATATTCACTTTACATGGATTTTAAAAAGTTCCATGGATTTCAAAATAGTTCACTGCAATAGATTCCAGCTCAGCAAGTCCACCAGCTTCCCAGAGGTTGCAGATACCACAAACATGAATATACCTCTACTCTCTGTGTTTTTTAAAATACTGGGTTCCAAATTATGCTGCTGTTGCTTCACACCTCTCTGATGCAAATATGGTGGAAAACTGCTGTAACTGAATACCTGGGAAAAAACCCAGCCACATAAGGAATCAATACCATTTAGAGCTATCTTTGTTTTTCAGTTGTCATTAGCCAAACAAAACCCTGACTACTCTGGAGAACAAAAAGCAGAAAAGTTGTTAAACAATTTCCTTTTACTCAAATTCATTTCATGGTCAGATACATCCCATGGATGTGGACCTACATTTCTAAAGCAGGGTATTTTGCTGAGGCCAGGCTGATTTTTCCAGCTAGCTTCCTTTCTCCACAGCTGAGATCTCAGAAGAAATAAAAATCAGTTTAACTCATGTTAAAAGGGGCACCTTTTAACTCTTTTAACCCAGCCCCATCAGCCTCTCTCAGGCTGGCAACCAAATACCACCATGTTGGAGAATGCATTTACTTTTTGATGAAGTACAGGCCTTAAAAAGCTAAGCTGTATATGAAGTTCATGACAGACAGCAAGGTCTTTTGCAGACAGGAAGGTGCAGCTGCAAAAAGGTTACAATGAATTACAGGATGGCTTTGGTTTGAGATATTTTACTTCTCAATAGCGCAGGGAGTCTCCTGGATGTTTGTGGACACTCCACTGGCTCCAGGGGTCATGTCTCCAGCAGTAGTGTAGGTAGCTGTGTGCTCCCTTCTAGCACATGATTTAGTTGATGCTCCTGAACCCTAATGAATTTTGGCGGCAGGAATGATAATAGCAGACAACTGTTTGTCTCCAGTCACTAAATTTTGTTAGAGAGTTAAAATAAACCTGTCTGTTTGACTAGTCTCATGCGCAACAAAATAAAAATAAGCCTTCACAAAGAATCATTTTCAAGCGCCATTTTACTTTTTGTCTTAGGCTTGCAGATGCCTTTCATGTTTTCTGATATGTCAGGTATCATAATGCAAAATAAATAACCAAGTGAAACACACAGACATATTCTCAGGGTGGCTTGGGATGTAGAAAAAGAGCCTTCTGCTGCTTCCCTTACCTTCTTCCTGGTCTTCCTTTTTTAATTTTTTCTTTCTAAGGCTTGCAATAGATGCCTCTTTGTAGCATGTGCATGAAACACTGATGTTATTTTAATACCGTACCGTTTTGCAGCATTTTGGAGCCCAGTCACAGCTCAGGACCCCCTGTGAGTTGGACATGGTGCAGACAGAACCAAGTCAGCCCTGGCTCTGAGGACAGCCCATCCCACACTGCACCTCCTGTGGCCACAGGAGACTCACATTGTAAATGTTGATGCATTCAACACATCAGCCACGCATGCAGATTGTGGAGACAGTGACATTGCCTGAGACACTGGGGGGTTGGCAGCAATGCCTATTGGTTGCTAAATGCGTCATTCAAATGGAACCACTTCTTAAAAAAAGCATGAAGCTGGTGTTTGCCATGTGAATCAGCTTTGGAGGAACATGGGACCGGAGCAGGACTTGTTAGGTCAAATATTTAAAAGCCCCCTAGTCATGTAGGAACTCAAACCCTCACTTTCAGAAGTGAATTGGAATTTAATTTCAAGAAACAAAGAACTTAAGCATTTTTGCAAGGAGGGATAGGATCCCATTTCACTATTTCAATATCAAATATTCTGTTTAAAAAATACCCTCCCACACACAGACCCATTCCTGACACTCCAGAAAAGACAGAAACCAGCAATAACTCTCTGCTGATTAGACCAGCACAATGCCTGCCCACTAACAACAGCCAAAGAAGAAAAATCCCTGTTATGGTCCTGCAACAGGACCTTTCTTCCTTTGTCAGTAAGTGAATCACAGTTACATTTTACTGGAGCCAAATTAAACTGAAAACCAAAATTCTGCTCTCCTTTGGTCCCTATTTCTATCACTGTAGCTTGACTTTACATTGAAGCCATCAAATAAAACTTCAAAATGGCATAGGACCAGTGACCTACCATTTAGCATCAGCTTGCATTTTTCCATAAAAGCAAAGCTGCTTCTGCTAGAAATAGCTACAGGCATTTGACTCATTAAATTTTTGTTTGAATGATTTTTTTTTTAATCAAAATAAAATGTTATTTCTAAGTTATCACCCCCCCCCCAAAAAAAAAAATCTATTCAAGCTCTTCCCAAAACCAAAGCAGACTTTCTATCTTTTAGAGTAGGGATCAAAACTAAAGGCTATTATTTCCATTTTCTATGAAGTTATTTGAGCAATTAAATATATTTGGAGAAGATTTTTTTTTTCTCCTAGAAAACTAATAATTGTGTCCCTCAACATAATAATAACAGAATGGAGTAACTGATTCTAGAAAGATAAATAAAATTGTTCTTTGCCTTACACTTCTTTCATTTTTGACCTGTAGGTCAAAATAGGATAATGTTTCTTGTTAATAGAAACAGCTCTGTAAGGGGAAACATCTTGACAGTAGCTTCAAAACAGTTTCAAACAATGAATGATCCAGCATCCTTGCTTGAAATCTCTCATAAAAATCTCTGGCTTCCAAGACTGTAACTTTCCAAGGTCTGCTCTCAAGGCTGATCCCCATGCCCAGCTGATGTTGGGTTTGCACTGGTTTTCACTGATGGACTGTGCCCCCTGTTCTGTAGGTGATGCTGTCCAGGGAGATTCCTGGCACCAGTAAAACACTCCCGAGCTGCTGCATGTTATGTTTTTCAAAATTATCTGCTGGTTCATTAAAACACAGTGAAAAATTACATACTTTCAAAAAGTCAATGGGGGCAGCTGCAGGGACATGATTTCTCTTGGACAGAGCAAAACCATTGGGACCCCAACCCATGTCTAGACTTTTAAACAGTAAAAAAAGAGCAATATTCCACTGTTTTCTTGCAGCTGAGGGACTTTCTGTAGATTTTTGAAGGGTCTCAAACTACTCTTACTAAATAGCTGCCATTGTGCTGATGGATAGACACAGGTCATGCTCGGCACAGTGCGATCAGTAGGTGTTTTGCCACCAACTGGAATATTTCATGTATGATAAAAGTTGGAGCCACAGAGAATCCTGCTGCATGAGAAGTATATCGTGGTGGCCATAGCTGTGAGAAATTTGGCTTAGCTCCCTTGACTGCATAAATGTAAAGTCCACTTAGACCAGCTGTGTGTCTGGCCTTAGAAGTTGATTTATCGTTCCGTCCCTTAGCCGAGGTCAAAACTATCACGCGTGTATCTAACTGAATGTGCAGAACAGCTGACATGGAAAGAGAAAATATGTTTGAAAAAAACAATCAGAAGTATGTCAGAAAGCTACAAGATCATTCCTAGCTAACTTTAGAGTGCTCCTGACCAATTTCTGATACACTAACCACCTGTGAGGGCAGTGCTAGCTACTTCCAGTGAGAAGGGCACCCACTTGGTCTCTGTCTTTACAGCCAAAGTTTTCAAGGACATGGCTTGTTGCTTAATTCATTTGATCCTATTGGCTAGTTGTCAACAAAAGTGTCAATCCTGTATTTGTAACGTCATAAACTTCCAAGTATGATGCTGTAAACTGAGGACCATGACTTTGACTTAAGGGCAGGAGCAGATGGCCGAGGCATGCTCTTACGAGCTTGTTTTCAGGAATTGAGACCTTGCAATCATAACACTAAAAAGTTACTTCACTGGAAAAGAAGGCAAGAAATCATTTTGCTCAAGTGCCCCTACTGTTTCTTCAAACCTTCCTGAAAAAAAGATAATTGATTTCTAAGATCTGTGCAAGACTGTATATTTACTGCGCTGAATGAAATATGGATTGCATGAATTCTGCTGGTGTGACATTCAACCCACTCGAATATTATGAGTTTGACAGTTTGACTCTAACTCAGTTTATTTCCCACTTGAGAGACTGGAAAGGAACAGATGGGGATGTGAGAACGACCAGGGAGGGGAAAAGCGTGCAGCAGCTTGTGCTGCCAGGCCCTGGTGTGAGCACACCTCCCCACAGCCACTCAGGGGTTGTGACCGCCACCGAGAAGTGGTTTTCCAGACATTATTAAAGCTGCAGAAGCACAGACAGCCCCTAAAGCAGGCGTTAGGCAGCCCCAGAAGGTAAGAGAAGGTCTGCTGAGTATGGGCTGTGCCAAATTTAGCACTTGAGGAGAAAAGGTGATAGAGGTCAGCTTTACAGGTCTTGTAGGACGTTGGCTGTCTCAACTGTTCATCACTGCTGTCAGGCATACCCCTACATTAGTGCTGAGTTAATAAATAACTGGTAGCTGCATCATCACAATATTTACTCTACTAGTCTGAACACTCTTTTCCCCCCAGTTGACAACATCTCTCTTTTTAAAATGTTTTGTGTGTTTCCAGGTCTTTTGTCTACTTACCACATTTTGTGTCCTTATTACATATACTGCTTAGTCATATATTTACTGAAAATTAATAAAGAAGAACACTTGGCACGTTCCAGAGTCAAAATACTTTGCAAACATTAACTAATTAATAATGTATCCCTTATTTTCAGACATGCTAGCGTGCTTGAATGCCGAGTGAAATTCTGCTAAATCATTGTCTCCCCGCGTGTCCCCTGCTCTTTTGCTAACCCATTACATGGTTCAAGAGTCTGATTATTGAGTTTGGTTATACACAGCAAGGCTGATTCAAACTTTTGATAAGCTCACGATTTCCGAAATGCCTCTCTAATCCAGACCAGGCTTCTAAACAGAGCTCAATGTGACACACAGCAGTGTCTGAGTGCATGAGGTATGATCTTAAAATAAGCTGAGTGTCTTCCACCTGAAAAAATACAACCACTGTTTTAGGAAGGTCTGGCCCCAGATGGCAGAGGCTTTGCCCAGGAATCAAAGAGGTTTTACTATTTTGTTGTACATTCCAGTGGAGACCCTGAACCGAGCGCACTCCGTATGCCAACAGGGATACTGCAGTAGAGCCAGCCCTGCTTTCTGCAGCAGCTCGGGCCAGGGCCATGCATTTAACTCCTCACCAGCCAAGAAGACTCAGACTGTTGTTCTTCAGACAGAAAACCAAGACACAAATCTTACAATTAATATCAGCTATGCCCATTCTTTATAGAGCCTTGCAACTGGTTTGCTTCAAAGGTGTTTGTTTTCACGGCAGAGTTTACACAGGCTGCACCTTTATTTATCCCAGGACACCCTTATAAATGTCTGAGTGCAAGGCTCAGTTACTGCAATTCCCTCATAGCAGGAGTTTGCCACAACTCAGCTGGTTCACGAGGCTTGCTCACAGATCCAACAGCTTGAGCAATATTGCTCCCACCTTGCATTCCCTGATTTTTGCCAGCATTTGTACTGCATTCCCTTTTCTGTTTACCATCTCCCTGCTGCTTTAGCATGATGCAAACGTCGTCTTGAAAGAAGCACAGAGCGTTTAGAAAATACTCCTTTGTGAAACTTGGAGCTGATAACGTAATGTGCGAGTCCAGATGCCTCTTCAAGGGTTTGCACATTTTGAAGGGGAGGGAGGGATTGTGGGGCTGAAGGTTTTGTTTTTGTTTTACAAATGTGAGGAGAGTGCTCTGAGTCTAGACAATGTATGGTGTCAGATCAAGAGCACTGAACACTGCTTTCATTCAGGTACTACAGCCAGAAGAGATGACTTCCAAAGTTTCACTTGCTAGAATGAGTGATGCCCTTCTAGGATGTACAGTCCACTTACCCAAAAAGAACAAAAGGCACAGTACGTACATATTTGTGGGTAACACTGCTGAGGAAGGAACAACTAGTCTCTCTCTTCATGAGAGGCTTATCTGAATTCAGTACACCAGTTCTTCTGAGTCTGCGATGTTTGCAGTTCAGTCACAAATTTTTCTCTACATTTTCCACCTCACTTGAGTGTTCCAAAGCCTAATACAAGAGCAAGCAGTGTGCTTTTTCTGGTCTGCAGAAACCAGTATGCCCTACTTTTCACTTTCCTTAGAAAAGAAAATTTTTTCTTCAGAGAGTGTTCTCTGTAGAAATGCAATGAATCCTCCAGCCTGCTACTTTATAGCATGCTGTACTCCCAAGGTCAATCGATTAATATTCTGTATTAATCATTACGCTTCTGATTAACTCTTGCCATCCCTGAACCCTTATGGAACTTGCACAGAACAGTGGCTGCACTGATATTTCTTGCTTTCTTTGTTCTTCAGGTTATATGGAGTGGTTAAGGGGCAAGCATGACACCACTAGAATCTAGATAACAAAGTAGAAGAGATTTTAAAGATAATTTAAGAGAACTGCAATGGCATCTAGGCACCGATACAGAAACAGCAGCTCTTCTGTGTCATGCAGAAATTAAACCGCTTGCCTAAGAACTTACTGCTTCTAGGACTCCCAGACTAGTCCTTATAAATAGCAAACTTGTAAATAGTTTGACAGCCTTCGGGGACTGCTGACCTTGAATTCCCTTTCTGTGAGTACATCCAAGATCGTGCAAGCAATCCATGTTAAGCAACACCTATATTTATATAACTTATAGAAATGCATAATGTAGCAGACCTGGCTTGGAAACAGCTACTGTTTTGACTGTTTTACTGTTCCATGGTTGTATTACAGGGACGAAGGAAAATCCAGCCATTAGTTCACCCTTGCCCTTAAGGAGCACCACTTCTGTGATTAGCTTAATGCTTTTTGTTTGTAATCCATTCAGCCCCTCAGGCCTCCTAATCCAGCTCTCACTCCCATGTTACACACAGAAGTAGGCAGAATAACCCATAGCAAAGCAATTTTTCAGTATTATGCCCAGACCCAGCTTTTGGATCTCTTTGTCCCAGATCCTTGGATCTGTTTGTCTACCCTAAATGTCAAAGCAGCAGACTCCCATGAACGCTCCTGTCTTTGGGGATTCCCAGCTGCCGCTCAGACATCTGCAGGCGAGGAGGGAGGAATGATTCAGAAAAAAGGCTTGCAACTGAGGTGTGTTTCCTTGATTTAAAGAGAACATAACGTAAAGCAGCTCCTTGGATTTTTTGACCAGGGCCAGGAACTGGATCAGGGACCAGAAAAGCTGTGTTTCAGAGCTCACACTGACATCTGTGCCTCTTTCCAAACTCACATCGAGTATTTCTCAGTTACTGGCTTGAAAAAAACCACAAGCAAATACAACCCCACACTTCCACCCCAACTGTTAATTCTGATTGTTGACATACTTTAGGAATTTCTCTTTACCTTAAATATTATCATCAAGGCACTGGTGTCAACTGGAATGTTTCCATTCAATAAAGCTGTTGATTCATAGAGGCAAAGAATTTAGTAATTTCTTTTATGGATGCTGTTATATGGGAAGTACTACATTTGTCTGTTTTGTCAACTGAGCACTGAATTACTTTGGTGAGATACTTAAAACTATTTCTTCAGGCTAACTTTGCAAATGTAGCTTAATGGGAAAATGTGTAACATTATTATTAATTTAAAATAGAAATTACATATGTTCGACTTGGACTTGCATTTAAATTTGCTTAATATTCTCTATATATAATTTAATGCATTTTGGCCTATCAGAGTTGACTGATAAATGAATAATATCAGGGGGGTCATTAAAAGTAGCAGAGTTGAAATATGCTTGTTTGTGAAATTGAAGGAAGTGCACTGATTAGGTGGAAAATTGAAATTTGCAATGTCTCTTGAGTTCTTTTGGTTTTAAGAATCCTGATTATACAGTATTAATGCCTCCAGCTTAAACTCAGTATTTAAACTGATGCATGCAGTAATAGGGGAACATAGATCTGCAGTGCTTTGCTTGGGTCTACAGAGTTCAGGCCATTTTGGAGAATTTACAACGAAAAAATAGATTTGAGATGGAAGGCACCAGGTCACAGGGGCACTCTGATTTCCATGCAGGACTCCCATCTCCCAGCTGCCCACACTGCATGGCACAGCAGCTCCCGTGCAGCCACTGAAACTGAATTTCCTTTCCACAGAAACCAGGGAGTGGGTTCCCAAACCTGAGATGAACATGCAACTGGATACACTGGGAATTGCTGCCAGGCTCCTCAGTTCAGCTGTTAACCATTCAGGATTGGTCCTCTACTCCAAATCACTATGATTGTGTTACAACAGCAGAACACAAGATGGGGAAACAAGAGTAACTCCTCAGCAAAATAGCTTCACCAAGGACTGCACACTGCTCCAAAGAAGGAAAAGGCCCCAGCTTACAGTCAAAAATTAGTTTGCCCAGCTAAAACTAGAACTGCAGTCCTGTAGTGACAAAGGTAAATGAGGCAAAAACCAGGGTTTTAAAAAGCTGCATAAATAAATACAGCAGTATTTAATAGGGTAAGTCTGAAAAGACAAAATTTATCTTGTGCCTTTATTTCAGAGACAGAGCCTTCAGTGACACTTTAGTTCAGAGGTGCAAGGAGTATGGGGAAGAACAGAATTTACCAGCCTGGATGCAGCCTAAACCATTGACAAACCTTCTGAAACCTTATAAACGCAAGAACAGATTCCTTAGTTGCCCCAAGTTGAATTTCACTTGTTTGGTTTAACAGAACTTCCCTTCAAGGTCCTCCATCACTCAAGGATGTTTTGCAGAGATACTGCAAAAGGGCAGTTGTTTCATTAGCAATTTTGCTTTATCTCACCAAGTGATGCAAAACAGATTGGGACTCTCAGTTCCCATCAGATGGAGCAGGGATGGCTGAAGAGGTTATCACTGCCAGTTGCCCACCTGACCCTGCCCCAGAGGCCACTGCCACGACCACAAGTCAGCACAGGAGAACAGGCATCCTGTCTGTACCTCTGCCAGCAGAGTTCATAACCCAGCCTATTAACTTAAATTGCCTCTTCTGTCATTTTAATTTGCCAGATTTTAATTTGTACAGCATGAACCCTGGTGCATCCAGCCCACCCCACGGCCTTGTCTGGGAGAAGGGGGCACAGGCAAAAATCCCTGGCAAAATCCAACACGGATTCCAAATCAGAGTCTTGTATTTCTGATTTTTCGTGGCCATGTATGCTATACTGTGCCATTACACACATCATTTATGGGATTCTCTCCAAATGCACCTGCAAAGGTTTGTCACCAGCCTTGACTTTTAATTAGAGCTGGTAGGGAATTTCTGCCTGAAAATGTTTTTCACTGATACCTACTGATGCCTCAGATTTGGGGATTGCTTCAAAAAAAGAGAACTAAGCAGGAAAGGGTTAATTAGCCTTCTGAAGAGTAAATGTATTTTGAGGTGGAGAGGGCTGGAGGAGAGGATGGAGATGTGAATTTGTCAAATGGGATGGATTGGATGCCCACGTTTTTAATTGCTGTGATTCAAAAGGGAGGCGATGTTTTATATGGTGACAAGTCTTACAGCAGAGGAGAGCTGCTGCCAGCCCAAATCCAACACTAACCCAAAGCAGAGGAAAGCATACCAGGGACAGTCTCCTGCAGCACTTCCCTTTGGATCAGGCCGAACCTCCCGGGGTGCAGCACACTGATGCTGTTTGCCTCTCACCCTCCACCTGCAGAGAGCTCAGGGGCACTCAGAGCCCCCTCGGACCCCGGAGCCAAGCCCCTGCCACTCTCCAGGGCTCCCTGCCTCCCGCCAGACGGAGCCTCCATTCCCCCGGCATCGGCAGGCACGCTCTGCCATCCCGCCAGCGTCACTGCAGACGTTTCAATAATGCATGAGTAAGGCTCCTGCCCTCATTTTTTACAGCTCCTAATCAGACAAAAATTAGATGTTTCTTAGGCACTGCCATGTAAGGGGCTGCCGCGACAGTTTGGGTTGTGGTGAGCTTTGCACGTAGAAATTTCTCCGCGCGCTCAGGAGTTGGTGCCGTGACTCTGGAGAGCAGCCTCCCAATTAGGCACAACGAAGCACGTCATTTCCATTCTCAGACTACAGGTAAATCCTTTAATTAAAGAAGTCTTACGTACTTCAGTGGTTCCTTCTGGAACCACAGGATCCTCCTGAGGACACAGATGTCCTGCTCCACTTCTCCTAGCCAGTCCTATTCCTGGACCTCCTCCTTTTCATTAACGTGAGCATGACAGGGTGGCTCTCGGCTCATTCGCATTCAAGGTCTGACCTGACAATTGGGGGTCACTCAAGGACAGCTGCAGCAACTTCTCTGCACTCTCCCTGGTGACTCCATGGTGGCCAGGATGCACAAGCTGCACAGATGAGGCAGAGCTCCCGCCCCTGAGGGTTCCTTGTGCCTGCTGTGATTTGCCTCACAGCAAATAATTTCCATCCACCTCTCCCCTTTCATCCCTGGCTTTTGCTGCACCCAGAAGCAGGTGGAACACAGCAGACATTCCCTGTGGAGCACACCTTGTGTGTGCCAGGTATTCCCACTTTCTCGTGTGGCCAAGCCAAAGGCGCAAACAGACAGGGGTTGTAATGACATCCCGAGCAGAGACGATGAAACAGATGTTTGCACAGCTGGTGCTTCACGGTGGTCCTGAGGTGAGGCTGGAGCCCCTGCTGCCTGCTCTGGGGAGGGGCCCTGACCCCCACTGCCCTGGGGTCCAGCCTCAACTGCCCAGGGAGCCCAGAACCTTCCCACAGGCTCTGCAGGGCAAACACAGGGCAAACTCAGCCAAGCCTCAAAACAGAACCACCCTGTAGATGCAAAGCTCCCCAGAATACCCACTCATAAGACAGGCAGCAAAGTTTATCCATTCAAAAAGGAGACTGGTTTTTAAGGCTTTTTTCCCCCAACAAATTTAATACACCAGCCTGGTATCAGAATACCTGCAACTAACATTTATTTTCAAGCAATGGCATAAATGAGGCTGTGAATTTATTTTAGTCACTATTAAATAATTATATTTTGGTACCACATGAGTTCATGCTTGCTTTTCTTTTTCCTTTTTTTGTCCTTAACACAATTTAGCAATTCTGCTATTCTGAAGATGGCTATAAAAATTATTCAGGGGGGAAAAAAAAAACAATTTGAGGACTTTTTAACCTTCAAAAAACATTCCAGAACTTTCTTTTGTGAAACTTTTCCACATATTGAAATGTACTGGCGGGTCTGGCTAATATTCACATTCCTACTTATAATAGTAAAAATATTTTGACATATTTCTGGGAGTAGTCAACCCTGTTAGCTTCCACTTAAAGCGCAATTATTCAGGAATATTATAGATCATTATGTGGCTTTGGGGAAAAATCAGTATGACTCAAGTGCCCATTAGTGAAAGTGAAATGGTAGTAGGACACCTAGGAAAGCACATGTGGTATTCCCATGAATATCAAATTAATTCATTATGATAGCATTGGTAAAGTGTTAAACTATTTCCTATTTAATGACACAAGATTTATTTGCCAAGGCTGGAATATAAACACTTCCTGACAAAGTCATAAGGAAGGGTTTGTCTTGGAGAGGTTTATGTGAGAGGTGGCCCTGGGTGTCCATACAGTGGTGCTGGTGGTGGCTCATTTATTCTGTCTCCTTTTTCCCAGTCAGAAGAGCTTACCTGTGGTGTTTGGAAAACAACTTACGTGACAAAGAGCTTTTCCCTTCCCAAATTCTGCCTGGATGCAAGGAATAGCAGCTCTCCATTTGAAGTAAGACATCCCCTGTCGGGAGGTCAGAGAGAGCATACACACTGCAATACACAAAATAAAGACACATTCCCTAGCAGGAGTCAGGGAAACAGCTCCCACACTGCAAAGCACACACAACACTCTGCCTCTGCCTTTCCTGGACAGCTGCATGCCCTGAGGAGACAGAATGAGGGGCAGTGATCCCCTCTGCCCACTCCAGAGCTACCTGCACAGTGATCCCTGGAGCTGAACACCTTCTCCCCCACGCTGGGCTTCAACAGGACTCGTACAGCTGTCCCCAGCCTCCTGTGAGTCAGGGGTATTGGATGCATTTTCACAGGACATCACCACAGAACAGCACCACAGAACCTTCCACCTTCAGCTCCTCCGGAGCCAGGGGCTGTTCTTCAGATTTCTGGAGTTTCTGACCATGTGTGTTTATAAGCTGGGAGTGGACAGAGGTTATGAAGTGACCAGAAAGGTGACATTCTGTGGCATCCCTGCTATATTGTGGGAGATCTACCCATTATGGGCAGAAAAACAAAATGTTTTCTCACGAGTTTCTCACTCAGTGCTGTTTCAGTTCAACATCCAGCATGGCAGTAGGAAAAATCCATCTCAGGCCAGGGTAGGGAAAGAAAAAAAGGAGTCTGGACATTGACAGGCCACTCTCAGGTGTCAGAAGTAGGAGAAAACTGGAAAAGAAAGGACAAGGACATCCTGCCTTGCCACAGATCTCAGGTTTGATATTCTGCAACGGCTCCTGCTTCCTGATAGAGGGGAAAAACAGAGTGTGCACCTCCTCCCCTCAGGAGGTACCTTTGTAACCTTCTGGAGTTTCCCTTGAAGGCTTCAGGCGTATGAACATTAAAACATACTTCCAGTCCCACATCACACAGGCAGGACATGCAGTGATTCTTGTCTCAAAGAATGATGGTTTTCTAGACCTAAGACAGGCATTTGCACTGTGACCATGATCATTACATGAAGGGAGTGGAATGATTTTGCAAAATACCTTGACCTCAGAGAGTTATTTGCACAACATAGTGTTCAAAGTTGACCCAGTTGCTAGTTTTCTATACTGTTTCAATTGATACTTTTTAACAACTGATCAAATTTTTGCATTTCTCCTCATTTCCCAATTCCTATTACCCAACTTGTAGTTCTATTAAAAAGAAAAATAAATAAAAGCACAAACGAATCCACAATCTTTGAATATACAATGAGATTTAGAGACATATTTCCAAAAAGGTTGCAAAGAATAGAATCTTTAATATGAAAGAGATGGGGGTGGCTTCCTGAGAAAATTCTTTGAAGACCATTTACTAAGAAAAGTCCCCAGTCTCCAGTTAAAAGCAAACAAGTTATACAGGAAGCTTATTCAGGAAGTGAGCACCACACTTCAAGGCACCAGTGAAGTTGTCACGGGTCATCTCTCACCCTCAGGAAAAGGTTTGCAGACCATCCCTCACCCTGTTTCCCCTTCAGCCCAGCACCCATCCTTCAGTGACCCATTTTGCTGTTCATCTTCTCCTTTAGGGAATGTCTCCCAACAGTCAGGACATTTCTCACCTATTCCCTGTGTCACCTCGTCTGACACAGATTTAGTCACCCAGAAGGTTCCCAAGGCAATTGACACACAACTGATTCATCTCCTCTATGTTGCAATTAAAAGTCTGCCAACCTTGCAGAGGGTTGGGAGCGTTTCTTGTTTATGATGTAGGTGCAAGTTCTCCTGCCAGGCCTCAGAGACTTCCCCGTGACTGCAGTCTGCAAGCCTGAATGTCCTTCCAGAGAAAGTGTCCCCCAAAGTTATGATATACTTGATGGGGATTAAACCATGAACTTTTTCTTCATGGAAATGCAATTGAATTAAACAATGCATTAAATGCAATGGAAGTAAACCTGGAGGATTCTTAAGAGAACTCTGTTATAGTCACATCAAAGTCAGCCTATGCCAGACCAATAAAACAGAAGAATTAGGAAATGGAGGAGAAAACAGCTACAGCCTGAACCAACAGGGTACACATTTTCTCTGTGCACACCAACACAAAGCCCTTGCAGTGATCATAACTCAGCAAAGACTGAGACACTACCTTAACACCACATACAGTTCTGAAAAACCCCACATGCTGAAGAAAAATCAAGCACAGGGAGCAACCCATCATTTAAGACTTCTTAAAAATAAATCTAAGGAGTTGCTGATGTTACTGAAGAAATAGATGCATTACTGTTACCACACTAATTTTTAAGAAGGGTTTTGTCAGGTAGTAAAGGGGCACAAGAGTAAAAATACACATATATAAGGGAGGATATGTTAGAATTTATGTATCTTGATTTTAACAAGGAGTTCCACATGTTTCCCCAGACATTAAACTAAAGAAAGCCCACATTAGTAACCATGTTGTAGATATAGTTAAAGACCTTTCTAAAGAGTGTCAAAATGGAAAGTAAGAGGATGCAGGAGAATGGTGCAAGGAAAGGTCTTGAAACCTACCAATCATTCTCTAACATTCTTGGCACACAGGTAGGAATGCACAAATGAAATTTGCTGATCACAATGTTAATGTTGAGGTTCTGTTAATACAGAGGACTATTAGGATATCACATGGAAAGAAATAAATGACAAATGGAGCAATATAAATTGGATTAAATTCAATTATACTAACTGCAAGGTGACATGCTCAGGGACAAGTAGCAGAAATCTCTTATAAATTGGGAACTTTCAAGTGGAAACCAGCTGAGTACTCCACAGACTTTGTTACAGCTCTTCTTTCTGCATAAATACAAAGCCCTTGTATAACACAACCATGAAAGAGAGAAATGCAACCAATCCTAGATGGGACTCAGCAGCCTCACTTGGAATTCTGGGCATCTGACCATCCATGCCCAGGAAAGGTTATTTCAGATGAAAGAGATATGGGCAATGATTGAGGAAAGAGACCAGTCACCAGTAAGTGTGAGATCAAAAGAAAATGTAGAGCAGAGAATTTCCAGAAAAATTCAGGCAAAAATTGTACCTGCTGTTAAACTGGTGATCAATCAGCTTATGAAAAGGATTGGACAACACAATTGCAGTGATATAGGATTTGAACATTGGATGCTCGCAGGAAAATCCCTAAATTTAATCAGCTGAGCAAGAGAAAAAGAGGTCAAAGAGGAGAAAGGACTCACAGAGGTTGCCAAGTAGTTTCTGTGTGGGTCTTCACTCTGAGGAGAAAAGGGAAATACCTATCTTTGGTTTGTGAAGGTGAACTGCTGTCAGAGGAGCGTAAGAAAAAGTGCTGAAACAACTTGACAAATTAAATTGCAATAAATCACTGAGACTGGAGCCTATTCATCTCAAAGTTCTGAAGGAACCAAACAAAATAGCTGAGCTATTAAACATATGTAATTTATCATTAAAAACAGCTACTAGATCAGAGATTTGGAGGGGAGCCAGTGGTAGTCCAGATCTATAATTTAAATAGGTACCCTGGGCAAGCCTGAGAAACATTACTGTGGTCCTGACACGACTGGCTGGGGGGAGCAACCACGTCAGCAGCAACAACAGGGCTTGCTGCAGGAAGCCCCAATGTGTGAACCACAGCACTCAGGAAGGGTAAAGTATTTATCCAGCTTCGTTTTGGGGCTGTGTTGTTTCAAAATACACCAGATCAAAGATACACAGGAAGAAATCTCATTTGTGGAGATGAAAAAGCTCCTGGATTCCCCCCATGGCCTCATATAGCTCCACACTGTGCCAAGAGCTCTGTGGACACCAACACGTGTTTCCCTCGTATATCGACTTCAGCAAGCGTACTCACCATTAAAGGATTGTATTTTTTCTGGTGGTGATGTTGTTTGCCTTACTGCAGCTCCCTTTATGGATCAGGATCCCATTATGCAAAATGTATACACAAGAAGGACAAGTGAGTGCTATCCAATTATCCAGCAAAGACATGAGAAGCCTGGGCAGGTAGAGCAGGGACTACAAGAAAACAACAGCACAGATCAGGAGGGTGAGCAGACTCCCCTGTGTATCCACTGCCAGCTTTCCCTGGAGCTGGATTCGAGGAGAGGGTTGCAGCTGCATCTTGGGGCATCAGCTCTGAGGGATCTCAGTGCAAACCTGTACCTCACTTATTTGGAAGCTGAGCATCCTGCAAGTGAAGGATGGTAGGACTGGCCAGCAGACAGCAATAATCTTGCTAAGATCAGTGTCCATCGCCTCCTTTCTGGTTCTGCATTAGTACTGCTCTGTCTGCTTCCAGTCCTTTCTGGTTTTCAGTTTAAACATTTTCTGAGAGAAGGGAAAACAACATATAACAGATTTGAGCCTAATGACAATAGGTTTGCTTTTTGAGTTCATTTTCACACGCCATTTAAGAGCAGCTAATGGAGCACAAGTTAAAAACTACTGTTTTGCACATTCTGCATGTTAAAGAATGGAACATAGAACCATGGAAAATAGAGATGAATTCTAATAACTTGTATATTATAAACATTTGAACATATGCATGCCTAATATCATGGGCAGATTACAGCTCTTCTGCTTTTACTGATAAACTCATTAAAATAGTCCAGCTTTTAAACACTTATTCCAGGAAAAGACTTTTTTTTTTTTTTTTTTTAAGATATACACAGCCTCAGACAAATGTTATGCAGGACAGGTGAATTTAAATAATGTCAGAGAGGTATCTAAGGTGGCACATGCTTTACAGCAAACTCGACCTTTAGAATTTGAACACAGGATTGGACTTTTGGTAGACTTATTCTGAAGGCTTATGCTGAATCTCTTCTGCAAGGGTTGTATTGAACTGAATGCAAAATAAAGACTGTCAACAAAAAGTCTGACTTTATCCTTCAAATGTTGGTAATTTCAGAGCTCCTGCCCAAAATGAAATATAGAAGATGAAGTGGAGTTGACAAAAACTTTAACTGATGTAAGGGCACCACACCTGTACATTCATCATTAAATGCCTAGAATCCAAAACAGACCATAAGATTTTAAATACTTTCAAATACTGCCATCCTGGACCGACAGCTGGGGGACTGAGCTTGAAGTCAGGAGTAGATCCTTGTAGCTGCCACCACCACCATTTTTTGGAGGGGCTTTCAGAAAAAGCCTTAGCAGACATTACCTATAGAAACCCAAAAAGAATGGAGCAAGGGAGAAGCTTTCCTCCATTAGCAATTTCATTACCTTTGTAATGCATGATTTCACAGTATTGCCATCACCAAAAAAGGCACAAGGGAAAAATAAAGACTAGGAATTACAACTGCATTTTGGGAGATGGGAGATTACATAAGCATCTTTCTAGCTCTAACAGGATTGCATAATTAATTTGAAATATTTTGTACATTAGGAAAAAAGAAGTAAAAATAAAGAATCTTTTATTACAGTTTGAAAGACCCCCAACAACCCACGAAGGTAAACCATCATTTTAAACGTAAATGTAAATGAAATGTTTGCTGCTCAATGAACTTTTGCTTGAAAGAGGATTTCTCCCCTGACTGCAAGGTCTGCGTTGCTGATAATTCCTGATGCACAGACATGCAAGATTCATTGACCTATTTAAATGCATTTCCCTGTTAAGAGGCCTGATTACCAAGGACTGGCCAAACTAGTCCCACTCCGTATCTCAATTCGACATCTTCACTCCAGCATGATTCATTACTATATGACAAGGATGCCAGGAAGTAGCAAACACACAAAGTGGGGAGGGAATGCAAACGGGAAATATCTGACATTCAGAGAGGGTGCTTGAAGCTGACAGTGAATGCAAATGAACAGCCAGTTTGGACCATTTCCTGCTTATGCTAAAAAAAGGGTTGCTTTATCAGAAACGAGCCCGGTTGAAATCCAAGACGAGAGTAGTGCATTAACGTGGTTGAAAAATACACCTAAAATCCCATTTGCTTTAAAAAATATGGGGCTATTTTGGAAGCAGGTCAGGAGACAAGCCTGTTGTAACTGACTCAGTTATAATTATAGTACAGATCAGGCCCTGACTCCACTGTAATTGTACAGCATGACAGGCTCATGCATGAACGAAGAGTAGGAGTCTTGGCTAGAGCAAGAAAAATACTAATATCATGAACATAACAGTGAAAAGCATAATTACAGATATGTCACTGCAGACTGGGGATGCAGCAGGCAGGGACTGACTCCTGGTGACCTGGGAAAGACTGACTCAGCTCTGCACTGCTGTGACCGCTGTGTTTTGCCAGGAGGGAAAATGACTGGTGGGGTGGGTGTTTCCAGGGGTCATTGCCAGAAGAGGGTGATGCAGGGGCTCATCTCTTGCTTTCCACAGTGTAGTGACCCCTGAAGGTGGGCAAGTGCCTTCCTCACAGAGAAAAGCCAAGGCACCAGCAACGGGCTGCCTTCCTTGCTCCTGCAACTTGTGGGAGAGGCAAGTGGCTCTAGTGGATCACGCTGGGCTTATGCTGCACATCACCATCCTCCACATGCTCTGCTCCCCTACCTGTCTCTCACAAAAAGGTGTCCCTTCCCCTCAACTAGCCAGCACACACCTTCACAATCCACCTCAGCAGTGCAAGAGGTGACCCACAGCCAGGGCAGGAGATGGACAGCCAGTGACAATGCTGTTTCTCCACCTGGGTTCATAAACTGCCGTCCACAAAATCACTTGGATGCCTTCAGAAGCACCCAGGAGAGAGCAGATGTGGAGAGACACCAAGAGCAGGTGTCTTCAGCATCTCACCTCCTGGATGAGCTTGGCACCAAGCACCAGGCTGCAGGGCATTAGGGAGTATCTTCTCCGGTGCTCATTCTCCTGTTACGCTTTTCCTTTAGGATTTGGTTATGATATCAGTGCCTTTTATAGAACCGGGTTAAGCACTTCAGTGGGCTTCAGTGTTCCCCGTTCACAAGTTCAGGGGCCTTCTCAGGTTTATGGATTCACATCTGACCTTTTCTGCTTCCCAGAACAGCATCTTTTAAGCTACAACCTCTAGGCTGCAGAGAACAAGTGGATGGATCTTTCCCACCCTTCCAGTGCTGTGTGGAAGATATGGTTTTTATATTCCTCCAAAAATCAGTGAGGAGACAGACATGATTATCCATTTGACATTAAACAGTTACTGGAGTTGACATTTGAGCATACAACAAAAAACCAACAGATGGATATTGGCAGATGGAGGAGCATGAAGAAACAATGAGACATCTTCAACTACCCTTCTCTGCTTCTGAAACATGTTATTGTTTCCCCTACCATCTCTCATGACCCCAGCCCCATTTTCAAGTGCCACTCCATATGCTTCCTTTCTTCGCCTCCATATGTCTTAAACATGTTAAAAAAAAAAAAAAAAATAGAGAAAACCACAATCTCACTTGTTGCAACCCTACTCACTCAGCTCTCTCTCCCCCTGTAAAATCTGCTTTCTTTTCCTCCCCGTTCATAGAAATTGCACAGCCAGGAAAGTCACCAGCAAGCTCATCCTCCCTTCCGCTGTAGGGTGACTGCACACCCTCCCTTCCTGAAAACCACCTGTTCTCCAGCTTTCAGAAACTCCATACGCTTCTTGTTTCCCTCCATTCCCATGTCATGACACACTTCCACATCTTCAACCACCCGTTACAAACTCAGCGATTTAACTTCTTCATTCCCACTCTGCTCTGCTCCCAGCTCGCCTTTCCCTCGCCAGCTGAACTTCCTCAATATCCCTCTGCAGAAGGGAAACCACATGCCAACAAATTGTGAAACACAAGAACTTTAAAGTTCCTTCTCCTCCTTGATGCTTGTTAAGCTTGTAAGTATAGCCTCTTTTTCTCACTTACTGTTTCTTATCCAACTTTTTCCACTATCATTCAGTCTTAAAATTCACACAATTGTATTTCTCTACAATCTCCAACAAATAAATATACCAGCACTTCAAAAGTTATACATAAGCAATACATTCTCTTTTGGCTCCTGATATTTTTCCTAAGCTGATTTCTATCTTACCTTCCACTTGGATCAAATCCCATTCTTCTTCAAGTTCTTCTGCTGACCTTCCTATTAAATTTAATTTTTTTCCCTCTTGCCTTCATGGACATGCACATCTTAATGTCTTTCTCTATCTCCTTCTAGTACACTTCATCTGCAGAAACCCTTCATTTGCCACTTTTAAAAACTCTGTCCTGTCTTTTCCTTCTCTGTTCTTGGTACTGATCCACTGGTCCAATCCAACTAATTTTTGTTGGCTCTTCTTTGGAAAGAGCTATAAATCCTATCTTCCCTGCTCTTAATATTAGAAATTACTAATGAAGATTAATGGAGGCATTAGCCAGATGCAAGCAAACCTCACTGCTTTTTTACTTATATTTTGTTGTTTATTTGAGAGTTTCATTTGTGATTATAAGCTGTGATAAGACCTTTGCATCTTTTGATGTACCTCTAAGTATCTGGCACGCTTTGAAATGTGTATGAATTACACTCAAAATGTCACAAAATCGAACTAATGTTTAAAGCTTTGCAAAATTAATCTCTACCAAATTCTGATGTATGAATTCAATACTTCATTTGGAGTCTGGCATGAAATATAATTACAGTGGAAGGTGAAATAAAGAAGAGTAGTATGAACATTTTGCATACCTGCTATTCACCATCTGTTCTCTGTGATAGAATTATACTGTTCTCTTTACAAGGATTTTGACTTGATGGAAAAGGTAAAATTGCACTTTTTATTATACTGCAAAAATATTTTTATTTTGTTCTTAAGTACCAAATAAAACAAACTTAATATCTCTTAGTGGGCTGTGATGATATATTAGATGACTTCTAACTTCAGAAGCCATAAATTAGGATGCCATTACCAGGAAGTCATAGTTCTGCCTAACAGGGCTGTGAGGCACCAACAGCAATTCCCCCCCACCCACACACACACACACACACACCCCCTTTGGGGTCTTTTTACACTTAATCTTGATTATGGGCTCTATAAAGTGAAGCCACAAGCATTGGAAGTTATCCTAAAAATGTACTGAGGTTTTCACAGAAAATCACAGAATGGGTTTTGGGTTGGAAGGGACCTTACAGATCACAGAGTTCCAACCACCCCTGCCATGGGCAGGGACACTTTCCACTAGACCAGGGTGCTCAGAGCCCCATCCAGCCTGGGCTTGAACACTTCCAGGGATGGGGCAGCCTCAGCTTCTCTGGGCAACCTGTGCCAGGGCCTCAGCACCCTTTAGGCACTGGAAGAGGCTCTAAATTCTCCCCAACACCTTCTCTTCTCCAGGCTGAACAAGCCAAACTCTGCCTCTCCAAAGGAGAGATGCTCCAGCCCTTTGTACCTCCTCAGGATTCACTCCTACAGGTCCATGTCCTGCTTATGTTGGGGGCCCAGAGCTGGACACAAGACCCCAGCAAAAGGTCTGGACAGTGAAGTTCTGAATTATTAAGAAAAATGTGCCATTACAAGATTTGCAATAATTTCATGAACACTGGTGAAACTGAGATTGACATCTTGGGCACAGGCATCTTTAATGGAGTGACACCCAAGTTGGGTCACGGTGAGAAATGAGCTTTACCCAACAGTGTGCATCCCTACTGTATCCTGCATCCCTTAACCCAGGAGATGGGAACGAGGCATTAATTGGTGGTGTGAAAACTGGCTGCAGGTGTCATTTCTCCTGCCTTTTTAGAGTGAATTCCCACCTCAGGAATAGCCCCTCTATTGCCCCCTACCTGCATCGCTCCCTTTCTAAGGAGCAAAGCCGCCTTAGCAGAGCTCCAGCCCCGGGAGCTCCACCAGCCTGGGCTTCCCGGTCCTGTGTTTTAAGGACTTTTTCTCTGACACCCGGGGCAGGGGAAGGGTTAACTTTTCCGCCCCAGACAGTCCCCTGCTGATCCGGTAATGAGTAAGCAGTGCCGCTGCCTGTCAATAGCTCGGTGTGAACTCGGGTAACCCAGCTGAGCCCTGCGCTGGGGGGGTGCCGGGGTAAATCAGCTTGACCCCCCCGACCTTGCCCAGCCCCAGCCCGCCCGGGGTCCGGCAGCCCCTGGGCGTGTGACTGCTACGTGCTGCTCGCCCGGGTGCCAAAGCCTTTTATAACAACTGGGGCTGAGTCAGCTGGTGGAGGTAATGTAATATACCTCAGTCAATAGCTCTGTGTTGCACAACATACGATGTGGCAGTTCCTTTCTAACTTGGGGAGCCACCCAGTCTTTTTAGGATTTCCAGGAAGAGCTGCGGCATCTGACCTTCAACTGTTATTAAAAGAAATCAAAGATTGTATAACAGTCTGTCAGAGCTTTGCATTTCTTAGCGGAGTTATGTTTCGGCGAATGCCTCCACATTTCTGAGCTTCACAGGTTCTTTATCCCTTTACTCGTTTATCCTCTGGTAAGCATTTATTAATAGAGAGACTTATGCCTTTACTGTACTTGTTTATCTTTCAGGGGGTTTGTTTTGTTTTTCAATTTAGAAGCAGAAGGGTCTCCCACGCATTTCACATTTCTATCTGCGGGTGAAGTCACTGCATGGCTTTGATAGCAATCTTCCAGCTGTCCGTTTTCGCCCTGGAATCCCTCCCTTCGGCTGATTTTCTGCATTATCACCATAGTTTTTGACTAAGACTATTAATCCACCTGTCCCTCTGTGGAAGCAGCTAGATTGGTTTGTGTAAAAGGGGAGTAAGATGGTGTGAACTGTAAGTCTGCTATTAATCCTGTTAATAAGGGATTAAAGTGAAGCCTTGTGAGTAGGAAAGGCTGATTTGATTGTTTGGGGCTATAACTTAGCTCTCCCTTATGAGAGCAGTGTTTGCTGTGCATCGCATTTTGTCATTTGCATATTTGGTCTCTGAGGAAATCAAGGTTAAATATAGCAAGGAGATTCTGCTGGCTTAAACTGGTAGCACAACTGTGCTCCTTCAGCCTAACAGTGCCTTGGATAGCACAAGAAGGAACCCTGCCTGCTCTTGCCTGGCAGTAGCTGCATCCTATAATGTGACTTATATTGTCAGCTTATGCTTTGCCTCTGACCTTTACGTGCACTTTGCTTATGTACCAGATAGGCTGCATGCCTTATTTTAGAGGGAAAGAAGCAACAGAGGAATGGACTAAAATAAATATCTTGCCACTGCTATTTTCAGTAAAAGGCTTACAAAAGCAACAGCAGCAGAAAGCTGAACAGCACCATATATTCCCCGGGCGGGGGGATCGTATGAAGCAACATCAATCTCATTAAAAAAAAAAAAAAAAAGGATACTGTCTCTGTCTTAGAGCTTAGCATTCTGCTTCCTCCTCAGCCTTAGGAGAAGGCCTATAAATTATTAATACTAACATCAGTGTGAGACAACAGATGGTAAAGATTACTTGGAAAAAGTCTTCACATTAACATATTACGGCCCTAGTTTCACAGCACGCTGGGACTGTTTCCTGCTGCTGCCAGCCAACCTGGCCCTGGGAGAAACCTCCCAGTGGAGGGAAATCCTTGGGTAGCAGCAGAAAGGTCCTGCCCTGGTTCAGCTGCAGAAAGAGCCACCCAGCTGCCCCCGCAGAGAGGGCCAGGCATGTGTCACGGCACCCCTCGGACACCACACTGGCCCCGTGAGGCTCCTGGCATCTGCTGCCAAGGGCCAGGCCAAGAAACAATGTGCTCAGGGTGAGGAAAACTTTCAGGTAGCTGAAAAATGTATTCCTTGCTGAGCTGCTTTCGGGTGACATCAGTTGTGTTGTGTGCTCTGAAAAATAAGAAATACACACTTACAAGTTTTGAACTGTTCTAGAGCTGGGGGTGATATGAGATCCAAAGTAATCAATTATATATATGTGCATTATCCAAAAATCTTGCACACAATTACAGTATTTTATCATTCCCTACAGTGGGTTACTTGAGCTTCTTCAGGTTTACAAATGTATCCTGCTATCAAGCAAGTAAATGAGAAATTCCTTGTAAGAGCATGGGTGCATTGCCTTTTCTCTCAAGCTAGCAGTTGGTACAGCACAACATGCATGTACTCTTGTTTTGGAGTTACCTCCTATGACCCTCTGCTCTGCTCACACCACTTTTGAGGATAACTCGATGCCAGAATCTCTGAGACAGAAGGAATTTATCCAGCCTTTTAAGGGACTTATACAGGAGACCTTTTCTCATGGCCCATTACTTCTGCAAATGCATATGCCATGTGAGTGTTTCACTGTGACTTAATCACATAAATCTCATGTTTCTACATCCTCTGGATGTCATACAAAATTTCCCACAATGCCTGAATAATGAAAATAAGCAAGTTCTACTGTTTTCAGAGTGCTGGGCCCAAGTGTGGTTCTGTGAGTTGAGCAGGAACCAGCTCTTCATTTATCAGCTTGTTGGAATCTTCTGCTCCCCAGAGATGGGCAGTGTGGGGGTGAGGGCATGGGGTGATTGCTGGAAAATGCTTTCAATGGCATTGTTGCTGTTCTGTTTTCATAATGAGTACCAAAACCTTGGTTAGAAGCCTTTGATTCCCACCTCACCCTTTTCATAACCTAGTAATATCTGTTTTTCTGAACAGATATGATTATCCCCTTCATGCTTGTGTTGTGCTGCCCTGCAGAATCCCTCCTTGCCTTGGCTCTGGCTATCCTTGTTTAAGGGAAAATGTCTGTGTTTGCACAGATGCCAATCCAAAACCCTCGCAGTGAAACTATTGCTTAGGTCCCATTGGTGAGGTGCCCATGCACCCAGACTTCCCCTGAGGGATTCTGGCTTCAGCTTTGCAGGATGGCTTGAAAAGTTGGGTGTTCTGCAAGGGTTTGCTGTTGGTGTGTGATTTTGCAACTTTTCGCAGTCCTGAGATGCCACCCTGGACTCACCTGACACCCAGCCTTTGAAATTTGTTCATTTGGGAATGAAGTGCTGGAAGAACTGTTTGAAGATGCCTTATATGCCAGTTATAAAATGTTGATTTCTGACTTTAATTATTATTTTTTTAGAACAATTTAGCAATACAGTCAACAGGTTCTTGAAACTAAGGACAGCTTAATCTAATCTACTTAATATGATTTTAGAAATAATTTTCCCCCTCTAAATTCCACTTACTATTACAGTGCCTAATTTTGGTTTATAAAAGGATTCCCCAGAGATGCTGTCCTGGGGCCATTGAAGGTGCAGGCAACATTTAGGTTAAGGTCAGCAGGGAAAGCATTCAGGGAACAGTATTAGTGGCACAGAAAAGGGTTCAGATGTTAGCATCTGGTATTTCAAGATCACCTCTACCTAAAAACAGCTACACTGGCAGAGATTTGCATTTGCCTGTGGATGGCTAACCAGTGTTTACAGGCTCAGGATTACAATGGTGACAATCTGTTGTGTCACAAATAATCTTGTTTCCAAGCGCTTCGTGTGGGTAATTTGTAATCTGCTTTCTGTGAGCGAATATACCCCTAATAACTTGTTTTTGTTGGCTGATTTTACAGGGACTTAGGAGTCAAGGTCTCCTTTGTCAGCTGGGCACAACCCCGGGGGAGGGCACAGAACTGCTCCCCCGCCCCCTCCCTGGCCCCACTCCGCGGTCATTTTGGGTCCTTTGGGAGAGCTGTTGCTACGGTTTTGAGCAGAAGTTGAAGGTCAGAGGGATTTTAGGTTATTTATTTGCCTCCTGGATGAATTTCCAGGCTCTTCACCCCATTGCTGGTATCAGAAAGGAGATAACACAGAGCTCCAGAGGCAGAGGTGGCAACTTTCCACTCCCACCAGAGCAATTCCCAGGCAAGGTTGCGACGGCTCCCAGAGGTCAAAGGAAAAAAGCAACAAGACATGCGTAAAAACAAAAGGGTGATAAGATATGTGTGAATGCAATTTTATATGACTGTACAAGCTGTCCTGCACTTGTTCTGCCTGCTTGCTGAGCTGGCAAGCTCAAATTCAGAGCCATGGAACATGCTTAGTCCGTGTGCATCCATCCATCCATCCTCCCTCAGGTCCTGTCTAGACCTCAAACAGGAAAAGTTCCTACATCTTTAAATTATTAGGTGCAGTCCTAGTGGACAGATCTTTGGAACTGATGTGAATCAGCTGGCTAGAAGGAAATCAAACAATGATGAATTGGAGGAGCCTTTTTGGGTCAGTCAATGAAGTATTAGGGCTGAAAGGATGATAGGAAGATTTGGCATCATGTGAATATGGATAGAGGAATGAAAGCTATGGCTAGATATAAGTATGGAATCACCATAGTTTAAAAGGGCCATCTCTGTCCAAATTAGCAGTACAGGTGTAGCTCTGCACGTTACCCTGTGCAGACAAAACAAGCCATCAAATTCTGCTCCACACTATGTTTTATGTGAAGGTCACCTTGTGACCTATGCAAAAAAAAAAAAAAATGCAATGAAAGATAACTTTGAAAACATTGAAACAAACCTGAGTGAAGCCATTGGTATGTCTGAAGGAGTGTGGGGGGGAAACAAATACACAGGGAAAAAAAGTGTGTTAATTAAGATGCCTGGGAAGGGAGGGAAACAGCTTGCTGCTCTGCAAAGGGACGAAATGCTAAAGGGAGGAGCAGACCTTACCAGGTAATGAGAGTGCTAAATGGCAAAGTTTGGGCTGGGAGAGGGGTAGAGCTTCAAAGGAGGAATGTGCACAACTGGGATAGTAAGCTGCCTTTACATCTGTCCTTAGCAAACTCCAAGATGAAAGGATCTGCACTCAAAGGACCTGCTCCTCTGTTGCCTTTCACCTTCTGAGCTTATTTGTATCTATGCAAAGGTATGTAAATTGCCAGGGCTCCAGTTCAGTGGTTTGTTGTTTGGCTGTATGAGTCTAAGTGCTGGGCTCTGAATGCAGGGGGACTTTCCTGTCCCACCTGGTGGTGCCCTGCTGTGCTGTTCTGCTGAGGGGGTTTTGCATGGTGTGCCCATAACAACACAACTGCAGGTGTGTGTGAGACACTGGAACACTGACAGATTTTCGGTGGGGCTTGTTGGCTCCTGTGCCAAGGCCTCTGTCCTTCTGCCTGCTCCCCCTCGGGCTGTGGCAGCAGGGGGATGCCCCTGGAGCTGAGCAGAAGAGCTGCTGAGCACGAGGTCTCTACCCCCAGCCATGGTAGCAGCCTTCTTGCCAATGTAAGAGGCTGGGAATCTTCAGGAATTAGGCTGGGGTGGGAGATGGGAAGGGTGTGTTGGGGGGCGTCCCAGAGGGAAGGAAAGGAAAAAGGCCTCTCCAAAGCAAAGAGAGTACCATCAATAGAGTTACCAGGAGAGCGTGGAAGTTGGGAAGTGGGGAAAATGAAGGATCAGGGGCTGACAGAGGACTCTGTGGCAGAATGCGTGTTGCACTTTTTTTGTCTCATTTTTCTGTTATTTCAGTGTTAGTTATGAACCTGTAGAAATGCTTGGGAATGCCTGTATTTAGTGTGCTACAGGACTCACTGCAGCTAAGCCCCTGTTGTTCCAGTGGCATTAAGGGGTCCTGTGTGGGTTTTGCAAAATTCATTTACATCTACTTTGATGGCCCTTTGCATAGGCTGAACGAATGATAACACAACTTAAGTGAAAAAAAAATGGAAAGGAGGAAAGATTGATCTCAAAAAGAAATGAGCTTCACATTTGTGGTCCATTATAGCCAAAGGCACAATCACCTAATCTGACTTCTAAGGTTAGCCCTAAATATCAGTGTAGGCAAGTCCCTGGCCAGTTGCCAGTGTCTCAGGGCAGATAACATCAGCACTAGTGGAGAAGAGGTCTCCAGTCTAGCCTGAGTTTTAATATACTATTAAAATAAAATGAGACAGCAATTAGTTTCTCTTCAGCTATTCCACAGCATAACTTCATCGGTCAATTAGTATGAATAAATAAATATAGGCCTTGAATTATTAATCTGCAAACAGAAGAAGCAAATGCATTTAATATTTCACTGTTCCTTCTCCTTGCTCTTTTGCTTTGCTTGGAGTTTTGACCCATTTGGTATTATAGGAGTGCTATTGTCTATTCTTAACTCTTTCCAAACTTTTAATTTTTATTTATGATAATTTTCTCACTCAAATAACACTTTTAAACTTGGCTCAAGCTTAAATAAAAAGCTTAATATAAAGCTTAATATAAAGCTTATATTATCAGGGGGTATTCATTCACAGAGTTACAGGGAGGTCAGTGGTTTAAAAAAAGAAAAAAAATTAGATTATTTAAGTGCTTCAGTGTGGCCTTACTAACTTTAGGTTCCCATTTACTAAAGCCTTCACAGAATCACAGAATGGGACCTTGAAATTCATCTATTTCCACCCACCCCCTGCCATGAGGGCGTTGGCCTTAATCTTTTCTGCATGGGCTTCAGGAGAGTAAACAATGTCTGATTATCCCACCAGCTAATCCCTTTACCTGGTAAGAGAGGCAGAAAGAGGGGTTGATCGGGGTTAGGATATCTTCTGCTTGTGTCTGAAGGCCTGTAGCTACTTGGGCAGGGAGTGCCAGTCTGATAGATTGGCTTAGGAAACTGGAGTGTTACGGGCTGTAGAAACCACCCTGGACCTTTGGCACCTTAGGTGTCATGTGCTTTGTCTTTCCCAAATTTTATAAGAATGTGTGATCAACAGAGATCAGTCTCTTTATTTGCTGCATGGCAAAAAGGTCAGTTCCACCAAAAAAAAGAAAGCCTCATTGTAATTTTAGACTTTGGTAATTTTCAGGAAACCTTCAAGAAGGCATTTCTGAGTTGTCTGTTCACAAATGGTGGTGTTTCCCTCTTTGGTCACAGGTGCTGGTTCTTACAGACATTGGTCACTATAGTTCTGTACTCAGCAATGTCTGTGTGTCAGATCAAGTGTTCCCCGTTGGAAATGGCCAAATAAAATATTAAGTATTAGTAACATGTCTAACTTTCTGTTGATGGAATCTCAGTGCATATAAAAGGAGGACGAAGTGTAATTTTAGTCAATAAGCTGGAGGGAGGCTGAAAACTCTCAGCATATTTCTCTCCCTCATGAGAGCACCTGTCTTCTGACCTGTGGTTTTGCTTTTGGACCAAATTTTCACTCTTCAGTTTCTGTGCTGATGACAAACCTGAGCTGCTTCTGTATATACTTTAAATGTGTTATTTTTTCCCCCTTTGAAGTTGCTGGAGGCATGGTGTGAGCTGAATGCATTCTTCTTAGCTTGGCTCACTGCAGTGTATTTTACAATGTTAATTTCAATGAGAATTGTTTTCTATTTCAGTTTGAATATTATTTTGCCTTTTTTTGTCCTGCTTTTATGTTCTGGCTTCCTGTACTGCTAGTGTAAGACCTTTGAAGAGTTCGGGTATGTTAATAAAACTTTTTCATAGTCTACAGCTTTCAGGTAGAAATCATAAATGGGTCATGGTAGCAGCCAGGGGAGGATGTGACATACAGTCTTGTGGTTATGTCTTATAAGTGCTGCTGTCTGATCTGCTCCAGTCTGCAGAGTTTTCCCCTCTGTGCTTAGCTGCCATGGTGATGGGTGACTTGGACATGCCATAAATAGACAAACTAGCAGGGCTTTCACTGAGGCTGAGCATGAGGAGAGTCCTCTGCCTTAGTGATCTCCAGCTTGTGCTTCTGTGTGTGCAAACTGTCCCTGGAGCTCTTGCCTACACAGCCAGTGTGGCAAACACCACCGTGCCTGCAAGGAGCTTTTACTGGGAGGGCTGGAGGTAAGGAGCAGCATGCTGGATTCTGGTCAGCCTGAAGCTGAGGGGTTTACTTCCTCAATCCAGTTCCAGGCAACATTTTGCAAAACTGGCACATCTCCACAAGGATTCAGCTGAGCTGGGTGGTGCCACTGTTGATGTCTGTATCCCTTCAAAGCAGAGACAGTGTCTTAGCTCCGGTGGTATTTATGATCTTGGAGCTGAGGTGGGCACAACCACCCAGCCCCTCTTCCTGAGCATGCCCCACGAGTTTCTGAAATCCTCCTCATGTATGAAATGTGTGCCAGACTATGGGACAGACAAGTCCCTCTCCAAGAGGCCAGGGGAGGATGTTCCCTGTGTTCCTGCAGGTCATGTAATAACAGAGGGCTTGCACCTTAAAGCTGCTGCTATCATTTGTGCCTTTTTGTGAGTCAATCCATCAGGTACAGGATGGGTCTGTGAAGAGAAAATTAAACCAGAGCAAGAGCAAGGCAAGGACTGAAAGAATAAATCTTGAAATTGGAGCCTGAGTCTCAACCCTTGTGTCTGCATGGCTAGGGTAGTCCACAGCACCATCCCTTACAATATTCCTCCTCTTGTTCAGGTCAAGCAGAAGGGCTCCTGCCCTGCCCACGAGCAGAAGGAAACCAGTGTGTGCAGCTGGTGCTCCTGACCCAAAACCAGCCTGGAGGACTGGCAGCAGCATGGCCAGGGCACCCTGCAGGGACTGCCTGCCCCGTGGTGCCACAGGGCTGCGAGGGGAGTCCAGCCCAGGCAAGAGCACCCCGTGCAGGCTGGTCCCTAATGTGGGAGAGACCACAGGCCAAGGAAAAAGGGCTGAAAATAGTTCAAAAGAGAGAGGGAAGCAAGAAGAGAAGGCTTTTAAGAAGGGCAGTAGTTCATGTATGGAGGTGTGCAGTATTAGTTCAGCAGAGGGAAAAGAAGCACAGATGCAAAGAGTAAAGCAAGTGGAAGAAATATGGAAGAAAGAGGAAAAACTGGGTAGAAGGACTAAAAGCATTAGTAAGGATGGTTGGAATTTTTAATCTATTACATGGGCTGTAAATATGATTTTTCAATAAAGTTAGCTCTTATTTTTTTTAATGTATTAGATGAGCTCTTAAATATAATTTATTCTGCTCTTTCACATATAAATCCAAATTTTTAAAAGTAATTCCTAAGGGAGTCAGTATGAAATTTTCGGATCCAATTAAGTTGGATTTGAGTGCTATATATATGTCAAAATGTTTGAAATTACAGCTTTTGCAGTTGTATTGGCTCTTTGCAAAGCATAAACCCCTCAGGAATGTGACAGGTGTCAGTGAAAGAAGAAGAAACCATTCAGAAATTCAAGGGCTTACAAAACAAGAATTCATATATGATGTCTTCAAAATGGAGGTGAAAATCGAGTGTGTGTTTGTATGTGCTTGTATTTAAGAGATACGCATGCATAAAGTTTATATATAATGCAATTAAAGATGTTTTAACTAGTGACATGATGATATATCAACCAAACCTCTCCCTTAAAGGAAGGCAAACCAGGGAGAGTGGAAAGAAGTCTCACCATTATTCATATGTAGTACTTTGTTGTGTTGGAGAGAAGGCATTGGATAGAGCTCAGTGACTAATTTGTTGGCTATTAGTCTTTCATTAGTTTTGCTTGCACTTCAGTATGATTTATGTGCTACATAGTAGGGTTTGCTAAACAATTTCTGCAAACAGGAGGAATATAGTATTCAAAGCTAAAGCTACAAGTTAAATTACATAGATTAGTTACAAGCTCTGGTTTTGATCCCTAAATGGATTAATAGAAATTGGATTCTGGTTTAAGTTCACAAAGCCAAGACAAGGTTTGAGTTTTAAAAGCAAACAAACAATCCTCAATCTCCAGCTTGATTCCTTCTCCTGACCGGTCCTGTTACTGCAGGAGACCTGTCTGTGTTGATGGGGAGTGCACACACAAGGACAGAGGTGTTCCCAGAGCAGCTGTGCATTGAAACACCAAGGAGCTCTCTGTGTGCCCTGATTTGGGAAGTCACTTCCACAGGCTGAAGTCCTCCTTGGTTTCTGATACAGTGCTGGTCCTTGCAGCAGGACTGAGGCATATGCTTATGCTCTCTGACGTGGCACCTACATACCTGCTAAGTTTGTTGCTAAGACTTTTTCTTTCTTTCTAAATATTGATGTCAAAATAGCAACAAGAGGCTTTGCAGCCAAAGAGTTCGGGTTTTCCAGGGATCAGCTGATTTAGCCTCAGGTCCTTCAAATACTTTAAGCTGTTGTGCAATCTTATTTAAGTTCATGAAGTTGACTCATGTTCCCAACTGCTGTATCTGCGTGGCCAGGTCTTGAATCCTGTTCTCACCATACTGGCTGAGACGGCTCTGGTAGGTACAGCCTCTTCAAAATATGTTTTTCACAAGGTGGTCCTTTTTCCTTGATAAGAAGGGGGAAAACCCACATGTAATATTGTTGAATGATAAAACTCTCATTGCATTTTGTCTTCCTTGTATGGTAGATCTGCATTCAGAGTGGGCTAAATTGAGTTTAAATCCAAGTCACCTGATTCTTCTATCAGTTTTGTTGTAATGGGTCGCCGATAGCTCCTGCTGTTTGGAGATTTCTCTAATTTTTATTTTATTTTAAATGGATGGTGCATCATTTTTTCCTTCCCTAAAATTCAGTGAGAAATCTCCTTCAGGTGGTTGAGTATCCAGGTCATTTTTCTGTGACCTATTTTTCTGCTGGTGTTGAGTCAAAACAGATCTGAAGTGAAAATGAGAATAGCTTTTCAAGATCCACAACAGCATGCAAAGGCCTGGCAGTGGGTAAATGTGAGTCAGAAAGAGAGGTTCACATGAACCTACGTGCTTTTTCTTTTCCATTGTATCTGGCAGAAAGGTGCTACATGGTGAGGTATTTTTGAAAGAGACGTGAACCCTGCACCCTCTATCAAAGCTTTCAGCAGAAGATGGGAGATCCTCTTAGCAAAGAGGAGACAGGCTTAAATGAGTAGTGGGTCAATTCTGTAAGCTTCTTGCTTTGACTCCGTGTCCAGGGAGTCATCTGGGGCACTCTTGCTAAGCCAGGAGTGAACAGGCACTTCCAGCTGGGTTAGTTCTTGTCTGCCCTGGGGTCAGCAGGGAAGGTACTGCACAGAGATGTGGCACAACATCATGGGCAGCTGTGAGCAGCACACTAAATCACCAAGCCAAATGGGAGAACCAGCTATTGCCCATTCTCCTGTGGGGACCATGGAGTTCTTTCAAAAGTCCAGTAATTTTGGTGCCATGCAGATGAGTGCTGCAGCATCTCTCTGCCCAGGAGTGTGGTAGTGTGTGTGTGCCCTCACCTTAAATGGACAGATTGCTTGTGGGGTGTCATCTGCAGTCAAAGCTGAGTTTTCATTTGGTTTCTGTTTGAGTGCTGTCTTAAGCTTCTCTTGAGTGTGGTGTCTTTGAGGTGGTTTTTTCATTATTTTTTGTATGCTCTCTTATTTTTTGGTACTATACTAAAAGCACTCATAAAGTATTTCCAGTGCATGTGTTCTTCCTTCTGTATCTGTAACCTCATGGCTTTGCTGTCTCTGCCACAATAGTCTCACTTTTTCACATGGTTGTCCAGCCCAGCTCTGTGTAGCATGGTACTGCTGAAATCACCTTTCTTAATCATCCGGTGGCTTCTGTTCTGTAAAACCCAGAATATATTCTCTGATGCCTCAAGTATTAAGTTCTCTCAGAAAAAGTTGTCCTATGTCTTCAAGAGCATGTTTGACTCAGTTTATTGCTACATGCTGGATTTTTGTTTCCTTTTCTTAAGATCTTTTTTTCCCCAGTCAATGACTAAAGCCCTTATCTCCATCAATTTTTTTTCCCATCTCTGTTGCTTTTCACATTTGTACTGTATCTATTAAGCTACCACCACCACCTCACAAGTGCAAGTCACAATTAATATACTGAAAACTGTTTCAACTGCACTCCAGGCTGCAGTCCAGCAAAGGACTTCTATGTGAGAGAAGCTGTGAGTGCCCAGATTTCCCCACTGGATTTAATGGCTCAGGGATTTTGGCCATTGTGAGCAGTGGTCCCACAACGGTCCTGGAAAACACAAGCCCAGCAGAGCTGGATGCATGGCTGTGCTCTTCCCTACATCATTTGTCTAGCTTCTGTAAGTTCAAGCATTAAAAATTTGCCTGCCTTTCTTGCTCTGGAAGAATGTTTGAGAAATGGGAAAATCCTTGTCCCAGTCAGGTTTGGTTAAAAGGTCTGTGTCCACCTTGGAGATCACAGCAACACTGGTGCCTGGCAGCTGCACATGGAATGGGCCACAAAATACAGCAGCTCTTAAAGGAAGACAAGATGCAGATTGGGAGTGCAAAAGGTAATGGTAGCACCCATATATTGGTGGTGAACTTAAATGAAGATGCCTTACTAAATGAGGTCATCATCTAACACACCCTCCCCTCCATGCCCAGAAACAAATGTGTGGCTGAATTCTGATGAAATATTTGTCAGTCAGTGGGTGTTTCTTATGTTTACTCCTACAAGTATGGAGGCTAAATCACTTGTGTCAGGATGATATGACTAAAATGAAGGTCACTTTCAGAATACTTTAGCATGCCTTGGAGGCACTGCTGATAAGGAAAAAGACAAAAGGACAAAAAAACAAAATTAACTTTTAATTTCCCACCAAAACGATGGCTGTCAGAAACAGGAGGATGAGTGAAATCTCTTGTAACATACAGCACGGGACTGTATATTTAACACTGAACCTGACTCAGCCTATCAGAGAGACAGAACATGTAATTTTGTGTGTGTGTCTGTTTAAGTATAAATATAAATGGATCTGTACATGTAGCTCAGAAGAATTTTGGTGACACGCTTTCTGATCTAGTTTCAGTTTAAAGATCTTTCTACCCTAAATTAGGTGAACACATAAACAAATCAGATACATTAATTTTCTGTTGAGAATGTTTTGGTGATTGCTTACAAAGAAAAGTTATTTACATGCTGATATAAGGCATTACTTAGCATAATGAGTGGTAATTTTTTCAGCCTCAAAGGTATTAGGCTCCCTTGCGTGTTATACCCAACTCTGTTACATGGTTGTGCTGCTCTGTGTGATCCCCAGGTGCACGCTTGGGGTTTATCTGATGGAGATTCATGGACCTGGTCAGCTCACCCACCTGCAGCTGTCCTTAGTGCATGGGTGTGCTGCAGGCCTTGGTGGGGTTTTTGAAACATGACTAACACCTCCCCTGGAGATACCTGATGCTCGTGCTGTGTGATTGCAAGGGATGGCTTCCCCCTCACCCGTTCAGAGTACATTCTCTTCATGGAATCACAGAAGGGGCTGGGTTGGGAGGGACCCATCAGGATCATCGAGTCCAACTCTGGGCTCTGTGCAGGACCATCCCCAAGAATCCCACCATGTCCCCAAGAGCATAGCCCAAAAGCTTCTTCAACTCTGTCAGGCTGGTGCTGTGACCACTTCCTTAAGGACCCTCTTCCAGTGCCCAGCCATCCTCTGGGGCAAGAACCTTTTCCTGATACCCAACCTGAACCTCCCTTGACACAGCTTCAGCCATTTCCTTCTGTCACAGGTCACAGAGACAAGGGATCAGTGCCTGCCTCTCCACTTCCTCACTGCAGTGAGGTCTCCCCTCAGGCTCCTCCAGGCTGAACAGACCAAGTGCCCTCAGCTGCTCCTCACATCCTTCCACTCAAGGCCCTTCACCATCCTCATGGCCCTCCTTTGGACATTCTCTAATAATTGCCTTTTTTTTAAATATTGTGGTGACCAAAACTGCACACAGTAATCAAGGAGACAAAATATATGTGAAAATGAAGAGTCAAAAATGGTAATAGGTGTATTGTCCACTAATGACATTGATCTGGGTCTTTAAAAGAAAACCGTTTCTAAAGAGAGATTTCAAAGTCTTATATATAAAAAATTACTTTTTTCTGGCCTGAACTGTGGAAGGCCCTGTCACTTATTTTGAGGTTTACAAAAAAACATGTTTGTGTTCCAAGTCCATCTCAGGAACAGGGGGACCTGTGTTCACCCACCAAATAAATGAAGTGGACAGAAAACTAATTCAAATCTCCCTTGACACTGTTTTGGATTTGCTTCACCCTAGATGTGGCACTGAAACCACTTTGCCTTTTCGAGCCTCTGGCTTTTTGGTTTCTGGGTTTCTCTGAGCAACCTGGTCTATTTGAAGGTATTCCTGCTCACAGCAGAGGGCTTAGAGCTAGATGATCTTCAAGGTCCCCTTCCAACCCAAACCATCCTATGATTCTGTGGAGAATAATGGCAAAGAGATTAAGTGCAATGGTGGGATCCAAAAGATAGGTTGAGAAACAGCATGAGACTTGCTGAATTGAGACAACCAACTTTGTTAACAGTTATTTGAATACAAACCAGTGTCAGGCTGTGAGCCCTACAGTCACTCTCAGTTTTTTGATCTTAAATTATGAGCCATTCAAAAATACATTGTATTTTCCACTTAAATAGTTTTATTCTGTTTACATTTTAATTGACATGGTGCCTAGGCATCTGCACGTACTTTTCATGTGGAAGCCATTTTCAAATACTGTATCCCAGAGGTGCCTTAAAAATGCATTTTTATTGTTATGAAGTGTTTGCTGAGAATCTTGCCACTAAACAATCAAACAAATTAAACAAAAAGCCTCTAAGGCCCTTGCCTGTAACAGGTCCAGGTCCTGTTTTGTTAACAGCAACAAATGGCATGACTGCCTGGCAATGCCAAGAAGATCTTTCACTGAGCTACAGCGAGCTCACCGTGCCTCTGACAGCAGCCAGAGCTTGCCCATGTTTCAAAATGGCATGACCTGGCCTTCTGAAAGCTCCTCATCTGCTCCCACACAAGGCACCGGGGCTCCCAAGCCTTCACCTTTACAAAGCACATGGGAGTGGGAGTACTTTGAAGAAGAAAATACCTGCTTTGTCCTAAAATCTCATCTCTGATGCACCAGAGAGAAGGCAGGTCTTCATGTAAACCAAAGTCTTGAATTTACTTCTTTCAAAAGGGCCATACAGGCATTTAGGTTGGAATGGGTATCAGGAGGTCTGTTGTCCAAGCTCCTGCTCAAAGTAGGGTCACCTGTGAGACCAGATCATGTTACTCAAGCCTTTGTCCAGGCAGCTCTTGAAAGCCTCCATCAGGAGAGCCCACACAGCCTGTCTGGATGATTTATTCCACTGCCTGCCTGCCCTCATGGACAGCAAATTGCTCTTTATATCCAGCCTGACTCTCTTGTTTCAGCTTTCAGCTTAGTGTCTCATGCTGCCAGACACTGATGCGAGAGTCTGGCTCCATCTCCTCCATCTCTGCGCTGTTGATACAGGCAGCTGGACACTGCATGTGTCTGCAGGCTGTGCCCCTCAGCCTCCTCTCAGTTTCTCCAGATATTCATAGGCTAAAAAAGGCCTCTTTTGCTTTTCTTGCCTTAGAGTGTGTGTTCAGTGAGGGTTGCTCACAGCTGTGTGCCCAGCGATGTTGGGAGGAGAGGAGGTGGGGAGGGTGGCACTGACAGGGCCTCTGAAATGGGACACCACCTTTGCTGGCTTCTGCAGCCAGTGGGGCAGAGAACTGGATGTCCTGGCTTGGGAGCAGAAAGTGGCCTGGGCTGGCTCTCAAGCTTTAAGCCAGAAGTCACTGTTCAGAGTAAACAAGAGCTGTGTGCACGCAGCAGAGGAACACAAGTGCGCTGTGTTCAGCACCTGCTGCATCCCTGTGCTCCAGCAGCACAGGAAGGTGCTTCCAACCTGTGTCTGGGAAAGGTAGAGTGAGTCTCAGCACTGCTTGTTCAAGCCTTGAACTCTACCAGATCACTCTTGAGGCAGGACAGTAAGTGCGCAGTACAATCCCTTTAGTTCCAGTATGAATACAGAATTTTCTCAATGAGTAATCATTGGCAGGTGCAGTTAATAGAAAATCTGGAAAATCAGAAGGCCTGGATTCAGCACAGGAGTATCTGGGTTCTGCAATTCTTGCAGATATTACAGGTTTCCAGCACATTTTAATTTAGTTTCCCTTTGATTTCTGTCATCATTGTTGTTCACTAAAAAAAAGTTTCTTTTCCCTCCCTCTCCATTCTCTTTGTTTTTGTATTGAGTACTGAATACGCTGTTACCCTCTCACTTAAGTCATTGTAATGTCATTAACTGCTGGCAAACTGTGGAACACAGAAGAGGTCTGTGATTTCTAGGGTGCTTTATTAAGTTATTCACTTTATTAATTTTATTTTTTTTTAAGTGGGTAGGCTTTCAATGAGCTCGTTGAGGGAGGAAGCTTCTACAGGAAGTTTCTTAAAAGGGTTCAGGAGAAATCTGCTCAGTATCCAGGTTCTGAAAACACTGGGAAAAAAACCCACAGAAAAACGAATTGAACTTTAATCTCTTCTGGCCTTAAAATCTAGAATTTATTTTACACTTTTATCTTTCAGCTGTGGACAGATGAGACCGGACAGCCAGTTAGCAATAATGTACATCTGTTGACTGGACATCATGGGACAAAGCTACAGCTTTGTGGTATGATTCCACTGAGTTCTGCTCTGCTCTGGGCAGGGATCCTGCCCAGTTTGTGTATGCAGTGGAAGTGTGGGCACAACTACACATAGGTCTCCTTTAGAAAAACAAGGCAACCTCAGGAACAGAAATGCTACTGTCTGCTGGCAACAATTCTGGAAGAACTGGGACTCTTTGCCAGAGCTGTGAAAAAACTCTGGGCATCATGCTATAGCTGGATGTTATGTCTTTCACGTTGTGTGAGAGGCATTCCAGCTGAGCCTTCTCTTCCCCGTATACTCTGCAAGGCAACTGTCTCAAAAGAGCAAGTTTGGGAAGAAGGTGAATCTGTGAAATAACTCCCATTGGATGTTTCAACTGCTCCTATTTATTTGTTTATTTATTCACTTTTTATGCACACAGGTGAGGACCACAAAACCATTTATCTGATTTTTGCCACAGTGAGATCCATCCCTGTTTGAATGCAAAGATCAGATAATTTTAGCCATAAATTTCCTCTGAAATCGGCCTTTTTAAACAAAACTATGGAATTAGAGAAATAATATAATTGATTAGCAGATGTTTAAAAGCTTCTGCTTTCTAGCATTTCTCTGATGATCAGTAAGTCAGAATAACAATGGGAATTGCTTGAGTGGAAGACTAACTACAATCATGCATTTAATTTACATCTTAATGCATTGCTGTTGTTTTTCCTGTTCAGGCAAGCTACTTCTTAGGATGCACCTGTATAATGAATTCCCGTGGCAATGGGCTTATGTGAATTTTTCCTTGCTATGTTTTGGGGGCTGTCCAGAGATCAGGTTGACACTACAGCAAGTGTTGTCTTGAATGCCAGGAATGAAGTGAAATTTTAACTGAGAATTAGGAGTTTAGGGGTCAGGCCTCCCCTTTTATTGGTAGATCTGTCACTCTCCTGCTTCTACCTGTAACTGGGGGCTCCAGGAGCAGCATACAGGCTTTGTGACAGTCTTAGGACTGGGCCAGATATTGCCTGCAGCTCTTGATCCATCAATAGAGCACATACACCACACCACACCACACCTAAAATCTCCTGCCTGACTGGTCCGTACTAAGTGTGGGAAGTTCTAGGAGAAAACAGGTGAATTTATTTCAAATATATGAGCAGTGATGACCTTTTTGACTAACACTGGCTACGGGTCTGACTGACCTTGGCAGCATGAAAGGGTCATTTCTTGACATGGCTGAACTGTTCTAGAACAATTTATCCAGTGTGCTGGGTACAAACAGTCTTTTCTTCAGTATCAGGCATGCATGTCTTATCTTTCTACCTATTCTTTTTTTAAAGAATCTTAGCTATTGTGAAGCAGGCAAGGAAAAATGTGTTCTCTATTTATAATGTTTGTTCTCCTCAGCCTCTACTATTCTATCTTGGACAATAACATTTCATGAATACCTATTTTTTACTCTTTTTTTTTTTTCTTGGATGATTTTAAAGGAGTCTCTTTTTCTTCTCCAGCACTGCAGAACAGGGTCTCAGGGCCTGTTTTTGTGATGCTGACATTGATGGACCCTTTCCAGTTGATTTAACTGGTTTTAATCAACATCTAGTATTGTCTTGTGAATGTAAGGAAAGAAAAAATCCTCAATTTGGTAGTCTTAAAACAGCAGTTCTTGAAATACAGTGTGAGCAAGTGATAATATCTAGTAAGAACACTCCCTTCTGCTTTGTTTTACAAAGGAAAATTCTACCTTAGTACTGGGAAGAGAACAGAATTTTCGGTGTCCAGAAAGAAGAATCTAGTTCAGCTCTGCTTCCTTTCACACCCCATGGTGGGTTGTTTGATTTGGGGTCTGAGGGGGATTGTGGTGGGATTTCTTCCAATAGGAAGGGACAAAAGGTCGTGTCAGATTTTGGTTCAAGATGCAAATCAGTGTTTTCCTCCCTGTGGATTGTCAGTGGTAGCCTCTAGAACAGATTTACTGAATTAGCCATGTCCCAGTGTAGACAGTGACAAATGCATGTGTGTTTACATGCAAGGTTTTCTTTTTCTAAAGGAAATGTTGTGAAGGCACCGCACATGAAGAATATCTCTGGGGAAGAAAAACATGGTTTTGAATTTGAAAGAAGAGAATAAATTCATATCCTCTCCCAGCCATTCTCCATTGCCCTGGCAATTCTGTTGTTGGGTTTATTTTAGGCTTTTTTCCATTCCATTTTACTGTTTCACAGATTGTTTGGGGTAATTCAGAAGCATATTTCTATTTTATTTATTTTTATTTAATTTCATTTAGGAAACATCAAACATTAAACTACAAGACCTTTTAGATCTGTACTGCTTCTTGTTTTTCTGAGAAATACTTTTCTCCTTATTATTAATTTAAAATTTTATGTTACTCACAGTGTTTCTGTTAGAGAAATAGAAGATGTAAGTGTTGTAGACAATATTTTAACCAGGACATTTTAGGCCCCAATCTAAGGATGTGTAGTGCTAATTTTAATAACAGTTCTGGTGGAAGGCATCTAATTCCAGTGTAGGGCATGAATTTTAGAAGAAATATACCTGGGCAGTCCTATTAGGATGTCCTTGCTTGAAAATCTGGAAAGTAAAGCATAATGCAATTGAAATCAGTTATGTTATGAATAATGTAGGCTATCCATTATCCTTTATAAAAAGTTGCACGTGCTTCGCAGACCTACCTAGATACATTCCTGTGATGTGAGCCCCATAGCAATGAGAAGAACCATGGCACACCAAGGAGAGCACAGAGGATTATGTTTTCCTGGAGTGTTAAGCCAAAACTGCACCTGAATTACACCAGCGTGCCTCTGTGTCCTCCCAGTGAGGAGCTTCTTCATGGGCTGTAACTCTCCTCTCTGCAGGTGGAGGGGCTCATGCCTGTCTCTGCCTTGCTTCCCATGGCTGGATGTTGGAACTCCACACCCCCAAAGAGAAAGGAAAGTGTTTCTGAGGAGGGTTTGGCTCACAGAGTTACCACAAGCCTGCGTCCCTTTATTGTTTCCCAATAAAACAGCCTCTTTGGCTGAGATCCTGCAAAGATTGATGTACATGCTTGATTCTCTAGAGAGAACTCTGAGAATAACGTCACTGGTTTCAGCGGGACCACAGGCAATGTGTGCATGTAAATCATTGTGGCACTCTTTGCTGAAAATCAGTGCAAATATAAAATAGATGTAAATGTATATCTGGTTATTCAGCCTTCCTGTTTGAGGGGAGAAAGAACAAGAAACATTTTCTCTTGATAACAGAGCTTGAAAATTCTACAGTCAGGCCTTATTGCAAAACTGCCATTGGTTTTAAACAAATTTTGCTGCAAAATAAAGTTGACCCTAAAAGTTTGTAAGTCTGAGCTTCTCAGTTACTAGTGATACACACTCAACAAAAAAATTATTTTGGTGAGAGCTACTGACTTGCTCACTGAACCTGTTCTAATTTTACTGTGCCCTTGTGCCATGTTGTGTAAGATCAGATCTTCAGATTTTTGAGAGAAAGTAATCTTTCCAATAATCAAAGACCCAACAGGGTAATGTGAGATTAGAGCAAATATGGCATGGCACTTCTTTCTGCAGTATATGCTTTCCTGACTTGGATACTTTCTCATGATGTTCTCTGCAGCTTGGGATGCTGACTGAACACTTCAGCCACTCAATTGGATACACTGAGTTTTTTTTTTTAATTTTGTGTTAAAATTTTCATTTCTTGGATGAGTAAATTTTTCCCTCCCTTAACTAAGGTTCTGTATCTTCCAATGAGACAGAGACTGCATTTTAGCAAGAGCAGACACATCAGGCTTCAGCAGGTCAGCCAGCCTTAGTAAGAGACTCCTTGGAGGGAAAGAGAAAGATCTCAGGAGGGGAAACACAAACTGATCCAAGCTGCATGCGACTGGGAGGCTACACAGGGATTTGGAGCATACCTGAGTATGCTGGGGTTATGCTTCAGCACAGATATAAATGCTGTTGTTCTCTAATTATTTGGGGAGAGGAGAAGAGAGATCTTCCTGGTACAAGTGGGGCAGGTAGTAAAACTGAGATAAAGAGAACTAAAAACCTAATGCCCCATATTCCTTTGGACTGCATCCCTGCTTTTCTCGGCATCACTTCACAGTTTAGCTTTAAATCCTCTTATTCAGGAGTAGGGGAGAAGAAGATAAAGGAAGGGAGTTAGCCAGTAGAGGAAAGGAGGGTGTTGGCCTCAGTGTTGGGTACTGAAGGGCTTCTGCTGTTGTGGTGTAATTCCTTGCTGGAATAAGCCAAACTCTGTTGCTTAATTGAGCAAAGCTCCCATTGACTTGTGCTTGATTAACAATGCTGGGATCTGGCTCTGAGCAGTTGTGATGAGAGATGCCTCAACATTTCAGCTCAGCCCGCCAGCACTGATCCCCCCAGCTGCTGCTTCCCAGAACTTCCCAGCTACTGTTGGTGTGCTCTGTTTGGGGAGGGAAGTTTCTCTCTGAGCAGCTGCAAAATGTTGTACGATGCATGCTGAAAGGCAAAGCCATCAGCTGGCAAGAGGGAATGAGAGTTAGGCAAATGGCAGAGCAGAAATCTCTCACCTTTCCTCCTTTCCAGCCCATCTGCAGTGCCATTGCCAAGACAGTTTTGGAGTTGGCTTCTTTTTTGGTTTTTTTGTTGGTTTTTTTTTTTTTTTTTTTTTGGTTTTTTTTTTTTTTTTAGTATTAATGTGGTTGGGTTGGTTTTGTGGTTGCCTTTAGGTATTGGTGCAGTGCAAAGGCCATTGGTATTTGGCATTAGTTAAGACCTTCTATGGGTCTGTGTTGATGGTAGCAGAAGACATGGACTGTTAGGAGGTTGTTTGTTTGTTTGTTTGCTTGCTTGAATGGAGCCAGCAGGACTGCTTACAAGCTGCTTTTAGCATCCTGGGGAGTTAGAGACCACCCATGGTGCCTCACACAGGTTTCTGGTAAAGTGTGGTCTCTTCTAAATAACAGCAGGATTAGAAAAGCACTGGGCTGAGCACACACATATGGGGCTGCCCAAAATTTCTTTCTTCAGACAGATTGTGAGGTTTCACCTGGTGCTTGTTGTACATGGCTTTATAATGGATGCACTCAGTTCAAAAATCTGCATGTCAGACATGTGCAGCCAAACTGTACTTCTGCTGTGCTCCTAACATGCCCAGGAGTCACTTCATGCAGAAAATAGTCTGGTCAGTACTGTCTTTTAAAACCAAGTATTTGGCTGTACTTGTCTAATGAGCACTGGCCATGTTTTATTACACGTAAACTCAAAGAATACCACTCATCCCCTCAGAAAAATAAACAGTCAAACTGTATAGACTGGAAAAATTAGATTGTGCACAGGGCTGTTATTAAACCACCTCAGATGCCCCATCAGTCTCTGCATTAAGAACAAACAAACAAACAGAAGGCCTGCAGGCTTCCTGGTGTTTAACAAAAGAGGGGCAATTAATGAATTGGGTGTGAAGCTGCATCGTGATTTTTATGAAAGATTTTGGAAAGGGTGTTAAACTAATGGAATCCATAACATTTGGCACAGGGTTTACTGGTTTTAATTTCACATTCTTCCTACATTCTTAACTGTTTCATGGACATCTAATGAACAGGAGAAACTTTTTGCATAATATTTTCACGGTATCTTGACTTTGTAGTATAAACATGAAATGGTTAAGCACAGAAATGTGAACTATATATTATTTGGTTTCTATTACAGAATTATTAATGCTATGGCAGATGTAGTGTTTGCATATTCTGCTTTGTCATTAAAACCTTGCTGTGTATCTCCTTGATGGTAGCTCCTTTTAAGCTGAGCAGTAACGTGGCTTGAATGAAGACTTCAGGGTTTAGCAAATGAGGAATACACAGGCTTGGGATTCAGAGGAGCTGATGCTCCGTCAGCTCTTCTGTGCTGATGGTGACGTGCTCCTGTCATGTTCACTCTCTGAGCTTGAGAATTGCCTTTTGAGAAGCAACAGCATCATGCTGGCTGAAATTGCTCTGGGGTCAATATCTTTATCCTTCTTCAGGGAAGGAACGTGGATCCTGCCATCCTCTCTATGGACCACAACCTATTTGTATTCCTTTTGTTTTAAAACCATAATTCCTATTCTTTGTTCAGGTTCTTTCCAGTCCAGAGAGTGGCAATGATAGGGCATGAAATGAGCTGTGTAAAAGGCTGGACACTAATTCGTGGGTCAGAAGTAGATATAAACAATTGGATTTCTAAGTGCACTTATCTAGTTGGTTTTCTGGGTAGAGAGGTGATATCACTAGGGAAATGGTGCTGATTTGTTTTGTTGTGAAAAAAAATCCCTGATATTTTGGCCTAATTGTTTGAATTTCTGGAGTTGTATGCCATCTGAAGAGTGATTTATGAGAAAAGTAAGGAATACTTCTCCTTTGTTTGAAATTGGTCTCCCCAAATAATGCAGCTGTTGTATACACGGAGCCAAGGAAAACAGATGTGGGAAGAAGAAACTGGAGAACATAAGAACATATAATAAAATAGATAATCCCATGCCCAGAAAACCACATTTCTCCCATATATGATGGATATATAGCTTACACCAATATATAAAGACAGTGTAAAGAGAAAGGGAGGGACAGGTGAATTACAGCAGTGCAGTCCCTGGTACTCCATAGCTTTTATGGGGCTGCTACGCCTCGCTGCAGGAGGATTCTTCTTTTACAGCATCCACTTTGAGTTCCACTTTCCTGCTGGATTTTCAGGAGTGTTACTTTGTTACTGATGCCGTTGGTGAATTGTGGTTTTAATTGATGGGGACCATACGTGGGGAAAAGAGCTTCTGGTGCATCTTCGTGCTGGTGTCACGGCTTTGTCTCGGTACCTTGCTCAGTAAATCTACCCTCACACTTCTGACAGTGCAGCTGTAGCAGCTGAGCTGATTGATTACATGTAGGTTCTCACCAGTCTCTGAGAAGGCAAATCCATTTACATTTCTCAGGGAATGTGCTTTTGCATCATATTTTTTTAACTTTTACCAGTAGCTGAAATGACTCTAAGCTTTAATGATACTAATGCTATTGTATGTATTGTATCTAATCTTTGATACACAGGGCATCCCGAAAAACTAATGGATTCAAGGTCTGTCCCTGTGTAATTAATTCCTCTCTTTATCTTTTTAGGCTGGTGGAATAATGGAAAAGCATTTAATTAAGGGTATATTTGTGAATCTTCCCTGAGGCTGATTCATACATAGAACTTAGAAATTAGGTGCTGCTCAGCTAGTGACTTTTCAACAGGATCCCTTCCTTTCGGCAAAGAGACCTCCTGTTTTGGGATAGTAATTGCCTCTTCCAGATATTTGGCCAAATCAAATACTGGTGCAGATCAGCACTACTTCATTGCCTGTAGCAGAGTAATGCCCATGCCCAAAGCCTAAGGCTTTAATTGACTGTTTACACAGAGGCCACCTTGTCACAAATTAATAGGAAAGTTACACTTGATTTTATGTGACTGGCACTGTTTGGTTGTCTGGTTGGTTGTTTTCCAGAATTTAAACCACTTGACAAAATCTTACAATGTGTGTGTGGCACTGGTTTTTGTTGTGTGGGTTTTGTTTAATATTCTAATAAGTCTTCTTGATATCCATGTTGAGAGACTTATTACAGTGGCATGCAAGAAGAGAGGTAGATGCAAAACTCTGTGCCATTTCCAAGACTTAAAATTAAAAAAAAATGGCTTTACCTGATTTACCCTGTTGGTACATGTGGTTTTGCTTAAGAGAAAAAAACAAACCCAAACAAGAAAACTTACAAACAAACACCAACCCCCCAAAGCAGAGTACAGCGAAAATATTACAGCTCAGTGGGAGGTATAATACAGATTTGCTTCATGTAGTAATGCCTTTGATTCCTTTTTCTTTCATGTGTGGTGCTATCATTTATAATGCTAGTTTTTGTTTGCATGTTTCTAACTATGGTGTTTACTCCCAGGAATTGTTTTGTGATGGCTGATTGCCCCAAATAAAGGATGGTTAGATAACCTTGTCTTTAGCTAAAAGAGCTTGGGTTTTTCCAGCAGACAAAATACAATTATTTTTAAAAATCAAATATCTTCACCCAGCAACCTGCAGAGGGAATAAAGAGAAATGCAACCTTCTGTAATAATTTGCAGTCCAGTATTCACAATCTTGTTGAGAAATGTGAATCTTTTATTGAAATGCAAACTAAAAATGCTTTTAGTTCTGCTTGTGTTCTCCTATACAATATATTCAGAGACACAGTAAAATAGTATTAACTTAGAGGCTAAAGACCTAATAAAAGACATGGTTCCCATCTTACACACCAAAATCTTCACTCAGAATAAAAATTTGGACCGGTTTAAGGAAACATGTTGGTAAGTGAAAAGTGACACCTGCCAGAGATGTGATTACTGTCATCATTTTGATGTATATTCCGCACTCATCCCCTCTGATAATCCTATATGCACAGCAAAGATTGTTCTAAGCCAAATCCCTGATAAAAACATACACAGAGTCACTGGAAGGCACAAAATCCGGGCAGAGATTTTGTTGTTGGACCCTCCTCTAATTTCATCAGGTGTATGTGTTTTCACTGCACACTTGTTAAATTACTGTCACACCAGTTAGCTTTTATATTCCAAAGTTGGTATTTTATATAAAAAAGGCAGTGGTGATAAGCTGCAAAATGCATATTCCTGTTTGCCTGAGGTTCTGCAATCTTGCAGTATCTCACAACTGTAGGAAAAAAGTAGTGCCATAATGAGTAGAAGTTATGAGATCTGATTTCCTATAGCTTTGTGCTAAATGTGTGAATTTTCTTGTGTCCAATAGATTAACATAGGAAATGTCCCTGTGCAGGAACATTATCGTTCCCCTGTCCTGCCATCCATACATGTACAAAACTTGATCAGACAGTATTTTTATAACCACTACTGTTCTGTCAAAACCTCATTGAAATTACCCTGGAGAACTGGAAGTCATTTTGCAAGACAGACAAATGGATAGAAGCACCTGTACAGGCAGCTGTATGAAGTGGCTTCCTCGGGAAGGTGGACTGATAATAGAAACTGACTTGCTTAATTCCAGCTGCTCTGACTATGCTGGAGCAGATAACCTGTGCCTCTGTTTGTCACGGAGGGAGGAAGCGAGAGCAGCCCCTTTATCGCCAGATTTGATTTGCTGCAACTCAGAAGTGTTGTTCTCCTTCTAGGAGATCTCTGAATGGATTTCATTCTGCAGTGGTATCAGCTGGAGGGTGATTGATTTGGTTGTGCTCTTTTTCTTCCCTATTGTGTAAGAGGCGTGGAGATTTCAAAAAATGCTTCTTTTATAGCATTAGCTGAAAGGCCAGGGGAAAAAAAAATAAAAGTCAACAGCGTGTCCCCTCTCAATCCTTTTCATCCACCCACCAGTAAAATCCAGGGAAGCTGATTTGCTGTGCTTCAATTTTGACTGTGTTTTTTTCTCAAATTGTTAAGCTTTCATTGTTGATATTGCTTTAGAAATGGGAAATGTAGTATTACATTTTGAAACCTCAAAATATACATACAGTGGAAATTTTGTGAATTTAAATATGTTCCACAGCTTCAAGGGTGGTCAAAATGCTGCCTTCCTGGATAGATGCCTTGTTCCTTTGGATCCATATTTTCTGATGTCTGCTAAGGTTCTATAGCTCATCTGGTCGGAGCCTGGTGGTGCTAATAATGCCAAGGTCATGGGCCATTCACTTTAAGAGTTGGGTTTGATGATCACTGTGGGCCCCTTCCAACTCAGAGCATTTTATAATCCTAATCATAAATAAATACATATATAAAAATGTTTGGCTGTTCCAGTATTCAGGCTTGGTCAGCCTCTCTCTGAAGAGCATCTGTTGGGAAGTCTAGAGAGAAGTGTTTGTCAGGACAGTTTTCCCTTCCTCTCCTTTTCCCCCTTTGTTTTCATTTCTCTTCATGTAAGGGAACATCTGAGGCTCACAGGGTTGGGGATATTTGAATAAATGAGAGAGGCTGATATCACTATCTTTTATACTGACAATGACTGTCTACGTAAACCTAAACTCCTGCAGTACCTAACGATCAGCTAAGCTAAACAGATTGCCCAGAGTAGCCATAGGTTGTTTGAAATACCTTTTATTCTATCATTTATACATTTTTTTAAGTGGGGTTGGTACGGCAAAGATCAGTTTAAATTAAAACCAAAAGAACAAGCAAACAACAAAACAAGAAAAAGCCTATGCATGGAGAAGATGATGATACTTATCAGAAGTGAGTTAAAGAGTGCCATGGGCAGGGACACCTTCCACTAGACCAGGTTGGTCAGGGCCCCATCCAGCCTGGCCTTAAACGCTTTCAGGTTGAGGCATCTACATCTTCTCCTAGCAGCCTGTGCCAGTGCCTCACCAACCTCACAGTAAAGAATTTCATCCCCCATATTTACAGATCTGTGTATTTCTTCTCCCTACTATCACCCTGGCTACAAATACAGGAGCTCAGAGGGTAAAGTTTCATGCCAAAACCTTGGCACTTGATGACATTGCCCAAGTGGGATCTTCTGAGGTGCAGAGTATTTGTGTGTGAGATCTGATCTATTTGCCCTGTCTGGTTACTCAGCAGCTAGACTTGGGGAAGGAGTGCACAGTCTGAAAGAAAGTGTTGACGAACAAAAGAAAAAACAAAGAGATTTATACTTGGTCTTTTCTCTGGGGCCAAAGCTCTGCTTGTGTTCTGAGAGGACATTTAAAGTTGAAATTTCTGTGCCAAGACACAGGTGCTGACGGGGCCCTTCAGAGCCATCCTGGGCACTCCCACTGCCACCACCCCTCTTGCCCCTCCAATACTGTGGAGGAGGGAGATGCCTGCCAGCTGTGTTTCTTCATCTCTCTTTAATGCTGTCCTGCTGGTATGGTCAGCTGGCTTGTCCCCCTGCTTCAATTAATTTCTGCTATGAAGCTGAAAAGCTGGCTATGAAAATTTTTGGGTTGTAACTTTTGCCTTTCCTGTTTAGAGCACCTGCTCTGGTAGCTGCTTCTCTTGGTGGTTCTGACTCATGGCACCTCTGGATCCTGCTCCTGTCTCTGGTCCACTGGCCTGGGGAGCAGCCACCAGCAACCCTTCAGAGACAGCCAGGGACTCTCTGAGACTTCTCATGATGAATAGTCTGTGTCTGGTGCTTGTGATGGCTTCAGGCAACTCTGGTTGCTTCTGGGTCTTAGAGCTGCTTAAAGACCTTTGCTGGAGCCTCTGGGCCCTGCATTAGACAGCAGCTGATCCCCTGCAAAGCTGCCATTAATTCAGACCTCTGGAGCTAAGATGGACTTGGGCAGGCCTGTCGCGCTCTTGGCTAGGGGAGCTGGCATTGTCCAACATCCTGGCCTGGATGCAGTGGAAACTTTTTACTGGAGCAGCTTTTTGGGAATGGTTCACTGACAGCAGCAATTGCTTCTGTCTTGCTCCTCCATTAAGTGAAAACTGCTGGTGTGGTAGAACAGCATTCCTGTGTCAGTGAGGGGCTCTTCTGGAACTGTTTCAGAGTCTGTAGATGGCTTGCTGGAAGGGGTTGGCTGAAGAGCAGTTGTCCCAAGCTGACTGTGACAGCCAGAGCTGTCCTGATAGATGCTTTGTGCAGTGCTGCATCTGTCGGGCTGAGCCCAGTCACCTCCAGTACCTGCCATGTGCAGGTCCAGGATGACAGCATCACACCATCGGTGATTTTAGAGATTTAAGCAGCAGGAGTTAGCTCTGGAGGATGAGGTACCCCCAAGGTGCTCATCTGGTTGGTTTTGTTTATTCCTAATGCTCAATTACTAGAGATGAGAATCACCAGGAGCTACCCTAAGCATCTCCTATCATAACTTTCTTACTGGATCTAAGTCTTGCAAATATTTTCTACTCCATTCTTGTCTTGTCTTCAGTCCTGTAAGAGCTTTATGCTTCACCCAGTTAAAACCTTTCCAGGTCTCATGTGAGGTAAGAGTCCTTAACCAAAACCACGCTTTAGACTCACAGGCTATAGTCAGCTTCAGCTACACGTGTGCCTTTCCCTTTAGATGTTCCTAGGCAGCTAGGGAAGGTGCCCTAAAATAGGATCTTGACAATAAAAATATATTTAAAAAAAAAAAAATCAAAACCAAGAAAAAACCCCCAGAAAATTTGCATGAAGAGTACAGTATGTGAACTGTCCTAGTTAATGACCTCTCTGAGAAGCTTATCAAGCAAACACTGAAGAGTCTTTGAACTTGCCCTTAACACAGACATTGATATTGGGCTCATCAGTGCTGCAGAATTACAATATACTTCAGGGAATTGTTTATCACTGCAATCCTCAAAAACAGGATGACTGGAATGGTTAGAGGCAAACACCAGCCGTTTTGTCCTGGCATGGGCTGGGCTTTCAAACACTTGAGATGGTCAAAGCTGTGTTCTGTCTTGCTTTATGGGTGCTATCCTGCCTGCTATCGTCTTTAAGCATCTGGGAAATAGCATTGCATTTAGATGGACTAACTCAGGATTTTTAAATTAAATAAAAATAATTTCCTGCATTTTATTCTGATTTTTTTTTTTTTTAATTTCCTCTCAGAATTTTTGGTTGCACAGGTGAGGTAGATCCAAACTGATGTACCTTGTGTCTTGGTTTCTACCACCTTGAGGCCTCTTTGGCTCTAGGCTTTTGTGAGTCCTTTACTGAAGTGATCATTTCAACAGAAAAGCACTGAACTTTGAGTTGGGTTTGTTAGAACTCAACAACATCACTGTGTTCATGTCTGTAACCAAACAGTAGTGGTAAAAATACTTATAAACTGCTTTTATAAATTGCTTTTGTTTTCAGAACTTTCTGAAATTAATTCACTGATCACTGATCCTTCCACACCTGGAGTGCAGCACTGCTGACAGACAATTTTTTGAAGGCAAAACACTGGCACACTTGATGTTCACACTTTTGTGCATGAGATGTCTTTGCTGTAAACCTTGTGGCTGAACTATTACACCATGGACCTGGAAAGACAAGGAGAAGCTCGTTACAAGAGGTGACATCAGGAAGAGCAGTACCCTCCTCTCTGAAAATGGAGAATTTTGTGATCTCCCTCCTCCAGTGTGATTAGTCATTGGGAGAGCAGCTGTTCACCACGTACTGGGCAGCTTTCCAGTGGTGTGACATTATTGACATGCCCCAATCATCACCCATTTCTGCCTACACTTCTGGTTTACATGCTTGAAATGTTCCTTTCATCAGCTTTTGGGTCAACAGGAGGCTGGAGCTTTTGTGAAAGTGAGATGAGGGTACTTCAACAACAAACAAGCCTTCTCGTTTCGCACGTCCTTACTGCAGTTCTCTTCTTTCACTGGGATTACACTTGAGTTAGCAAAGCCAACAAGGGGGCTTCCTCAACATGGGGATCACGTTGCAATGTAGAAGTTTTTTAATTCAACAATTCTGGGTTAAATAATCTTCAGCGACTAAAAGAGGACTCATGTCTTTTTTTCCAAGAAGGTTCGTCTTTAAGTGCTTGGATGCTGCTGAGTGACTGAAGGAGAGATTCCACAGATAATCTTAACATTTTTGTATGGTCTCCTGAAATTATATCTGTCATCCCTTCCCCCTCCAAGGGGCACATAATTGCATCTTAGTGGAAGGGTTTTTGCAAGGGTTACGAAAATATCTCTTGCACTCACTGAAATGTGACTGACTCACTTGGAAATAAAACCTGTGCTAGGGAACCATAAGAAACAAATGAGCTATGGCTGTCCCAGATTTTTGATATGCTCTTTGGTCTCTCTTTGCACTTCAAAAGCATTATGTAATTGTCAGAATTAATCGATGAGTTACACTTATATGGAGAAAACTAAAACAGAAAGGTTCATTGCTTGAGAGCAAAACCAAAAAAAAAAAACCCAAAAAAAAAAAGCAATAATCCTTTTCTTCTTAGTTCCACAGTAGACATATCTGACAGTGTCGTGGCTTGTTCTCTTCCTTCTTATTCCAAAGGAGGGGGATGTCTCTTCAACCCTGGTGCTGCTCTCCCACAGACACGAGTGGGGCTGGCTCCCTGTGAGCAGGGCTGCTGTGGTCAGAGCCTGAATGACCCCCAGGGGCCTTGAACCACAGGCAGGGGAGGAGCAGCTTATGACCTTGCAGGGAAGAATGGTGATAAACATTAAACTCCAGCCGCTGGTTGTTCTTTCATTGCTCCCTTGAAAAATAAGGATTAATAAAACAGCAGAAGAGTGGCATATTTAGGTTTTGGGTTACCTTGTTTTTTCAGCATCCCTGCAGCTCAGTAGCTGCTCCTGAGAGCTCCAGTATCAACTGGACAATCAGTGCTCAGAGAAAAGAGCTTTATGTTTCCTTCAGTGTTAAAGGACAAGAGGTACCTGCCTCGCTGGCGAGTGTGATTAATTGTCGCTTGTCTAGAGGAGAGGAGTTATGGCCTGCTGGCTTTTCAGACTGCCTTGTCTGCCTTGCCTTGCCTCTCCTACAAGGCTATGGAAAGGAGTGGAGGGGAGGATATTGTAGAATTTGTCAGTATGATGCTGATATACAGTGAAGCACATGAGTATAAATACACTTCTCCTTTTTAAACTGCTCTGCATCCACAAATAAGCAGATTACAATAAAGCATGGGGTAAATCTCTTAATTTTTTTCACAGAGAAGAACAGTCATGAAAAGCAGATCAGCTTCCAAAACTGCTCTTTTGCCAAATGCAACATTTCTATATATATATATAGCAGTGAAGTCCATCACTGACAGCCTAATAGCAATGGAATAAAATTGTCTTTTAATGCCTGTGCTTATTCCTTTTTCCCTCAATAGCTGCTCAAAACATGACTCTGCTGATAAGCATTCATCAGGTTTTGTTTAGAAGAATCATTTTCTATGTTCTCCCTATGAGAGAGTCTGGGAAAAGAGGTTTTGGAGACAGTAGAGCTGCCATTTTACTGAAAAAGCTCAACGATTTTTTTTAAATTTTGTTTAAAACTTCTGTAAAATTATTGTGTTAAATAAAAAAAAGAAACTAGTGAGGTTTAGTTACTTGCTTGAAAAATGGAAAGAAGACCCTTTACAGATTCTCATCCTCCTCTTCATATGAAATTCTTATTTTCGCTGCTTATTTAAGAAAGTCACAATTTTTATAACTAGTAGGTATCTGGATTATGCCCCAAGAAGTCAAAAATATAGTCCCAGCTGTGTTATAGGCCTATGTTCAGATAATGATGTTGAAAGTCACGTTTTCATTTGGAGGGTTGTAGAAGACAGGACTGTAGTGAGGCATTTTAAAACCAGAGCTGGGCTCCCCATCGGGTCTTCCCCACTCCAAACTTTTCTCCTGCTCTTCATTTTCACATTATGATTGTTTTCTTTTTCTGTGTGTCCTTCTTAGCCTGCTCTCCTGACAGCCCAGCTGGTACTCTTCATAATTGGCAGGCCATTCAGGGCTTAGACAAAAATAGCTGTAAATTAAAACACGATTGACTGACCACTCTCTCTCCCCTGCCTTGCACCTTCTGTAGTTACTTCTATGTGTGGAAAATGAGTGGGAAATTATATCATTTTGTTCTAGTAAGATTTTATGCGTGTTTTGCACAGATGTAAAGGAGTACAGACTGGTAGTATAGACACAGAGACAATAATTTACATTAAGGCTTGTGTGCTAGTTCTTCCTTTGGTTCACACTTTCCACTTTTTGTGCATTTCATTAATTTTAATTATTTATAATATTAATAATAAATCAGTCTTCCTTATACTGTGTCCCAGGGGAACCCTACCATGAAAGTTAAAAATTAGGTATGTTATTACTGTATCTGCTGAGCCTTAGAAGTCAGATTATTCTAGATAGTGATATCTGGAGAGTATGATGATAATTTTAGATAGTCATTCACCTAGATAGTGAATTGGAATCGAAAGAGGGGTGGAGGGTGTCAAGCTATTACAAGCTCTATAACAGCACCTCTGGAAACCTCAATGGTGATTTAATAATGAAAAAAATACTCTAAAAGCATTTTTAAAAAAATAAAATTCCAAAAATTACAATGGTCCGTACCTGTAACAAGATTGATTAATAAAATACTTTTGAAATGCTAATTATTAAGATGAAAGGCAAATAATTAGTCTGTGTAATTATTAACCAACTTTCAAAACAGACCTGACAGTTGTTTCCTGTGTTTTGGAAAAGATGATGGGCAGAGGGAGAAGGCTGCCACAGTGATCCACCCATCCTTGCTGACAGACACGTACTGGGAGGTGGAAAGCCCACAGTGGGTGCTGCAGCTCAGACAGAGAGGAAGGCAGGCAGGTAAGCAAGTTCATATTGAGTGAATGGAAGACATGCTTAGGTTTGACCCAATCTAAATCACCTCCTCCTCTGAACAATGAGAAGTTCTGGGAAGCTTTTGGCATGGCTTTGGCGTCTGTTTTGTTGGCTGTGTGGGGTGTAGAGTCTGTACCTTGCTGAAGGGGCAGTTCTTCTTGTAGCAGGTTCACAAAGGAGTCCGTGCCCAATGTTCTGGTCTGGCATCTGAAAATGGGGTCACAGCTCTCCTAAGTCTACAGGCTGGTAGAGCTTTTGCAGTAATGGCTTTCCTTAGAGAAGGCATCCAATTTCTCTGAAATCCTTTTAGGTCCAGTTGACCCAGGAGAAGGAATTCTTAGCAGGAGTTTTCTGTTCCTCCCCCATCCAGTCATTGTACAAACAAAAACTCAGCCTCTGCGGGTAAATTACAGTGTTTGGTTTAAATGTCTTCAGATTTCAGCAAGTTCAAGATGTGCAGCCAGACTTGTTTTAATTCTCTTTTCCCCTCTCCCACGAACTTTTGCCCAAAAAAGATTTTCTGGGCTGAGTTTTGACTAGCTTCTGACTTTGCATATACTTTTTTCCTCCGTGCTTTCTGGCATATTTGTTATATTCACGAGGTAATTGCTGTTCTGTACCACATGGAGACCTTGATCTGCCACTGAAGCAAATACAGTTCCTGTGTTGAAGGCAGAAGCTTTCTTTTGAAGATTGTCACAAAGCTCCTACTCTTGCAGTAGGTAATAGATTTCAAAAGCCATAAGGAAAGCTGTCAGAGGGATCAGGCTGAGTACTGCCCTAAGGCACGTGGATATCTGTTTAATTTTTTTCCTGTTTTAATTAATTAATACAGACTAAAGGTTGTCAGGACTTGGAATGTTAGGAGTGTTTTCGAAGTGGATTTGTTGGCAGAGGCTGGAATGCAGGATCAAAGATGCATAATAGAGTCTTTCCAGCATGGCCCATGGCTCAAAGAGCTGGGACTCATCTCACAACGCAGAAGTCAATGGTGATTTTTCGATTTCTTTTGTGTAATCTGTTGTGAACACCTGTCAGAGCTCTGCTGTGACTGGTTTTGTTGAGCAGTGATTAATGCCTAGTTGACTGACTTACCATAACATTGAATGTAAATATGCTGTGTTTGGGTTATTTTGAACCAAAAGCCCATTTTAGGATGTAGTTAGCTTCACCCGCTTTCCTTGTTGCAGAAGAGGACAGAATTTGAAAATATGTGCTTTTTAAATGGGAAAAAGAGAGTCTGTGTGTGTTGGATAGTAATTCTTTTTGCTTCTTTGAGGAGTTCATGAGCGTGCAGAACATGAGAGTATTGTGGACCTGAAACAAAGGGTGGAAAAGGAATTAGTGTTTTGCAGGTCCCTGCTGTAAAGGTGATGGCTGACTTGCTTTGCAGCTTTTTTACCTTTCCCAGTTTCTGATCCTGGGAGAACCAACCTAGGTTCTCCCCAGTTTTGTGTTTTGAGTGCAGGCAACACACCAACATGCTGACAGGAAGCTGTAACCAAGCTCTGCATAGGGTGAACTAGAACAGAACCTGAAGAGCTGTGCCAGAGGAATGAGGGGAGGGATGTGTGAAAATGGATGGGCAGAGGAACTGGAGGGAAATGACTCCTGTGAGTTCCTCATTACCACTCATCTGACTTTTATATGTATTTTAATGGGTTGCTCTTAGTCCTGGTGAGCCTGCTGTGTTGGTTCCTGTGCTTTTGCCTGTCCCTGCATGGTAGGATGCTTGCTGAAACAAGGATGAGAGATGGGGAAAATATGTTCATGTTGTTTGGTAGTGGGTGAATACCTGAAGTGATTCCCGGTGAACCACCTCCTAGACTGCTGCCACACCTGAACTAATTATCTCCACAGAGATATTTTTATTTACTGTGAGGAAGTCCCCAGAAGTTGTGCTGTGTAGGAAGAAGAGTTTAAATCATTCCTGTAACCCCTTTCTCACACTCATTTTCTGTTAGAATTGTTGTCATCTGTATTCTCTAGGTAGTATTGAGAGCAAGCTGATAATTGTTGCTTTGGTAAGCTGTTGGTACAATCACTTTTTTCTAGGTTAAATGATTTATGATGTTTTACTACAGCCTCATAAACAGGAAAAGCCAGCCTAAAGACAGAAGAGAGATACTAATTAGAGAATGGTAGAAATACAAATTTAAAGCAGCCACAGTAAGGCAGAGAATTTAAACAAAAGAGCGTCCCTTTTATTACAACCTAAGCCTTAATTACATATCCTAAGTCCTCCATTATATCCTGAGTTTAATTGCAGAAAGCAGGGGATGGGAAAACTAAGCCTTCACGGCCATATTTGGCAGAAGCTCTGGAATAAGATTTGCCATTAGAGGAGAAAGTAGGAAGTGAGCCCTCATGAGGAGCACCTGAGAGACATCATGAAGCTCTAACTTGGCCAAGAGGAGATGAGGAGAGCCTGGAGCTTCTGCCACCACAGAACTGGACAGAAGTAAGTTGGTGAGTGCAGGCTGGATGCCCCCTGAAGTAGCTAAGGGAGAAGGTGATGGTCAAATACAACTTGGTGATGTACTTTACTGTTTTGCCATTTAAAAAAAAAAAAAAAAATTAACTCTACATTGGTGGTGTGGATTTGTCACAGGATGGCTTAGCAGGCTCTCAAATTGTTTGTCAGCCACTGTGAATGGTGTTTTCTTGAGTGTATGTTCAAAGAATTGTTATTTTTGGGGGATTGGTAGCACCAGATGTTGATCTTGCAGACAGAATGTATTTAGTAAATTGTCGAAGTATACAGAATGCAACTCCATTACTTCTCAGTATTAAATGATAGAAAGATTTCTTTACTATGTGTCTGGACCCTCTCCTGTATACTTGCTTTTTACATTACTCCCCATCCTCCCCCAGAGTGGTCACTCAGGAGGGACACATCCTGCTTCAGTTGGTGTACAGGGCTGTGATCAGCCCTGCAAGCTGGTTTTTCTTCCAGGGAATCCTGGACTTCATGTGTTTTCCTAGTTTCTTTTTCTTTGTTTCCAAATACACTGAATTGTCTAGCTAGTCTAAATTGAGCGTGTTCATTAAGTCTGAATAATGAAAGGATCCCTTTTTCCTCTCGGCTTAGTACAGACAATACAAAGAAATCCATAACCTAGATAATCATGAAGGCTTAACCCCCCCCAAGTTCATTTACTAAAAGTAGATTCCTCAAAGTTTCAAGAGTTAGGATGGTTTGGTTTTTTTTTGTTTGGCTTCTTTTGTGCATGTGTGGTTTCTGAAACAGAGTTGCCTTTTAATTAAAGATAGGTGGAATTTTTTTCCTAGCGAAGAAAAATGCACTTATCTAGGCACCTTTGGTTAATATTTTGAATTCTTCCTTCAAATAATAGGAGTCCTACAGATTTTTGAATAAAATCTTAAAGTATTTTGTGTAAGAGTATTTTCTAATTGCATTCTATAACCTGAAGTTGAACACCCAGAAAGATGAGAGATATTAGTGGACAGTCTATATTAAAGACTTAATATGTGTCCATAGTATCTTAATATTTCAATGCTTAATTTTATCCACCTATATTATCTCTGTAGGCAGAAAATTGTCATCTGTTTTCCCTTTCCTACAGATGAAGTGGCACATAGAGACAATTAGATATATCCCTTCAACTTGTTTTTAAAAGCATCAGGGCCCAAGTTCATGTAAAAATAATATGGCAGTGTCAGGAGCTGAACTTCACTCTTAGGCATAGATCACGTTCCTCTTTCCTCAGCTGAAGTGCTTGCAAACAGGATTTGGAAAGCTTCACACCAGGAGCAAAAGCTTCCTGTGGATGCTTCCCCTCTGTTGCTTCCAGTGCAATTTTGGTAGGTGTTGTTTATGGTCTCCTTTAGTAGCAGCTTGTGTGAAGCATGGAATTGCTCAGGGAGAGAGCAGTTGGTGAGAGACTCCCAAGAACAGTGTGTGTGGAAATGGAAGAAAGTCTCTACCTCCATTTTAAGTTCTGTGGGTTGTTGTGGGCTCTGTTCCCAGCTGATAGAGGCACTGGATAAGTCTCCATGCAACTCCATTCCTGACTTTGTTGAAAGTTTGTGATCTTTATTCCCAGCATACGACCAGGAAAACAGTTTGTCTCCATGGCTGCTATCTATTCATGGACATTCAGAGAGTACAGCTGGATTTTTTACCCATACAGAACTAAAGCTAGGACTTGGGCTTATTGTAGATAAAGAAAACGATAAATTCTTCTGTGCTTATATTATATATAAGATATATTACATACAGATAGTTTTCACATTTGCAGTGTAAAATATATTAGCAGCTGGAATACTGTAAAACCTGGTCTGTTTTCTTGTATTCAAATGGTTCTGCCTTTTTTTTTTTCTTTTTTTCTTTTAATGCACAGTTTTGCCCTCAGTATGGGATTTCTTTGTCAAAAACACTGGGGCGAAGAGCCACACAGTCCTCACCTTGTGAAAGAGCTTTAGAGCAAGCTGCTGCCAGGTTCTCCTGGACTGGGGGACACAAAGCTGTCTGGCTGACGCCTCTGAGAAACGAGAGTGTGTCTCCACATCTCTATCTCCTTTGCATAATCTGTGATATCTGAATTAAGTTTCATAACATATTAACGCTTTGAAGCTGAGTTAATATACTGTGTTGTACAATACATTATGTATGACTTGGGCATCAATTGTGCTGCAGCATCAGCAATCACAGACTTGAAAATGTCTTTTTCAGTGACAGAAATCCTAAATAATACTGAAACCAAATTCTGTTGGCATAATTTTATTTTGTATTCCTTGTCCCATTACAGCATCTCTTGCTTGCAAAACCACTCATGTTCAAGCCATCTAGCTTTCTCTTCTCTCCTCCACGTACTTGTCACAAAGTCCCCGTTCCACATCTTTCCCATTACAAATATTCCCATGGTGTTGCACGGCTAATTTTAATTTGTAACATCAGAAGTGCTAGGATTATGTTAGCTTTGCTGAGCCTGGGCACTATGATGTGAAGAAGAACAATGATGAGCATTAACATTTATAAAGATGATGTACTGCAAAGAAGAGTAAGAAACAGAAAGAAGACAAACCCCCCTGTGTTTTTCTCTTCTTGCATATTCACATATCCTGCTCCCAAACTGAGCTAAGATGGAGCTTGTTTTGTCAGAAGTTGTCTTGGGAGCTGTCTTGGGGTCTGATATTGGATACAGTGTATATATATATATATATAGGCAAATATGCAGTTACAGGTTTATTGCTCTTAATATAACTCATCTTAATCCTGATTACTTTGTTTCAAAATTAGGCTCTTAGAACATATTAATTATGGAGTTATCCCCAGACAACATGGCTGTCCATGGGGGATTTCTGCCCTTAGCTCTGATTAGCGTTAATAGGACCTACCCATGTAAACTCCTAGAGGACCAGGGGAGAAATAATGTTCTGCTAACTGTGTTTTTTTGTTTAGGGTATAGAACAATGCTAAAATGTTCCAGGAGGGAATTGGTAAGAGTGCCTGATGGCTCACTCTGAAACCTTTCCTCTCTTTAACTAAATACTGTAAATATACAAGAGCATGTGGGGACAGAACAAGGGGGAGTGGGTTCAAATTGAAAGAGAGCAGGTTTAGATTAGATTAGATATTAGGAGAAAAATCTTTACTGTGAGAGTACTGAGGCATTGGAACAGATTTCCCAGAGAAGGTTGTGATTCCCCATCCCTGGGAGTGTTCAAGGCCAGGTTGGATGGAGCTCTGAGCAGCCTGGTCTGGTGGAAGGTGTCCCTGCCCGTGGCAGGGGGGCTGGAATGAGATGATCTTTAAGGTCCTTTCCAACTCAGGTCATTCTATGATTCTCTGATGGATTCTGGAACTGATAAAAGCATATCACAGTAATATACCCAATATTATATCTGAAGTGATAGTCCTTTTTTGTTTGGTTGGAGTTTTGTTTGGTTGGTTTTTTTGGTTTTCTAACCCTAATGAGACATCAGGGAATACCTTTTCTTTTATTTTTTTCCCTGGAACCACTGGACTGAGGAATGCTATTATATAAATAATGTCTACGTGACCTGATATTGTATGCCCTAATTATCCACTTGTCATAATTCTCCCACCTTGAATTTCTTGGGGAAAAAAATAATCTCATTGGAATTAGCAACAGGAACAATTTTCAGACAGAGGGGGTGGCTTGAGCTAGAAGTTAGATAAACTTAGAGATTATTGGGCCTGTGTTGTCTGAGACTTGTGGGCTCTACTGGAAGCTAAGCATATAATAATTAAAATAGTTTCTTAGTGATGGAGAATTTATTGCATCTTTTGACAATTCATCTCAGTAGCTAATTATACTTAAAACGTGCTTTTTATCTTCAGATTGAACTTGCAAATATTGGATTCTGTTGTCTGTCTGCCCACTAATTTGGAGTCTCATGAAATATCTTCTTCTTGTCTAGTCCCTTAAAGATTATAATCTCCTCTTTGAAGCAAAATACATTTAGTTCAATGTCTCACTAGAAGGAGGTTTTTTTTTTTTCACTCCGGAACAAAATCATTCTTGTTGCTCTTCTCAGCTCTCTTTCCAAGCTTATTTATTTTTATTTATTTATTTAAATTAAAGGTACTGTAGTTTCCTGTAGGCTTTCCTGCTTTGTTCCCAGAGGCTTTATGGTTTCCTGTGCACGTCTGCAGCTGTCCTTAACTAAGCAAATGGCACAGATCTTCGTGCCTGCCCTCACGGAGAGAGGTCTGGCACCCCTGAGCTGATGGAAAGAGCAGGCAGGTGCCATCCAGAATCCAGCCTAAAGGTTTTATTGTCTAGCACCATTCAGAAGCTGTACCCAGGAATAAAGCAGGATCTCTTCCAAAGGATTGTGCCTATTCTTAGCAACAGCTAAATCTTATGGTCATGATGGTAGGCCCGTGTGACTGGAGGGCCGTGTTCCAGGCTGGAGGTGATAAGGAATGCATAATGCCTGCCTTATCATGGGGGGCTCCTCGAGGAGGAGAAGCCACAGCTTGCTGGATGCACAGAGGAAAATAATGAGGTGTAACACATTTGTAGCTGTGCCAGCTGCTCTGCAGTCATAGCAGGGCAAAAGTGCTCTTTACTCAAAAAGTAGTAACAGAAGTAAAGTAATTGTGTCATTTTCTGTCAGTCTGTTCTCTGCGAAGAGTGCAAGTCAAACTCTGGGATTAGGTGAGTGGTGATGCTGACAGAGTACTGCCCTGAAGGTCTGTGGGGAGGGGGTAAACAAATACATCCAAATAAGAAAAGTCATGGGCTTCTGTCAGAGAACAGCGGGAGCTGAGCATCCTCATCCGATCCCTTCCGAGACCTGCTAGCCCAGCCTCATGCAAGGGAGTGCTTTGATACCACTTCACTTGGTTTACTCTTCACCCACTTGACTTACTAGGCTAGTTGGAAATTTCCTTTTTTTGTAGCATACTGTTAATGAAAATGAAGAAAAACTGGGTCAGGTGTGTGTGAGGGTGTCTCCCCCATCATATGGAAGAGAGGGAAAAAAAAAAAAATGGAAGAGAAAAAAGCTTACCAGAGTGTCATGGAAGGAAATTCAAGTTGAAAAGATGGTAGTGATGAACAACAAGAAGAGTGTGACTGTGAGCCCTCTGTCTGTGGATAATTTCTTTCTAACAAGCTTTAACAAATATTACACTTGCAAGTATTCCTTTTATTCTAGTTGCAGATGAAGAAATATTCAGGAAACCCTTACTTTCTTAATCTCCTTTTGCTGCTCCATATTGTTATGACAACACAGACATAATGGGGCATTACCAGCATCTTCCAGTACTTCTCTGTCACTTGGCTTTTTTACAGTAAATGCATTCAGGCATCTTCAGCTTTTACTGTTGGTAAAGAAATTATTAAAGCATCTTAGTTGGCCTCTTTCTTGTGGTTTTCATTTGATGTTTAGGTAGGTGTCTGCTCCTGATCAAAGATTTATTTTAGTGAAGGACAGGGCACAAATGTCTTCTCCTCAAATTTGCTGGGCTGAGTGTTAGCATATTTTATAATGAAATACACAGAAGCCAAGCACTGACACTGCTCCAAAGTAAAACTGGTAGCAAAAAGCTGTGCAACTATAAAACTCATGACACTGTCATAAAGCATGGCTTTTTAGTGTGGATGGCCTGACACTTTCCTACTATTTCACCTTTTTAGCTGATTTATTAAGTAAGGTTGAATGTCGCTGCGGGCTGAATTACTGTAGGTATCATCTCAAAAAGTGATCTCTGCAAAGACAGGCCTCAGAACATTGCCTGATTTCTGTATTTAGCTCTGGTTATTACAACTGATCACTCAGAAGAGAGCACATAGCAAATATTCACAGCATTCAGAAGGTGCATGAAGTCTAAGTTAATTGATGTTTTGGGTTTGTTTTTTTTTTTTTTTTGGTACTCTTTAACATTTAATGTAATCCTATCAAGCTGGGTGGTGAGGTTTAATTTTTGGGCATAGGAAAGTGGGGAAAAAACCCTCCTACCATGCTTTAAAGCCTCATTAACAAAGAACTTTACTCAAGGAGGAGATGTTAATAAGTAATGAAACAAAGGCTCTTTTATGGAGATTAAATGTCCATGTGTCGAAGTACAAAGTTCGTGTTGCAAAGTGCAGCTGTTCCCCTGCTCGCAGCCCCAAAGCCCGGGTTCAAAGTCTGCCAGCTTTCCTGTCATGGAGCTGACCGGGGCAAGGTCCAGCCGAGGTTCAGAGGTCAGTGGCTGCAGCCTCGCTGGCCCCGTGGCCCTGCTGTCTGACACGCTCGGGATAAGCAACAGTTGGCTTGAGATTAGAACTACAGCCAACAAAACCTTCCCGTCCCCTTTTCTGATGTGTCAGATTTCATTAAAGAGGGAACATTTTGGAGGGAGTTGCTGAAGTGTTTAAAAATAATGTGCTGCATAATGGGGTGACCTCACCGAACCCCACTGAAGGAGCAGACTGGGGAAACGGTGCATGTGGGACGTAGTGCCCGTCTGCGTCCTCCTTCCTCCTGAGATTTATTTAAATGAGGCAAAATGAACAGCTAATTTTCTATATCCAAAGAGATGAAACAACTCTTTAAAAAAAGAAACAAGAAAGAAAAAAGCTAGTCCCTGTGTTTCCTTTGTGTCACAGTAACGCTGTTCCACACCATGGGGGTGAAGAGAACTTAATATGTCTGGATATCCTGCTTTCAAATCCTCCTTTTCACCTCCTTCAGAGGCTTTTTCGAAGTCAACCCCAACTGTCTTATTCATAAGGGCTGAAAACCCCACCTGTGCAGCCTTTTTGATTAGCTGTGGTCATATCAAAGGCTGCTGTACCCCAGCACAGACCCTGAGTGAGAATGGAGACTGACAGCTGAGAGCAAAGGATGGTACAAACACCCTTGGAGGAATTTATATTTCAGGCAATGCTGTAGCTGTATTACAGACAGAGAAAAGTCTCCTATCTGTTGCCACATCCTTTATCATGGAAAGGATGGTAAACCATGGGTGGTAAACCAAGTCATCAGTGCTCAGTGCCCGCAGCGTGCCGCAGGTCTGAGCAGACTGCTGTCATCTCACCTCACTGAAGGGAACAGGGATGTTCAGAAAACTTTCTCAGACATCAGAAGTCTGCCCCCGTTGTATCTCGGCTTCTATATGTCTGGGTTCAATAAATGTAATTATTGAGAGCCACAATTAAAACCAGAATTCACAGAAGGACTGTAGTAGCCAAAGACGTGAGTTCTGGACCAAAAGGTCTGTATGCTTAGAATTGATAATTTTTTTTCTTTCCTGCAGATATTCATGAGTCCACCAAACACCAGAGGAGCCTTCCTCTGCTGAGTTAGTCCTGTGCTTTTGTTATTACTTCAGGTCAGACCTTCCCCTTCTGAGCAATATATTTAAGAAACTAACAAAGAGCCTACAGTGAACACTGCAGACCACGGCTTGCCAGGGCTCAGAAGAGAGCATGAGCTACTCAGAGCTTAAAAAGAAGTGGGGGCAAAAAAAAAGTCAGCCAAGGTCCCCAGATCCAAAATAGTGTGTTACAATGGCTGAGCCCTTCCTGAGAGAATGCTGAGAAACAGAAATAACAGGAACTGTACCTGTGATGTTCCATTCCTGTCCTGGACTGTGGAAACTCAGGAATATTGGTTGGTTTGGTTTTTTTTCCTGCTACTCTTTGCTGTGTGTGTGTGGCCACTGCAGTGAACAGACTGGGTTATTGAGGCATTGTTGGAAGTGGTGACTGTGGCAGAGCACATCCATAATTAGTTCATTTGGTCTGCACTGATGCAAATCCCTGACATAGCAGCACTGCTGGGTAATATTTTGTGTTGCTACCCCTGCTGAAGTTCCACTCAAGTCTCTGGCCTCTGATTATACCTGGCTTTGGAATCTTTGTTTCCTAAGGAACTCTGGCTGGTGCCACTACCCTCCTCAGCACTTCTGGCTACTAAAAATCTGCAAAATTTCCAGTATTTCTTTTCAGGGGAGAAGTCAATGAAGTTAACAGCTATAAAATGTGTACATTGCTTGCTGCACTGATAAAAATCCTTCAGGTGATACAGCTGTTCTGGGTGGTAACTGCAGATTTGACCCTTGGCTTGCCTCATCCAAAAAGATGAGCCCTGCCATTACTACTGTGTGGAGTGGGATGCCTTCATTCCTTTCTGTTGGCATTGACCACATATTAATAATAATTATATTAAGGGGGGGGGTGTATAATGGGAGGAAGGAGGAGAGTCCCTATAGCCCTGTGGTTAGTGAGGTTTTGTGGGCCAGGGCAGTAGGCTGAAGTTCAGGTACATAGTCCAAACCAAGCAAAACAGGGACTGGGACCGGGTTTGCAAGGTAGCAGCAGTGCTGGTTGTTGGCTCCCCTGAAGTAGATAGGTGAATGTTTGCATCTCCTCTTGCCTTCCCCTGCCCCCATTTTCATCAGAGTCTTCTGTGCCTGTGTCACCTGGCTTCAGTTAGAAATACAATAAACAGGGAAATTACTTGCAGGTCAATTCTTGTTTTCTGCTTCTTTACTTTTTCTCTCTTTTACTTTTTCCTTTTCGTTTTATTTTAGATTTTTGCCTGGGTGTACCCGCTTTTGTTTAAAGCTGCCTACTTTCTTTCCCAGCAGATAGTTTGAGAATCATCCCACCTGTTGCCTGCCTGAACCAAGAACCAGACCCTAGAGAAGGACGGTGCCATACTAGTTGGTTGCAGATCTACTGGGATCCTGGTATTGAGAGAGATCTAACAGGTAAGTAAGAGCTGGAGTTCATTCAAGGTGCTGAGACTCTTAGAAGAGAAGTGCTATTGCCCCTTCTGAAAAAAAAAAAAAGTGGCCAGAAGAAGGTGTATGCGTGCAAATATGACTTTCAGGATATTTTAAAATCTGGAAATTAGTTTCTTTCCACTAAGAATCTGTGCCTGTGAAATGTTTTCTTCTCAGTTTACACACCCCCTAGTCCCTGTTTCAAACCCCTTCAGGTAAGGCTATCAGAAAAGCCCTCCCATCTAGCTTCCTCCTTCTCATGCAAATTCAGGTGTCTTAAGAAAATGCAGGGGGATTTCCTTTGGCAAGAATACTGGAAAAAAAACCCCACAAACCAGAACAGTCTAAAAGGTATTTTTATTTGTTTCTCATTATCGTTTTGATTTTGCTCTCCTCTTCAGAACTTTCTTTTCTGTGTGTCTTCTGCATTCAGTCTTGACCAGACTGGCTGGGCAGAGTAAGAGGCTTGTCTGCAGTTTTACTGCTTTATTCTCCTGGGGTAGTTAAGGCAAACTTTCCACCACCCATTGCTTCTCCCTAATGCAGGGTGTGTATCACCAAGAAGGTACTTGTACAGATACTTACAGTGTTCTCTAAAGCAAGCTGACATCAATCCTTTGGTGTCGTAGTCAGTAAAACTGTTCACACACTAAGACTTCGCCAATTTTTTTAAAAATCATATTTCAAATAAAATGCAAAGTACCCTGGGTAAATGCTAAAACTAGAAGAGGTCTCTGAGTAGCTCACTACTTTGTATGTTGGTGATAATGAAACTATAGCACACATTAGTTGAGTTGCACACGTTGTTACAAAATTAGAAGGAAAGAGTGAATTAAAATGAAGTTATTTTTATAGGTCTACATATATTTAATGTGTAAGGACTTTGACAAACTTCTTCAAAAGAGTTATTCTCACAGTAATGTTTGTTTCCTCATATTCAGGTCAAGTCTTTCCCTAGCAAGAAGCTCAGGTTTTTGCACTTCAGTCATAGAGCATGGCCTGCACTGTGTAAAATATTGATTGAAAATAAGCTGTTATAAGAAAAGAAAAAAGAGTAAAATAATAAAATTTGCCTACAACCTATGAATTATATTTCATGTAGCATATGTGATATGAGAAAGGTTTGAGATTTTAATATGAAAGGACATTGTTCTTTTTGGTCCTTCTGTCTGATATGAGATTTCACATGAAAATCCAGATTTGCATTGCTTCTGTGTTAAGCACGATCTCTCTGTTGTGTTTCTGGCTGCTGGTTTGCCATAGTTAAGGGTGGAGATCAGTGGTTCATTGTGGAGATGCTGGCTTTAAATTCAGAGTTAAGATTGTGCTAGAAACTTTTGGTTTATTCAACTCTCAAATCTTGAAAACAAATCTTAATAAACTGCCATCTATGGTGGGAGTGATTTAAATATTTAATGATGTTTTGACTGGAAAATGAACGAATGTAGAAGGATCTTCTAGAGTTAACACTGAATTTATTTCTCTCCAGTGTTACTTTTAACTTGTTCTTCCTTTCTCTAAGTCACTCTTGCGCTCTGGGAGATCCTTTGTTCCTGCTCTTGCTCCCCAAAGTGCTCCCTGCCTGCCTACCAGCACAGATATGTAGTTTTCATCTGTGGAGAATTTTCAAACTTTTTAGTCATAACTGGAAATTTATGTGCTCAGTTCAAGCCGATGAATTGCATGACAAATCCGCAGCAAGGCAGACGCCGTCGGGGAGACAGAGAGGCTGCCCGTCTGTCTTGCCAAGTATCTCAGCAATCCTGGGACAGCAGCAGCTCCCTAATGCGACAATGAGCCGTGTTGACTTTTTGATCTATACGGGTACAAAGTTCCTGGTGAAGATTCTGCTTCCCAGCGATAGTTTGGCGCGGCCGGGCATCTCCACCGTGCTTCGTGCCTGCCGCAGAGGGAGGGGACAGCATCGGGGCAGTTCGGTGCCTTATCGGCCGTGCTGGTGGGTGGTGGGAAGACCAAAAAGGAACAGGTGTGCTCCTCACAGACCTCAAAGTGTGTGCCTGTGTGTGGAGCCTATTTTCTATAATGCCTCTGAAATGTTCACTAATTAGCTTTTGCTTGTTTATGTTAATTGAACTTAAACACGTAGGCTATTTTGATATATTTATTGTTATTTCAAAACTCTGTGCTATTTTTTGTGCTGGATATATAGCATCACCATGCCTTTATTTTCTGTGTTGACAAGCAGACTTGTTTCCTTGTAAGCAGATGAATTGTTTGCTTTTCAGAAAATAAGAACATGCTCTTTGGAATTATATTATAGCATGATCTGGTCTGTCTGAGAGACTGGTAGGTACACATTACACAAACAACAGGTGTTCAAATTTATTGCTACAGCTAAAATAGTATTTGCTGAAATACATATAAAAAACTCTGAGAATGCAAGAAAGACTTGAAAATGTGTTCACTTTTTTTATTCACAACCCATTTCGATAGCTCATTTTTAAATAACAATGAAATCGTCTGGGCTTATTTGGTTTCAGAAGAAGTGGAGACAAGATCAAATAATTGGTTATCTTCAGTTAGGTGTTAAGATGTATTTTCTTCCTTTTCCAGGAAATGTCCTTGAATTAAAAATAAGCCAATTGGTTTTCCATGGATTTTATCTGAGCCACAAGCTTTAGGTCAATGAGACTTTGATTTCTTTGTCAAAATACCAAATCGATTTATGTGAGGGACAGAGCTTAAGTTTTAATTTCAGTCTCAGTTTTCTGTTTTTAATGTGTATTCTGAATGGACTCCTGTAGTCTGGAATACTGGTGATGCAGGGCTTGCTTACTTTGAGCAGGCAACCAGTCAATTTGTTGTGCACGTAGTGAAATAAAGCTGCTGAGGGGAGGCCACAGCCATGGAAGAGAGGAAGAACTTGGAACAACAGCTTATGAAATTGGCCACCCAGCTTCCTAGTCATATAATGGTCATGGCAAAAACACTCTTGATCCTACAATTCTTCACATCTCTGTGGAATTCAGCAGGTGCTTCTGGATACAGTCAGTGGACCCTGTAAAATGGTGTTGATGTTTTCACAGAACTAAGCAGATTGCAACCCCTGAAACACTAACTGTATGGAAAAGGGATGGATGGATTTAGTTCCATTCCTTCCCTTTGCGTGTCAGAAATGTAGTTTTCACACAAGGAGGATAAAATAGTGTTGCAGTTTAAGAAGCTTGTATCTAATTGTTGTTGGATTTTACTTTTCTGAGTTTATGCCCCCTTTATTTCCCCTGCTTTGCCATTGACTTTTATGGCAAGGAGCTATGTTAAGATGGTTTTGATACCATCTCCTGGTATTTCTTAAGCATCAGCTCAGTGAATCTTCCTTTGAGCTGCAAATCCATACCAATACTCAGCATTTTAGCCAGGGCCACAGGGCAAAACTTTTTTTTGTTGCCCCCCCCCCCAAAAAAAAGGAAAAAAAAAAGCAAGGGACATTTAATGATCCAGCAGAGATGATAGGACCTTGGCATATGAAAAACCCTGATGTAGTAAATCAAAGCAGGCTGTCTTGAGTGTAGTAATATTTCTATGCTAATAAATTAGTGTCATAAGTGATTTGTCAATAAGATGTAGAATATGCTATGAAGGAAGTCAGACAGTATTTTTCTTTCACATAGAAAAATGGGGTGAGGTCATAGCAAAATCCTCAACATGATCTTTTTCTAAGAAATGTGTGGGTGCTCTGACCCACTGCACAATATTTGCATACCTAAATTCTTATGTGCCTAAGATACCCTTTAATACCTAAGCAAGATTGGGTAGATGAAGATGGGCTGAGAGAATTTGGGTCTCTGGAGTAGAAAGGGCTCTGGGGAGACTTTATAGTAGCCTTTTAGCACTATAAGATGACTTACAAGAAGGATGGGGACAGACTTTCTAGCAGGGCTTGTGGCGATAGGATGCAATGGTTTTAAACTAAAAGAGGACAGATCGAAACTAGAGATAAGAAAGAAATTCTGTATGATGAGGGTGGTGGAACACTGTTACAGATTGCCCAGAGAGGTGGTGGATGCCCCATGCCTGGAAGTTGGTCGAGGTCAGGTTGGATGGAGCTCTGAGCAACCTGGGGCAGTTCCTGCTTACTGCAGGGGGCTGGACTAGATGACCTCCAACCCAAACTATTCTACTTATCTTTTGATCTGATTTGTCCCACCAGGCCCTGTTCCACACAACCTTCCTCCACTGCTGCTTCAGGCATACACAATACAGGTACAAGTCCAGTCTGACCATTTGGCACCACTCTCTCCAGTGATACTGAGAAAAACCCTTAGGAAAGTCATGGGATTATCAAAACTCTAAGGAGCTGTACTCTGATACCTTTGTTTTATTTCATTCCTGCTTTTAACAGGTTTGGAAGTTGCATCTTAGTACAAAATTTAGAAGTTTTTTGCGGATGTAATGTGTCTGGAACTTGCTGGGTTGGCTGCAGCAGTGCTGTAAGGCTTCTGTGGATCTACTGACACGTGTGATTCTGAGAAAAGAGTTTCCATCTTTCTCAACATCCAGAGAGTTTCAAAGTGTAGAAGGCTGGTTTATTCTCCATGTTTTTTCAGGTAAAATTTGCTACTCTGTGATAAGACCTCCCTCTGCAGCAGTAAATCAGGATCTCTGGAGTTTGGATCCATTAGCGAGAGCATGTCAGCCATGGCTCAGTGCAGGTCTTCGAGGTGGAGCCCTGGTGCATCCTCTGACACATCAGAGTGTGTATTTTCAGAACCACCTCTGCACTGTGCCCTGTGGCTGCAGTTTCTTCTTGTGGGTTTCTGATTTCAGGTCGTGATTCCTGGGCAGATGCTTATTCCTATCTCTGGCTGCTGACCCTTGGTTTGACTTTCTGGTTCCTGGTTTTTGGCCATGATCGTTCGGCTCATTTCCCAGTTCTGGACACAGGCCCTAACCTTTGGGCTGCATAGCCCATGCTCCAGTCTGTAATCCTAGACAGCCACCAGGTCATCTGTAGTAGAGAGTACTCTAATTTATTCAATGACAAATGAAATCTAGTAGATAAGTTTGGGTGGGTTTTTTGGGGTTTTTTTGGTTTTTTTTTTTAAATTTATGACAACTGCAGCTACTTATTTGTAAAGTGGTCTTCTATTAGTATTTTGCTAGATTGCTTAATGTGAGCTTCTACTTTCCATTAGTTTTCATACTGTGCTTAATGGCCATCCTTTCTTAGGGAGAATACCACCATATCTGAGCCAGTGGGGTGGGTGAACAGAACTGTTAGCATGTATAAACATCTGAAATTGGTGGCCACAAGTCCAATAAATTACACCAGGAAATGCAATAGTGTCAGAACTTCCATTTCATTTCTATATGAAATGTTACAAACATTATTGATATACTGTATGCATGGTCTGCTTTTTTTAATGGGAGTTCATAATGTCATTCTAGCACACATGACATAAGAGTGTAAACACACACTCAAAATGCGGTCACTCAGACCTGTGAGAGTGTCTTGACTGAAACTTGATGAAAATATGAGTTACAGAGTTCACAAAGTATGAAGATAAATTTCCAGAAAGAGGAAAAATTGAAACTTATAATGTGTGTTAATGTTCGGGTGGAAGAAGGGTCAGGTTGCTTTGGCAGGAGAATAAATGGAGGAGTAGTACAAAGCTGAGCTGTAAAATGAACTGAAGCTGATACATGACCAGTTACAAGTAACATGGAACAGAAAATAATGTGAATCTGAGAGAAAAGAAAACTGTTTTCATATATGCTATATATGATACATTGTTTATACACAAAGGTAGTGTAGCATAGAAATTTTTATATATGTGTGTGTTCAAGGGAAAATAAAAGCCACAAGATCTGGGTGAATTTTATTTAATTTTGCCCACCAAAAATTCAGGGATAAAAATTTCCGTGCTGATGCAATGTTTTTGCTTTGTAATATTTTGATGGACTTAGGTATCCAAAATCAAAGTAATAAGTAATCTATCTGCCCTATTTCTATGTCAAAATGTTTGACAGTTGCCAATTTAGGAAAAATGTGCTTGTTATTTTGCTCAGGCTTAAAGCTAAGTTTTATTATATTCTGTTCATAGCTGTTTCACAGAAATGTGAACCTTCCTTAATTTTAGAGCTGAAACCAAGACCCATCAGTATGGAAATACTTAGATTAACTTTTTCATTAAATTATACCAAGTTCCTTGCTAAACCCATCTCCTTCTGCCCTTTGACAAGAGGAACTGTCCTTTACTGGAGTAGTTTTCCTGTAGCTAGTTTCTTTTTCCCTGAAGCAGGCTAGCTTGGATAAGGGCTAGCAAGATGTTCATGGGATTTAGCTAACAGTGAATTGAGACTCTCTTTTGCTGAGTAGAAGTGCAGAGGATGGTGGAAGCAGCAAGTCTGGTACAATGCTTTGCTGTTTCTTCCAAACTGGTCCTGTGCAGTAATAGGATTTTACATGCTTTTGTTAAACTGTCAGCTCAGAGAATGAAATAAAACAAGTACCTTCTTCTATTTGTTGTTCAGTTGAAATCTGTTAGTATAAAGAGCTGCAGCAGAACAGCGGGGCATACTTTTTATCTAAACTAACTAAACTTTTTACTTGGTTTAAAGCTCTTTAATGGAACTGCCCATGAACTCCTATGACATTCACCATGTATAATGATATCTTTTTTTTTTCTCATTCCAAATTAAAAATGGAAAGTACTTCCAGTACTTCTTGGTAAGTACCAAGAAGTCAGATCCCTTGGTACCACAGAGGTCCTTTCTTCATTAGAGGCAGGTAGTTTCCATTATTCATATTCGGTACCATTTCATTTAAAGTCCCACCATTACTTAAAAAGCAAGATATTAATGAGAGATGTTACTGGAGTGCTGTCTTTTAATTTGATATTGTTCGATCCAGCTGTTTTAAAATTTCTAAGAATAAAGCCTCCATTACCTTACATTAGAGAAGATTTTTATAGGCAAGAACATCTAATTCTTGTCTGGTTTCCCTTGATAGCCAATTGCCTTTCTTAAATCTTCACCATTTACTTCTAGGTTAATCCTTTTGCTTTGCTTAAATAATTTCTTTGATTCCTTGATATCCATGCATTGCAATTAGTTATATATAGATATTTTTCATACCACCCCCATCCACTTAGCTGGTGCGTAGCCAAGTAATACATATTTAGCACTTTTAATTTTACCTCATAAATCAATCATTGTAGCTCCAAAACCTTACATTTTTTCTTAAACCATCATTCAATACAAAGAGTCCATTATGCATGTCTGTAAATAATACATTAATTGTGTGGTTTGAATTCACAAACAGTGTTACACAATTAGCTTCATAAAATTGCTTGCTTTGAAAGTCGTATAGCTACAATTTTTATAATAGTAGCTAAAAGACAACAGCACTAAACCAGGCATTGTCACTTTGAGTTGCCACTGGTAAAGGAGAGGCCTCTTAAATGTGCAATTATGACAAAGTGTATTCCTTGTTACAGATTTATTCTTCTAAGTACTTTTTCAAAGGTTTTCACCTTGTTTTGTGTTGCTGTGCACTAATGGTGTAAGACATGATTACTTCAGGGAATGGCTTTGTGAATATAAAAAAAATATTAGTAAAGATTTTTTTTTTAAACTGGGTTTTCAAAAAGTATCTTTTTCACTGTTTTATTGTCTATCGGGTTGTTAAAAAAAGATTTTGCTCTTTTGCCTTCGGCAAATACTTTTTTCTTGGGATGGAGGTAGCAATGGCATGAATAGCAGGATCTACAAGAAAAGAGAGCACAATCCATAACCAAAAGGAAGCATATTTATGTGTTGAGAATTGCTTGTTCCAAGTTTGAAGACTAACCTGAGATCCAGATTCCATAGGTTAGATAACAGTGAAGGTATTTCTGTTGTATTACAGCATTTAGTTAAGGTAGAGAAAGAGCTGAAACAGGCATTTCAAATCTGGGAAACTGTAGTGGGAAAAGTGGTGAAGGAATCTGCCCAGTATTACAGAACCCGTGAGGAGAATCAGGAGTGTGAGCTCCTGCCTCCCCACTGAACCGATCTACAAAACTGTATTTATTCTATAATCTGGTTTTATGCTCTTATCTATTTAATCTTCCCCTCACACCAATTTTTATAAGTATGTCTCCGCAGAGAACTCCAGCGTAAGGAATGTTTCTGCAGATGAACCCTGAGGTTTTATAGTAACGCTGCATAATCATTACACGGGAGGTACTCGCCGTTAAAATGGTGCAAATTACCATTGCAAGTGACTCACTCCAGCCCAGGGAAGGAGGGTTTGCTGTCGCTTCTTGCCGCCCTGCCATCGCTCACCGTCAGCAGCAGCAGCGGCTCCTTACATAATGTCACATATGTCACATATGTGCCGCCAGATTGCCCCATCCTGCCTGGCCCGGGGGAGGCTCCGCGCACGGCACCCCCTCGCCGCCCCGCTGCTCTCACGGGGCGGGCAGAGGGGGGAAATCCTGCGGAGTCCCGCTTGGCATTTTCCCATCGGGCTTTTGGGAAGGGGAGACCTCGGCCCAGGCTCTGTGCCTCCGTGCGTGTGCCGGTGCCAAGCGCAGGGAGGAGGAGATGCTGGCAGCCATCGCCCGCCTCCCTCCCCACGCCCGGCTCCCGCACGCCGGGGCTGGGCAGCGCTGGGGAGCTGCTGGGGCAGCGCTGGGGAGCTGCTGGTTCTGCTCCCCTTCCTCACAGCTCCCCTTCCTCACCGCTCCCCTTCTTTCTCAGCGTTCCTTGTGCCTCTCCTGTCCATTTCCCCCCGTCATTCCCCTCCGGCTAACAGGGGTAAGTCAGCGCTGCCCTTGAGTCACCTGGATATTCGCACACAGGGGCTGCGTGGTTAAAACCGGTGTCTTACGGCCGTTCTTAAACTCTGCTGCACAAAAATAAACTGGGGGGTAGTTATGCCATGGCTTATAGCTGTGGTATAGAAATACACCCAAATGAAAGCCCAGGCATGGAATTAAAGGAGTTGGTACCCTACTACTCAAAGTAAAACACAGCCAGTAGTTCTTTAGCATGGGGTAACAGTAATGGCACATGTTATTTGTTTAAATTGAAGATTCCACCACTGCTGAACTGCACCGTATGTGAAACTCCAATTCTGCTACAGTTCCAGATTTATAAAACAGCATTATAAGGAATATAGGCCTATTAATTTTACAGCCTAATTTCTGATTAGATTTTACAGCACCTCTGATGAACTGCATAGATTTTACCCATTAAAAATGATGACAATCCAGTTCTGTCATTTTAAGTAGAATTAAAGCCAGTATTGCCAAGTATCATAATATCTTATCAAAAAAAAAAAAAAAGAAACCAACAAATGAACCAACACACACACACATACACACACATATATAAATTAAAATAACCTAAAATAACCTAGCACCGTGTTATTTGTCTATAGGAAAAGGGCCCTTGCCAAGAAAGTGGGACTGTTACCTGTTAGTGAAGTCAAGAGCCTGTGGGTCTAACAGCTGACATCAACAGAAATTCTCCATTCAGGCTGAGCAGCTTAGGAAATGTTTCTTAGCACAGCTGTGTAATGTATCTGTTTGTAATTAAAAGAGTCTGCTAGAGCTGGTTAAGGAAAAGCATAAAGTGAACCTTTTCCTATCAGAAAATAGTTTTGTTAAGAATTAAAATCTCTACAATGCCTGTGCTTTGTATTAGAGGAGACTAATTGTTTTTTAAAGAGGAAAAAGAAATCCAACACTGAAACAGTTTGTTCTTGGCTTACTTTAGAAGCCATTTTAAATAAACACCCCAAAACCAAAAATGGAAGTGTTGCAATGTGAAAATAAAGCTTCCATTTTCTATAATGTCGATTTTAAACTTGGGGAAGGGACTTACTCTTATTTGACACATCGCCAGATTCTGAAACCAGACGTAAAATGACATTCTCGCCTGGGACATGACTTTCCATTTGCATTTGTAGATGCAAGGTACGTTTTCTAGCCCTGATTTGCTACACTAATCCTGTTGACTTCACTTGAAAAGAATGGCACGTTTCCCACTAACTTTATTAGTGGCAGGATTGGGCCTTGATGCAATACCTCATGTCACAGCAGCAAAACTTGTTGCCAATAGTCTGTCTCAAGGGAGGAGATTTCCAGTAACTGCTCCCTGAGAACTATTCTAAAAATGCAGCTTTTTTCTGTCCAGCCATCGGGATAATGATATACTCCATCCCTAAAGAGAGGGGCATTGACAGAGCTGCATTGATGGCACCAGAGGTCCCTGCTGGCTTGTTCACTAAACAGAACTGGCAACTGACTCTGAAGATAAAAGTTCTTGACGTTTTTCCAAGCTGGTGGAATGGAGCTGAGTGACACTTAGAAATAAATAGAGGAGGGAATAGTATGATCTTGAATGACAGAGGAGCTTTCATGAAAGACTTTCGGGGGGGAGACATGGGATGTAATGTTCCAGGCTTGAGTCTGGGGGATTTGTTGACAGTTGGATAATGTGAATGTTTGCTACCACTTATATGAAATGTAGAGGGAAACAAGGGGAAAAGTTCCAAATGAATCCTTTAATCCCACTTAAACAGTTAAACCCAAATACAGTATATATCTCTTCCCTCACAAATTGCCAATCTCTTCAGAAATCTCTTAGAAGAACTTTCTCTCTCCTGACAAGGAAAAGTACTTCATGCAAAACATTTGTCACTTGTCTGTTATCATAATTCATCATCTTATCCTTCATTCTCTTGCTTGTTTAAGCACACAGAAATAGTACTTTTAACCTGAGACTTCAAAGGTAAAAATATAGTGAAGAGGTCCCCATTCTTTTTCTTCTCATCTCTGATCTCAGCTTTTGAACATCAAAGGGGCTCAAAGTTTGGGGTACATTCTTAAGGATCCAGTTACTAGAAAGAAATCAACTGAATTTCCATGTTCATATTTATGATAGACCAGAACAAATATTAATATTCAAGAACAGTTTCATTTAATAATTTACAACAATTAAAACAAGTTGCTGCTTAATCTTTTGCTCAGTACAATGAAGCTCACTCATTCCATTGTATTGCTCTAAAAAATCCTTGACTTCTGTCAGTCAAAAATTGCTGGGAAAAAAATAATAACCTAGGAATTACAAAACAATTAGGAAAGTAAAATAAATTCCCCAAACAAAGAATGCTGCCATTTTAATTACAGTATCACACTGTCATGTAAAAGGTTAACACTTTAAGATGAATCTTGCACCCTCAATCTATTACCCCTAAGCAATTCTCATTTTCACATTAATTTTTGTAGGCTGCCATCTAAATTAAATACTTTTCAGTTCTGTCAGTTTATTTCTGTATGTATTCTCATTACAGCAGTCACTAGAGCCAAAATATTTTAATCTTCAGTGTAATCCCTGTAGGCCCATATTCTTAGCTACAACTTTAGGGGTTCTCTAACTGCTCTTTTCCTTTTAAGTGGTGGCACTCCTTTGTGCAGAAATTCTTGCTCTTGTAAAGACTTTCTATAAACAAGTAAATTCTGCAGTCTGTTGTGAAATTACCTGCATTGTCAGTGCGAGAGAGTTGTAAATCCTCTCACTCCCTATCACTCACCCTTGAAGTTCTGTGTTCTCAGGAAAGGTTCTAATGACTCCATTCTGGTAGGTTTAATTTCTGGTCATTTAAAAGCCAAGTCCTGGGGACAAAACTCTTTAATATTTTCTTTTTCACAGCAAAGACCAAAATAAAATTAAACAGCTTAGACATGAAACACTTACTAAGCATTTCATGGCAGCTGACAGACATAGCTGAAGCCAGAACCCCTCAGAAAACACTGCAAATCCTACTCAGACCATCACCAGGCAGAGCAGCCTAGACTGCCTCTGTCAGTTCTAGTGCTCTGATCAGCCTGGTGGAAAGGTGATGACACACGAGTGTTTCTTTTAGAAAAAGATCTGAGTTTGCATAGAAACAGTGCCTATACCTAGTTCTATTTCAATATGGAGAACACAGCTATAGCGTACAAGCACTGGGTTTCAAGAGCTGAAAAGTGCTCCTGAATCCAGCAGTTGGGATACACCAACACTTTCTGAAATACATATGGCATACAAGCAGAAATCCACCACCCAGTGCCCATGCAATAGCTTAAAGATTATGAGTAGACAATATGTGTGTTTCCATCTCTCTTTTTTTTGATTGTTTTTCTGAAATCAGTGATAAAGCTTCTGTTAACCTGGAATGGAATCACCTTCCTGAATGCTTAACCTGGTAGAATCAGCCCCCTGACAAATATCTCTTACAGTAAGTCAAAGTTCATGATGAAACTTGGTAGTAAAAGAGCAGTAATAGCTTAAATAGATTTTGTGGTGTATTTGTAGCCACCGTGAGAGAACAGCAGGTATGAAACATGCATTTGTCTGTACAATACTCGCTCTGGAAACAGCACTTGTTACAAAAGATGAAGTTTGATAATCGGCCTCCTCGGCGGATCAACAAGCTGGGCATTAAAATAATCTAGCCTAGGGAACATAAAAGCATGAGTGAGCAATAAGCAAAGCATATTTAGTTCAACTAATAATAGGAAGCCTTAATCTTTTGACTGCAACACTGAAAGAAGAGCTTGCAATCATAAAACATACAGAGTTTTTAACCAATGAACCTAAATTGAATTTTAAAGCTGGGTGAGAAGTTCAAGTGGGTTTGGGTTGATGGCAAGAGCCAGCCATGAACAGCTCAGGGGTTTTCTCTGATTTTAACTGAAGAAAATTGATGCTTGTAGAGGCTTTTATGCTTACCAGCTTGTCAATATGGTAATAGGAACGTCTGAAATTGCTGGTTTGGTTGATAATATCCATGTCTTGTTGGCATAGAAATGAAATCCAGCATCATGCCAATGACCAGTGCTGCTCACAGGCAGCTCCACATTGCTGAGTAACAACAGGGCCAGAGCAGAGCCCTACGGAGCACAAAAAATAAACACTCCAGGAGAAGGACACAAATTACCCTTGAAAATATAATGCAGGTAAATGTTGGATAAATATGATTTAAGCCAATTTAGAACTGTGCCAGACTAAAGTTCCTCAGGCATTCAAGAAGAACATCAAGATCTAGCAGAATGAGAGTAGCTGGGCTATGAGAGCCTGTCTTTAGGAGAAGGTTACATCTCATTGCTGTCCTGCTGATAATTTTTAAGTACTGAAAACCCCACCCAAAATACAGAACCTATTTCCCTTCTCACTGAAGTCAAAAGCAAATCCTTTATGTCTTTTGGTGATACTGGTTTCAGGGGATGTAAAATAACTTAGAAATTGTTGGAGGGATTTTATGCTTCATGTTGTGTGTCAACTTCTAACAAACAGAATTAGTGCATGGTGTGGCACTTCTTGCTTTCTTCTGGAATCGAGCAACTGAATAACATTTATTGCTACTATTTTTTTGTTTAAGATCAGAAGGGACAATAAAAAGACAATTAAACCTAATAATGGGACGACCGGTTCTGCAAATCATGATTTTTTTTAATCAATTTTCAAGATTCTAAGAAAAAGTAAATAGGTTACTTTTTATTTTCTGGTTTATAGATTTTCTTTCTACCAGAAGCATTCTAGCAGGATCAGAAAATGTCAGTGGAAATGTTCAGTGATATTTCAACTCTCAGAGAAGAGATAGGGGAAAGAAAGAATGAAAACTCAGAAGAGAACAGCTGTGCAATAGGAGGAAAATTTGAGTAATGTCTTGTGGAGTGTCTGGGCCATGCAATTTATCCCACAAATTAAAAAAATATAATAAAATATTTTTTTAAAATGTGGGGGTTTTGGATATGAAGGTGGGAACTGTAAAAAAGCTGATGAGTCATAGAAAACAGAATTACATGTCTTCATGTCATGATTTACACTGTGTTTTGCTCATAAATCCAAGTACAGCTTATTACTGGAATTGCAGTACATCTCTGATACTGGGAAAGAGAATTTCAGTAGAGAATTGTGAGACTCATAATAAAGCAAATTGTTTATGCCTTTTCTTTTTCTTTATAGAAAGGATATGATCAATAACTATTTATGATTGAAGTAATAACTCTGGAAAACATATGAAACTATTTGTTTCAAAAATCTAAGAATTTATCTGATTTTTTGTGTCATTTTTTAGCTTTCTTTAAGCATCCATATGAGCAACATCAATCGGACAGCATGAGGGGAAAATTACAAATAACTCGTACATAAAGTAGCTTGGGAGAGGTGAAAAAATGTTTGTGGATTTGATTATTTTTTGTTGTCTCAACCTGGCCAATTTAACTGCTTAGTAATTTTTTGTTAAATAATTGCAACTAGTGATCACCTTTTCAAGAGTTTAAATCCGCTCAAGGCAAACCACACAGAAAATTCTTTTTTGTTTCGAACACATTTTTTCAAGTAACTGTTTCTGTATGTTTCTGCTGGTAGACAATGGGCCAGGCCTTTGAAATATTTACGAGTTATTAGTGATGTAGAATATAACACATTTTAGGAGCTGCCTGTAAGGAGCCATGTGAGTCCTTACCCTTATATTAAGAAAGTTAACAATACTGTTGTGGGACTGATGTATCAAGAGTTTCAGTATTGTTTACATTAAAGAAGGGATTTTAGGAGATAGAATAATTTTAAAAGGAGTTTTTCAGAAAAACATGGATCCATTTGCATTTTGTATAAGATGACAGTATTCTGCTTAAATAAAATAACAAAACAAAGCAAAAAGTAGGCAGAGCAGGTTAGGCAAAATTCAGCAGGTTAGACTAAAAATGTTGTTTCCAAACCAAATAAACATGAAACAAAACTTTCAAATTATTAACAAAATGCAATTATTTTCTCTACTCAAGCTTTTATTTTAAAGTAGTTGTTTTGGCCACTGTAAAGCAGCAAAATGGATGTTGTTCAAATTAAGAATGTAACCCAGATATTCTCTGTGCTAAGTCATCAAAAACCCAGAATGAATTTTCTTCTCCACAGAAAAATACTTCCACCCTTTTTTTTTTTTTAATCATATATCAAACAACAAAAAAGAGATGCAATTATTCCAAAATTAGAATTACATAAATGGAAACAGGGCGTAGTATCTGCTGTTTATATATGGCAGTATCCTCACATTCCCACTCCTTTTAAAGCAAGGGTAGTCTTGGCTAGGCAGCTCTCTAAAATATATGCAAAAAGTGGCAAGGGAAATTTCCCATCTCTACGAGGGGATGTAACTTATGTGAACAGAGCTGTTGCTTTGTGGTTTATGGTGACCTGAGTCACTCCTATGCTTCTGACAGTTTTATGTCAGATGTAAACTACTGGTGTTATCAACAGCATCAAAGCTGGATTTCTTATATGCCTAACATTTAGTGGAGCTAATGTCTCCTAATAAAACCTAGATATTAGTATGCTAATAAAAATATGCAAAGATATATACTTGGATTACTTATAAAAGCACAGCTAACATGATTCTGATAAACTTTTCATGTAAAATACAATCAAGCAGAAACTTATCTAACCTTACATGGCCCAGTGATTTGAGTTCCTTAAGTTTTTTGATACACAATTTAAATGGATGTTCTCATTAGGCATCTGTCTGTAAACAGAAACAAAAATTAATCACTTGTAACTTAATTTGTGATGTTAGGTAGGTAAGCAAAAATTTTTTTGAGACTATTTCATCCTCAGAACAGGAACAAGTTTTCAAAACAGTCCCCTTTTAGGTACCTAGACAAAGAAGCCAGATTTTCCTCAGAATTTCTTAGTTGTACATAAGCTAATATGTGGGGAGGGAAATGGATTTAATAAAAATACATGAGATGCACAGTTTATCTTAACACAGCAGTTTCCTGTGCTTGAGTCAGAGCTCTTAGTATCATATGTACTAAAGAATATTATTGCAATTTTCATATGTAATTAAAGTGTTCATATATTTTAAAACATTTGTCCAGCACCTGTGTTATTTTGAAGGGCAAACACAGGACACTTAAGCTTTGCTTTTTTAGGTGCTTCCTAATGGTCCTTTGCAGAACTTTATGCATTTGCAGTGTGGTACTGGCTGCCAGACCGTGCGTGTATAATTTGTACGTACCGTTCATTTCATTTTAGAACACACTGTTTCAACAACATGGCTTGTGTCATCATGAGAACCTCGACAAAGGGTTACCCAGAGCTCATGCTAGCCAGCCAGAAAAACGGGGCTGTGAAACAAAATTGTTACTGAGAGTAACTTCTGAAAGCAGAGTGTGAGAGAGGGCATGATTCTTCAGTCCTCTCTCAATCTGTTCCTGCTGCCATGGGGAACACCTTTGTCCGAGAAAAGAGGCAAGTACAAATTCTGAAAGGAAAATGGACGTTCTGAACAGTTTCAGCCACATGCCTATAACCTTCTCAGATGTTATCTTTGCATGGCCATCATCCCACAAGTAGGAGCAGTGCTTCTGCAGTGTAATACCTGCTCTACTGGTACTTTCTCAGGCCAGTTCATGAGTAGTGACTCCAGCATGGTTATTTTCTGGATGTGCTTTCACACTATCAGGAACGTGACTCATCAGAACAATATTCTCAGAAATATATTCTTCATGTTTGTGCACGTGGGATGAAATTCACAAGTACAGGATGCTCTCTCCTGGATAAAAACCCTGGTATTTTATTCTGGTAAAATAATTAGTGTAAGGTGGTCATATCAACTTAACACCAGCCCCTTTGACTCTTCTATGAAAGGTGTTACAGGGGCTGAAAGTAGTGTTTATTTCCTGCCACTAAATGTAAGACCTGAAGTGTTAATCCTCATTTAGGGTCAAAAACCTGCACACCCCTACCCCAAAAACACATATGGTGAAGTAAGCCTCACCCTAGCTCATGCCTCAGAACAGATAGGACGTGCTGGAGGCATGGCCAAAAGTCACCAGATGCTGCAAGCATATGATTCCTCCATGAGAGTTTATATGGTACAGCTGTCTTTAAATGTTTCTGTAATTGAAAAGACTCTAGCATCTGGTCCTTGGCTTATTATTCTTAGAACAAATAGTCACGATCTGAAGTCTACTTTTAAATAATGCAGAAAAAAAAATTAATTTGACATGCTAAGGGTACATTCCTCTCAGATGACCTGCTTGGAAGTACTTGCAAAAATGGAAGTAGATTCTGTAATTAAAAAAAAAAAGAAAGAAAGAAAAAGGAAGTGGAAAACAGCTCCAGTAGGTGATACATGATACATGTATGCAAACAAATACCTTTATAATTTTCAATGCAGGTGGATGAAAAAGCTGTGGTGTGTAGTTTTTGTGACTTTCAGCTATAGAGTGTATTATTTCTCTCTTTACATGTTATTGTGTAATTCAACTCCACCACCAAGAGTTGCAGACTTGCTGCTGTCATGAGGAAAACAGGAGATGCCCTGTGGTACCCCCTGCAGGAACCCTTCCCTGGACCACTCCTTCCTCTGATAACCCTTTCAGGGGTCCCACTGGCTTCAGTTACTCCCAGATAGTACTCCTGAAGAACAGCAGACTTTTGCACCTTACTGCTTCAGATTTATGGATGAATGCTGTTATATGATAGTCATTAATTTAGGCAAACCTCATTAAGTCCTTTATTGAATAAACAGGATTCATAATAATTCCATTTTTTCTTTTTATTTTCTTTTTTTT
>VXAC01007801.1:997474-1034721 GCA_013399225.1 Rhipidura dahli
TTTTTGTGTCCCCGAAGCCCTCTAAAGGTGAATTTTAAAATTTTTTCCACCCCGCACTTCCACCTTCCGTTTTTCCCCACGGAACACGTTGTTTGAGGCTCTTCTTTCTAAGTGTCAGGGGGTGATTAAGTTGGAAGGCAGTGAAACCTAAGGAAACGTAGTATGGGCAAAACGAGGGGCAGCGTTGTAGGGAGCAGACAGCCTTGTGTCTGTGCTGTGCCTTTCTTCTCCTGTCTTGTGTATCCTGGTGATTTACTGGGCTTTTAATTTAAAGAAGGATTCAGCTAAAATGCTTGACACGTGTTGAAGGTGTTGTAAAAACAGTGGGATTTCTGTCTTTGGGATTACGTTGTTGCTAAGAAGGCTGAAGTGGAAGTTTTCCTCTTTTGTCTCATCTCTCTGGAATCTGTAGACTATATTATTCCTTGTTTTATTTTGAGGGGACCTGCTGCAGTGTCAGACAGCTCACAGGCTGATTAGAATTTAACTGAGTCATGGCACTATAAATGTTCAGAGATACCGTAAAGCTTTATTTAACAAAGAGTGCAAATCCAATCTGCCAAGACCTATGGGGAGGAAGCAGTCACTTATGGAAAGGGGGTGGTGTATTCCTGAGCGAGTAGGAAACATTTTCTTTAATACTCAAATGCGATTTACTGTTTCTAGGGCTGACTGAGTACATGAGAGAGTGACACATAAGGATGCCAGATGACAAAAGCTCTCTGATCTGAGGGTATCTTGTGCTTGGGATCAGATTTAATGGCATCTGAGTAATTCTTATGATATGGGCATCAGCAGCTAACATCTTGGAAGGCAGAAGTTCTCATTGAGAACGGTGTTCAGGCAGGTTTGGGGTTTTTGTGCTCTGAGGCAGCTGTCTTCCCAGACTTGTGGTCGAGAAGTTTGATTTGTTGTTCTGTCAGTGGTCTCCTGAGACAGAGTTGACATGGACTCCAGAGCAAGCAATGAGTTAGTCACGAGTGAAGTGCATATGTAAGGGTGTTTGTGTTCTGTGAGTGGGATGGAGGAGGTAAGGAGTAGTGACTGCACGTTTTGGGCAGGGGTGAAATCTGACCTGCTGCTAGATTGGCCTATGCTTCTGGGTCATCTAATGAGCAAGAGCTATCAATGGCTCTCAGGTTTTTGTAGGCCACGCATGCACGGAATACAGCATGCAGTCAAATGCCAAACCCTGCTAGATTGAGGTTTTGGGGTTTTTTTCCCCCATTAGCCTTGAGGTAGAAAATTGCAGATGAAAACATGCTCTTCTTCTCTGCTCCCCATACTTGTTTTGTTTCATAAAGTGAAAGATGTGCTACCCAGAATTTATTATAGTCATAAAAACAGTGTTGATAAAGAAGTAAAAGTAAATAATGTTTTATATTGTAAACTTAAAAGGGTGATCTAATCACTGGCTGTATCACCTGCAGTGTTTCATGGTTGTGTTTGGGGTAAATTTGTTCTGTAAAAGGCATCAAGGAAATTTTTTTTAAGTGATTCAGTAAAGATTATAGAGCTCAAACATGAGCAACTTTAAAGTAATCATATTTGCCTGTAGTTTTGCTTACTGCTGGTTTTGCTTAAAGGAATTGACGAGGTTTTGCTTGCTTAAAGCTTATTTTGTCTCTTCAGAGCTAACTTCATTTTTCAGGCTTTGAACATTGGCGAAAAGTTTATACAATGCCAGCTGTATTATCACTATTTGTGGGAATGCTGTTAATTCTACCATTGATGGTGTGGGACACGACTATAATAAAAGATAAACTTTGGTTTGCATTGTGCCAAGCACATGTATAAACCTGCCCAAGGCAAAGCCAGGGAGTTGCATTTCCCCCCAGTCAGCTGTCCTGCTCTAGGGCTGTGCTTGACACCTCCTTGCAGGGCTATCAGAGAAGACATGAAGGCCATAATATTTTTATGAGTTGTCATTTTAGAATAGGTCTTCAGAGCTTGCCTGTACCTCAAACCCCAAAAGTCTTGTGGTTGTGTTTCTTTTTCCTGTATGTGAAGGTACAGGGAGTGGAGGGGATCCAGAAGGGAGCCTGGGGAGACCGTGGGGTTCCCAGCTGGGTGCTTGGTTTGGGGTCACAAACCCCTTTTCCAGGTGGGGCTTTGGTGGCCACCCTCCTATGCACGGGGCCTGCAGGCAGGGCTCATCTCCCACGTGCTGAGCGATGGGTTGGGTGATGAGCAGGAGGCAGGGTTAACAGGGTAGCTATCCTATGGATTAAAAAGGATAAATACCCTTTTGGGACAGGAAGTGCAAATTTTGCATTGCTGCTCAAGAGGGCAGGCAGTGGCAGGCAAGCGGAAAGGCACGAAGATAGGGATTGAAGCCTGAATAGGAGGAGAAGGTGTGAAAGAATATGCATAAATGTACAATAAAGATAAAAAGCATAAATTTAACAGTCTGTCTAAACAGTCTTGAACTAAAGGCAAAGAGGTTAATGGTAACAGCATTTGTGGTTTGCTCTTTCTTCCTGCCAGCAGGCCAAAACGATAAGAACTCTGAGCTGTGCTGGCCTGCCTGCAGTAAAGAGGGGGAGAGCTGGGGGGAAAGTATTTAGCAGGGTTGTGGCATTGCTTTTGGACATTTTGGTGTTAGGGTTTCACTAGCTGCTTTAGAAAACACTGCATTAGAAAACAGCATACAAGGGTTGGCAGGCAGTACTTAGGGTGAACATCTGGGATCATGTGAAAACTTTCCTGTTTCCCAGTGGGAAGATATTCCTTGGGAAAAGTGGGCAGAGGTATTCTTTTGGTAGAGATGAATGCCTGCTCTTTAGGGTTTCTGGATTATTTATTTCAAATACTTGGAAGTGCTAGCGGACCTATTTAGCACTTGAAAGAATTAATTTGGTAATTTATTTGGCTGTCTGTTGCAGGTCACTTGGCTTGATGGTTGAAGAAGGAGAATAGGAACTAAAACTCATGTAAATAAATATTCATGTGTAGAAAGGGGAAGAAGCAGTTGCTAGACATCTTAGCTTGGGTCAAACCCCTCCTGGCATAGTCTTCTCATACTTAAATTGTTATTGGAGCTCATTGCTCTTGTTTAATTGCCTGTTTTGAGTGAAATTTTGTTTTCATACCACTTACTTCTAAATACCATTGCCTTCAGCAGAGGAAAACCAATTTTGCTTATAGACAAAATCAGATTAAAAGCAGAAGCTACAGATCTTCTGTTTTAGTCACTGGTTTCTAAGAGGCTGAGTTTAATGTGGGGAAGAAACTCGGTGTTGTGAAAGACTTCAGAGGGCATGATCTTCCTCCTCTCAAGAAAGGAAGTTGAGGGAGTCCTCGTGAAGAGATCAGGTGCTAGATGTAAAATGTATTCCAGTCTTGGATGAAACTATTATTTGAAAACAAATAAGCGAGTATTTAATTTGTTCCAAAAATTAGTCAGTGAAGTTGACTTTAGTGTGTTGAAATGTGTCCAAGCAGTAAGTCTTGGTCACAGATGAACAGTATTTTTGATCTTATTGGTGCTAGACTTGGTATTGTTGTTCTGATGTTTTTTTCATAGCAAACTTAAGATGCATGACTACCTGCTTTCTGCTTCTCTGTGCCCTGTCCCACTGTGAAAAGAGAGGGAAAGTGAACTGAAAAGGCCTTTTTGGTGATGGCGAAAGCAGGGCTTGCCTCAGATGTAGAAAGAAATGATGGTTCTTGTCCCAGGAAATGGCCTTGGTGATGGTGTTTGTGTCATCACATATCCTGCATTTGGTAGTCCGTAATACGAAACAAATCAACATTCCAAAAACTATAAGGTGTGTAAAGCAAGTGGTCCAGTTGTGAAGTGTTTGAAGTGTTTGGGAATAAATATTCTAGAAAAGTTTTTTTTTTTTTTTCCCCTCAATTTTTAAAACATACTGACGGAATGTGGATTTTTCCCCAGAAATAGCAAATTTGGTTGTCTTTGAACTGCAGTCTCATAAACCTTTTATAGTCACTTGGAACAATACAAAAAAGACTGTTTAATGGTGACGTAAAGAAATTCCATCTATACATTGAACCTGGATGGCAGTACTGTATGGAGTGGTTTTTTGTGCCTTGTTTTGTGTTTTTCCCTACTAGATAGCAATCTGTCTTCTCTTGGAAGTGGGAATTATTAAATTCACCCATTTGTCAGTGGTGAAAAACATTTTGTCTACTTCTGTAGTATAGAATAGTAATACTGGCATTAACTGTTTTTCTCAAATTGAGGTGACTTGAAAAGATGAGTATGTTTTTTTAATAGTGCTGCTTTCTTCTGCTCTGTGGGACCTCTTCTCCTGTTTTTCATTGGCCACAAAAGATTGCACATCCAGCTTATTTACCCTTTCAGTAAAATGGAGTTGAGAAGGCTTTGAACTATGTTTATTAGCACCTTTGTCACTGTACCTGTCATTTCTTCTCCATTTATTTTTACTGTGATGGTAGATTCCCCCCCCCAATTGGATACAAATGTTGAGGATTTCACCCCTTCTTTGGTGCAGCTTACCTTTTCATTTTGTGATGTATATGGAAGAAGGATTTAAAATAGTGTCTGCCTGTAGTATTCTGGGATATTTAGTTATTTTTCAGCTTAATTGGCTCTGTTGTTTGGCATCTTTTGTTGGGTCTTGGTGCTGGCAGTAGTCCAGCGTGCTGCTGTTATTTCACATACCTGGAGGCTTTGAATAGGTGTTTTTTTGGATGATGACCCATGGATCAACACCTGTATCTTTTTTCCCAGTTAGCAAGCACATTGCAGTGGTCAGAGTTAGATGTTTTCTCCAATCTGGCTTGAACCCCAGTGGTTTTGAGGAGGGAGAAATGCTCAGATGTGCCCCCAGCACACATATTTCCCACTCTTCCCCCTCTGTCCTACCCACCCTTACCCACCTGTGGGGTCCTCAGTGCTAGAGGTGCTTAAAAAGCTTTTGTGTGTGGTTTTTTGTGGGAACAGAAGTTTAAGTGTTGAAATAAGGAGAGGAACTCAACATTGCCAAGCAGGAGGAGGGAGGGGAAAGTTCAGCTAAGTGATGGAGAAAGTCTATTTTATTTCATTTTTTTCAAGTTTATTTTATTGTATTTAAATTTGACTTTGTGCCTAATAAGCTTGCTGCTTGGATGGTAACTTGATGACCTTTAATAATGAGACTTGTCACAACAACAAGCCTGAAATAGTAGAAATAAGAATGATCTGGGCTAGCTGTAAGTTTGCAACCTTAAGTAAAATTTCACTTAGGAGTAATAGACAAGTTCTGAGAACTTAAGTTTGTGGTTGTAATGGATAACATTAGCTAACTAAAATAAAATAGTGTTGTATACTACTCATAAGTCTCTCAAAGGCAAATATTACTATTTCTACCATTTATTTTTTCTAACTAATTTTGTGGTGTTTAGCATTACGCTCACCTGTTACACTATGCTCTTGTCTTTTCCTTATGTATATGTAAATTAATAGAGGCTCTTTAAAAACTGATTTTGATGTTCATGGGTGCAAGTTTGAAGTGTTAAGCAGTAACCACTACATAGGAAGGAGGGCTTTCATGTGACAGCTGTTTTTTGAATGAAAGGGAGGAAAAGAGGACTCTGGCTTAGAGTGAAATGTGGATTTTGTTCTTTCAGAAATAATGTCCCCTTAGTCAGTACAAGTGTAGACAACATGAGTTGTTTCTACTAGTTTTACTCATGGCTCTGTCTGGAAGGTTTTGATTTCTGAAGTTTGGAACTACATTTTTCTTCTGAAATAAAAATGTTATTTGCAGTTCATACAAGCCAAAGTAAAGCATTGCTTTCTGTTACACTGACAGTAAGAAAGTAAAGGCATATTAGGTAGGAAAAAATGGTTTGCAGACTTTCATAGGGCGATTTCTGCTGTTTTTTTCAGCTCAAGCATGAAATTTTTGAGGAAGAAAATTAATGCATCCTTGGACTCCTGAAGGAAGAGCTTTCCTAATGGAACCACATTCAAGGTAAATAATTTGTTTGGGTTGTTTACCTTGTCTCTTTGGTTTGGGGTTTGTTCTTTGTCTTGCCAAAGCTGTCAGACAACTGTGTGCTGTGTATAAGCCTTTTAGGATTATAATACATTTTGAAGTGATGAATGTTCAAGTTAATCCTCCTCTTTTTCTGTAAGAGTTGGGGTTTTTTTAAATATGTGTGCTGATTAAAGAGAAATAAATATTTTTGTAATGTCTGAACTTTTTGCATGTAATAGGCTGTTAAGTTCTGAAGATTCAGCCCACTCGTTTGTGAGGTAGCTAAATAGTGAAGAGCTTGATTTACATGTAATTTCCGAGTGAAAGAGAAGATTAAATAACATTTATGGTGTTACCATCTCTCTTATTTTTAAAATAAAACAGATCCAAATTGAGCTTCTGTGGCAAGGGACAGTCACAGTAAAATCATTATTAGATACTACGTTACAATGGCTTGTAGACATTTAGCATTGCTGTCATTTTGTTTGGATCTGCTCCCTTGGTTCCCGTTTCCTAAATCCTATTTTTCTTTGATACCAGGGAATAATTCCCTGAGTGTTGTCCAGTGATTGCTTATGTATATGCACTTTGGTTTGTGAGTCATTTTATTCACTTGAGTAGCCCCACTGTCCTCGGTGGGCCTGCATGCATGCCTAAGAACTTGAGAATGCTGATGAGCATAAAGAATACAATTTGGGCATGTAATGGTTGACAAGCAGTTGTTGTTTTGTTTCTGGTCTCTCTTAGGACTCATTTGCATTGCCTCCAGTGGCAACTTTTGTGAGCATTAGTAGGGAAGGTCTAGAAGCTGGAGGCAGTCATACCAAATCCCAGCCTGCAGAACTTCTCATACCCATTGTAATGACACAGATTGCAGATGCAAGGATATATTTTTATCTTTTTTTTTTTTAAATAAATCCTTATGTTGCTTGACTTGCATACAGCATTGGTCTGTGTAACGTAGTTTGAGCATCTCCAACACAGTAGAATATAGCCAAATGAAATCATTAGTAAATATGAAAGTACATGCGCTTTTTAAATTGTAGGGATTTGGATTTAACCAGAGTCAGTGCTTTGGAAATAACCAGAAATTGATATGAGAGATCCATTTTTTTTCCCCACCATGTTTTCTATTTGACTTTTTGAAAAAAGGAGTTGAGTGTTACTGTAGTGCATCTTAGTTGCCTGAGCAATTGTATTTACAAAAAAGTTAATGGTATTACTTGCTGGTCTCAGAATCAGTAAGACAGGCACTTTGTAATTAAAACATAATTAATTAATTAGCAATTTAAAACTGGAGAACTGTTGTGATCAGCAGCAGATGGTCTCTTATACAGCTTTAATAGAACTTAGTAGACAATGGCTTTTGTGGCAACAAGCTTTTTGAAATCTTTCACATCTTCAAAAACAGTTAAAGTAATTCAAAGCTTTGGTTCAAGATTGTTGCCCCTTTTTAGAAGGAGTTTAGTCAGGGTTGCAGAAGCATTAGCTGTAAACAGGGATGTTGCACCATGTATTCAGCTTGTCACTGAGGTGGCTAAGCTGAAGATTTGAGAACATGTTTGTCAGTGTATACATGGCTGGTAATCCCAACACAGTTTGCATTCTGTTTTCTGTTTCTAACCAGTATTATAAAGCAGTTATGGGCTCTATCATTGGTTTTTTTTTTGGAGTGGGGAATAGGTTTGTTTACTAGTTATGAGCACTAATTGTGGAATACCTCTGTTGGTATACCAAGCTTGCATTGCATACATAAACAGTTTTACTGTGCAGTGCAGTATTGTCTTGATCAGGGGTTTGTTATTGCCACTGGAATTAGAGTTCTTGTTTAATCAGAGTTCTTGGCCCTTAGGGTAGACTTTCTCCAAAAGAGTGCTGCTCTAGAAACATAATTGCTGGTCTTGTTGATGCTGTGTACCCTTCATGAATTAAGAGATAGTGGAACAGAAGGCAGCCATGCTTTAGTTGAGCTTGAGGAAAAGTGTGTAGCTAGAATGTATAAATTATGTCCTTGTTGAAGTCTATGCAAGTCTAAGACGCTTCAGAGGTTGAAACTCACCTGGAGATGCAGATGGGAATTACAGGCTAATAGTAAGTGTAACTATCTTGTCAAAAAAACAAGATGGTAACTCAGTGTGAGGAGAGTTGGCAGAGGCAGCCTTTAATTGAGGAGAAATTGGTCACTGTAAACCAATTATGTCTTATTTTTAATGATGGGTTTCAGAGAACAGCAAATGAGTGCAGTGTGATCTTGGCTGATAGCATGTGCTTTTCTTGTTGGATAAAGACACAAAAGCCTGAGGATATGAAGTTGCAAACAGAAGTTTCACTTCTTTTTTTCCTCACCCTCTTCTCTCCCTTGAAGAAGAAAAAGTAGGCTATGCCAGTGGAAGAAACTCCACTTTTTTTGTTGTGAAGCTGATTAATGTTCGGATGTATATTGTCTTTGGGGACCAACATAGTGCTTCAAAATTTGGAAGAGGGGTTGGTAACTTGCTGGGTAGAGAAGCATCCCCCACTCCTTCTGCAGCTCGGCATTTAATATTTTACAGCAAACTTTTAAGTTTAACATATTTGAACTTGTACTAGATAGGGTTAATAGGCTAGAACAAAAGGTCAAAGCATAAGGCATTAGGCTTAATTAAGGGAGAGCAAGAGTGGCGGGAGTCTGTGACAGTTAAATGGGTTTCCCACAGACTAATGTCTGTTACAGTGCAACCATGCCTCAACTTAAGTGGGTTATTTTGTGCAAAGGGCAGCCGTGATTAGCAGTCTGACATGCCAGACGTTTCTGGCCAATCCCATCTGTTTTAGAGGTTAAAAAGCATACCTTTATGAGCTGATAGATTGATTTGTGTGCCCTTCTGGTAAAGATTAGGAGTCCAAGGCCGGTGCTGTAAATGCCAGTTATAGAATATTGTACTTTCTTAGCCACTCTTTGTTTAAACTGTGGTGCAATGGGGCCAGCAGCTCTAAAAGTGACCTCACAGCAGGGGTGCCCCGGTGAGTGTTTGGGACCAGAAATCCTCTGGGAGGAACACTTCCTCCTTCCTCAGGTTTGTTTTGAGAGTGAGCCTGTAGGCTTTGGGCCTTCTGTAGTGCTTTGCTTGGAAGGGGAGTCTGGCTCAGTGCGTTCCCACGTAAGGCTCACGCCTGTTCCCTGCTGCAGCCGCTGCTCGTGTGCTCGTCCAGAAGTTACCTGTCTCAGCACGAGCACTTCTCCAGTTCCAAGCACAGTTGGCTACAGGACAGTTTTGGTACTTGAAAGGTATCAGCATTTGTCTGAACTCATTATGCTGTCTGTATCCTTCCTGCTCTGCTGTTGAGCTGGGACAATACATGCGTATTCCGTTGTTTCTCCTTTGTAGATCTTACTTTCAGGATAGTTTTTCTGATTGTGTCATGAGGTTGCCTTAGAAGCCTAAAATAAAATAGGTAGCACAATAAGTCTTGACTGTGTTTCTCGTCATCTTTATGACTTTGTAAAGTCAAAGTTACATTACTATTAATATAAGACTATTAATAAATCGTTGATGCAATAAAACTGTTTTTGATAATGTTCAAGGTTCATACACAGTTGAAGGTGATTATCCTATTTTAAAATCAAGTAGAGGTCAGACTGTATTGTAAGATAACTGACTGTGGCCCAAATGGTATGTGATAGCTTCAAGTCAAATGACAGTCTTCCTCACTTAATACATACGTGATTTAGAAATAAATTGTTAACTTGAATTGCATTTTGTGTAACATGCTGATTGACTTCTGGTGCATTTTGTGAAAAGCAGGGAGACACATATTCATTCACCCGAAAGGGATGCTTAAAGCTCTCATTTTTAAGACACTGTTGAAGTTTTCCCTATTCTGTCCCTCTTCCATTCAAGCAGTGACACTTGTAGCTAAATATAGCTGAGACATATTGGAGACAAATTAGCATTTGGCACCTTGCATTTAGCATTTCTACATTAACTTTTAGAATTAGTCACCTGTCTAAAGTTTCCTGGTTTTCTCCTTGCAAACGTGATTATCTTTCCCTTTTCCATTTAAAAGAAAATGAAAGTGGTTGATAGCAATGATTTGCTATTCATACTATAAAGATTCTCTGTACCTGAGCTGTATTTTTTCTGTGGCAGCCATGACCTGTTCCTAAAGAGATTTCCTAATTTGCCAGTAACTTGTCTTCACTTTAGGAAGCTTTGTAAAGAGCCACCCTAGTTTTTCTTTTTTCTTCTGAGTCTCTTCCTTTTACTTCTGTTTGAAATGCCTAGAAATATTTTCAGTGTCCTTTAGGATAAGCAAGGCAACATCATTATCTTGCAGTTTATTTAGTAACATGGAGCTGAAATGGGCATATGCAGCATCATGTTCTCTATGGAATAATATCTATTTAAATGATTTGGATCTAATACATATTTACATGAAAAAACGTCTTGCCCTTCTCTGTGGGGAGAAAAGGTGAACAAGCATAAATTTTATAATACTCATTGCTTCTCTTGCACTAAATCATACTTAAATTGCAGGAGGTTGTTGGCTTGAGAGTTGTATAAAAAGTGCTTGGCTAGTAAAGTAGGGTGCAGGGAGATTTATCTAATTTAATACTAAGAAAATGTTGTCAGCTTCAGTGTATTGATATGGGACTGCCTAAATCCAAAAGCTGTACTTTAGATTTTTGTATGTGTATGTTTGTAATAATTTCATGGCTATAATACACAAAATGTAATCCTGAAATGATCCATTAGTGCAGCATACATGTGTGCTCTATTTTGGCTAATTTGATTGCTATTGATTATACCTGAGCCATTATCTAATATCTTGGGAATGGGTAGACTCTGTGTCTACTTTTCTGCTGTTTCAGGGCAGAAAATATTTTTTTTGAAGTTTCTTGCAACAGTCATTGTTAAAAGTTTTTTGTAATTGCTGTTTGAGCATTGTTATTGTTTCCTGTTCTAAGTGTAGCAGGGATGAAATAATGAAGGTTTTCATGTAGCATTGTAAAAGTTGTAAACTCATGAGTGTAGCATTCCCAAGTATAAAGGCACCATGTCAAATATTCACTAGTTGTCAGTGGCATGGATGTAGTTTTTTAAAAGTATCTTTTGTCTTGTGGCTTTCATTTAGAATATTATGAAACATTTGCATAAGGTATTCATACATTGATTGGCCATTAGGCATCAAAAACAGTTCTGAAGTGTCCATTGCTTTCAACTTTGAATTGTCAAAAAAAAAAAAAAAAAAAAAGGATGGACTTGGTCTGGTGTTTCAGAGGATTTGTCTTTTTAATGTATTTGATGAAAAACGAGTCCTTGGTTGGGGTCCCTGACCCTCTGCAAACTGGGTTAGAAAGGATGCTGCACCATCCTTGTAAACTGGCCGACAATGGATTTCTCCTTATTTTAGATTTCCATACTCTTTGACCTTGTAGTTGTTGACTTTGGTCTGGAACAATTTCAAAGTCATGTAAATGAATGTAATTAAGGTATTGCTTATCATCTCGGAGAGTTCACAATGATGCTTATTGGCTAGAAAGGTTTGTTTACTTAATATGGAAGGTTAATAGAAGGTTAAATTTTACTGTGTAAAATGGCTTCATAATGTTTTTATTTAGCAGCTGAAGAAAATAGTGTTTGAAAAGGCAAATAATAGTTTTATTTGACCTCCATGTGTTTCCCGTAGCTTGCATTATTGGGAAAATTTATCTTCATTGCATAGTCTTATTACAGTTTTCCTTTCTCCTCATTTTACAAAGGGAACCTTTCAGAACTATTTGGAGGCCTTTGTGTACAGAAGGAGCTGCATTAAGGAAGGAAGTGCAAAAATGTTTGACAATAATTGCTATAAGTAGTCCATCCACTTCCAGTCTGTCTTTTGTTCCCCCTCCCTGTTTTTGCCAGAATGAGATTCGTGCTTTGTTCTTCGGTGCTTCTTTTGTCTTTATTCCCACTGCTGCAGAAATACAGTGAAAAAGCAGCGTGGAACAGCAGGGAAGAACATCAAGATACTGGTATCTGCCTTCATTTCTCAGGCAGTAGAAAGAACAGGGCCTAGGCCTCTATTTTCTTGTCAGTAGCCTTCAACTTTGTTTGACTATAGTTGTTTTGCTTATCATTTATGGAAAAAATTGCTTGCTTGAGTGGGTTGTGGTTTTTTTTTTTTTTTTTTGCCCTCCACTCAGGAGTTTTTGTAGTTGGCAAAGAGATGAGTACGTGACAATTGTCATATCAAACAGAACAAAAAGACGCCCAAAAAACTTTTTCCCACACCTTTTTCATCTCATGGTGTTTTTCTAGGATTGCAGCTCCCAGATGGAGAAGCAGATATCCCTGCTGGGATGGGGGATCCAAGCAAGGGTGTTCTGCCCGTCCTGTACTGGACTGAGTTTGGTGGGAAAAGACAAAGCTATGTGAAATGTGGACACAACTTTCTGCACAGCTTTCTGGATCCATCTGGGCAACAAGGACTGCTGGCTGGGTTTACCTTATTTTGCAGAGTACATGGTTTTGTAATTTCTAACAAGAGAATGATGTGGGCTCCTTGCTGTTGAGGTAGCTAACTGTCTTCTGAATTACTTGAATTTAGGTGCAACATTAATTGTGCAACAATGAGAATATCCTTCAAACACTCATTATTTCAATGCATAGTCTTATTTAACTGTTTCTAGATTGTGGAGATACCCTGTAACTCAAACCTGAGAGCACTCTTGCAGAACTCAACAGCATCAGTCCTTCTGATTTTGAAGCTGAAGGATTTCACACTTATCTGAGGTGTTCACCTCCCAAGCCCTCTGATTACTGTAAGAGTTGAAGGTTTCAGGATTTATTCTCTGATTCCTAACTGTGAAGATAAACCAAGCTATTGTCCTTTCTTGATTTTATAGTAATAATCATAAATTGAAGTGATCTAAAGGTGCTTTCAGAAGGTGGGCAGCAAAATCTTTTTGGGTGAGTTGTGAAGAGGATAAGAAGCTGAAGTTCAAAACCAGAATATAATGATCCAAAAGGACTGGGGGGTGTTGGGGAGGTGGAACACCACAGACAAGTGTGAAATCCTTCAGTTTCTAAATTAGGGGTGATGCTGTTGAGTTCTGTAAGTCCAAAATTTCACCTGAATTCCTAGACCATGTGTTAAAGTCCTAGAACTCCCAGAATAATGGAATAATAAGAAAAATTACCTCTTAATCTCTGGAGGTCCAAAGGACTTCTAAAGAATCAGTCCTGGTCCTCTGACTCACTGGTGTTTGAGTCTCTGCTACCTTAAATTTTATCCTGTTACGAAATAAATGCAAAAGGACCATTTAATAAACTGTGCTGATAGCATTTTGTAACCTCTTTGCACTCCCTCACATACGTTTAACTGTTGAGATGAAAAGATAACAAGGTTGTGCAGAATCACATTTACTGTTTACTGAACGCTGGCTCATCTTTAGATTACAATATCAAACATGAAAGTTTGATCATGTCTCTTGGATACAGCTCTTGAACACAGCTGTCTTGAGAGCTTGCTCACAAACTTTTTTTTTTTAAGTTTGTTTGCCTTATGCCCAAGGCTGTATCAGCATGCATATGACCCAACTGGTTTTTGATCTGAAATGCATAAAAGGTCACTTTGCCGAACTTTATCTTCTGGACCTCAAGTTTTACCATTGGTGATACTCTACTGTGAATTTCCTAAGTGGAAAAAAGGGTCTGTTCAGTGTGCCCTTCAGGCTTTCCAGGCAATTTCGCTTTTGCCTTGCCCTGTTCTGGTTTTGTTTTCAAACTATTCTAACATGTGATAGAGGAAGTGAGCAGTATTTTGGCACTATTTTTGGGGTAATGCTGAGTATTTTGGGTTGCAGTGCTGTATGATTCCTCTAGCTCTGATGTCTTGTCCAGCTGTATTCTGTCTCTGCAAAACTGAACTTGAGCATTAAAGCAAGTCTTAAAATATCCTCTTTGTGCTGATGATCACACTACTTCTGTGTCTGCTGCCTTATGACTGTTATTATTTTTTGAGAGAAATTGCACATGCTTCACAAGATACCAGGAGCACAAAACCAGTCAAATTTCCTCTGTTCTGGCCTTCTGGGGATATGGTAGGCCACTGCTGTTCTGCTTCTTAAGTAGATTTAGAGGCTCCGATATCAGTTACTCTTTTGGATAATGGATTGTATGAATTTAACATAGAAGCATGCTCGCCTCCTTTTCCTGTCCTCTGTAAAGGTCACTGTACAGGAGGGAAAGTTGAGTCATGGGCTATAAACACTTGGAGGTCTGCTATCTGATCTAATTTTTGTTAGCTTATTGCTTGGTGCTGTGGCAGGTGGACTTTGTCAGGTTTATCTGTGGCGGTGCTGCTGACCCTGGTGACCTGCTCCATTCCTCTGCAGAAGGTCCCTTCCCTGCAGGGGGATGGCACAAGTCAGGGTGTGTTCTCTCCTCACTTGCTTCTCTTCCTTGCTGAGCAAAGTGAGTTGCTTGGAGATGTAGCTGTCCTATGTGTGGTTTTTCTTTTTTAAATCTAAAAACTCGCCCATGTCCAGTGGAGATCATCTTCAGGATTCAGAAAACTCATGCAAGATGGTCTGGATTGTAGAAATAGGAGTGGTGGTTTAAATAATTCATGAATGTAACTTAATATAGTGCAATATTTCTGAATATTGCAGATACCATGTAGACAGGAGAGGGACTGTGTGAAAGAGCATGTATCAACAGGTATAGGAGAGCTGGTGATACTGGGAACAGCAAATATTTCTAAGACTGAGAGGGAACTAATGGATGGAAACCATTTTCACAGTTCCTGAATGCCTTACATCTGCCTGGGATGAAGCACCTACTGTGGTTAGCTGTTTAGGTGGAGTCAGTTTTGGGGTTGTGTTTTGTTGGTTGGTTTTCAATCCCAGTTTAGATTCTGTAGTTAAGATATCTATCAAATGACCTCATACATTCTTGTTTGGAAGAATTAGGGCAAAAGGCCACTTTATGACATAATCTCATCACTAAAAGTTCAATTTACTTGTAGAAATTTTAGGGGGAAATATGTATTGATAGAAGTTTGGGAAGGGTATAAATTGTGTTTATTTTGCAAGTTTTTGAATCCTTCTGGTTAGTGAGAGCCTTATGCTTTCTGGGTAAAGTAGGCCTTGCTGGATGGATCAAATATGAAATTTTTAAGTATCACTTCTGCAGAAATTGTGTGGAGGCTTCTTATGATTTCAAGAGTGCAAATAATGCAATGCTCTTCAGTGGTAATACATAAAAATGAGATGGAGAAACAAACACATGCTTACATTTCATCCTGCATAAACAGCCTTGCTAATTAAGATAAGGGCAAATATCCTTACTATTTTCCTTTTTGATTTAATAATTAGACTATATTAAAAATGTGTAAACATAATTCGTAAACTCACTTTCCTGAGTTCTGACTCCCTGTACGTGTGCTGGTGTGTTCCAGCACTGTTTCTGTATTTGTTGTTTGCAAGTGAGTCTCTTAAGATATGTAGAAATAACTGGTAATTACTAAAATGTGATCACAGAAGAGAAGAAAAAGGTGTGATATCTGTGTGTTTGTTAGCTCTCCTTGGTTACCTCGTGTGTGCTCTTAAGTCTTTGCAGATTGCTCATGTATATTGTGGAGGACACATTTTTGTCTGGAAATGCGAAAGTGGTTTGTGTGAGGAGTTCAGTGACCATGGTATGGCTCTGAGATTTGTCTCCCACTGGATCTGACCAGCACTGGATATTTTGATATGCTGTGGTCTGTGGGCACAGCTTCCTCTCAGTTTACAAGTGCTGTTTTTCACTCCTTGGGACTACACATGTAAATAACACAACTCTGAACTAATGTCTGATTAAATTTTAGTCCACAGAAATTGCTCGTTGATAATTTTACGTAAAGTAGCTGGTTAAATTCCTTCCCCCTATCCCTCCTTTTAATCACCATTACACTGGTTTTCCCCAGCTGTTGGTAAGTGGAATGGGTAGAACTGCCTTAGTCTAAAGCAACTTACTACTCCTTAAATAGTTCACACTGACATCAGTGGTTGTCTGAAATCTGTTTCCTTTCAAACGATTTGTGATGTATACAGACTTTCAGGTACAAGACCCTTCTAAATAAAAGCATATAAGCAGACTTGGGTTAAAACTGTCACATTTGTGAGCTAACATAGCTAAAGCTGTAGAATTGTATCTCATAAAGAGAGCTGCCAGAAGGTTTAGTTATGTATTTATTCTGTAAATTCTGTGGTGGGTTTATTCTCTTAGACACTGCCAAGCCTAAGTCTGGGCTGGCTACTTCATAGATGAAGGCAGGTATGCTTATTTGTACTCTTTTCTTTGCAAGTTGGGAACAGCTGGTTTTTTTCCTTCTTTTTTAAGCCTTGCAGCATTTAATGAGATGGATTTAAATCATCATCTACTGTGACAGAAAGTACATATAATAGCATGCCTGCTGTAGGAAGTTATGGCTCTTGCCCTGTAAGTGCTGTGCCCTGTTCCTCTCTACAGACTCTCCATCCCAGGTTTGCATCCCACCCTTTCTGCTTTTTGTGGGAAAGGGTGGGATGCAAACCTGTGGTAGGCTGACTTCCATGTCCTTGCAGCCTCCAGCAGTGGAACAGACTCAACAGGGATATCTGGGCAGAGAGAGGGTGAAAAGTGTCCAGACTTGAGTTTAAAAATTAATCCAGGAAGGACATTCTAAAAATAGATTAGAGCATTGAACATATAGTTGTGAGAAAGGGAACATAAAATATTTTGGTCCTAAAAGAGGCTTTTTAAAGGAATAGATGTTTGCATATCTTTCAGCATGCCAAATTGCATGTTTATGATGCTTAAAAGTATTTATTCTGTTTCTGAAGGAAACCTGTCCTGGTTCACTTTGGTGCTTCCTACTCTCATAAGCTTTGATGCTGAGGGTGAGAGAACGTCAGGCTTAAATGGAACACACCTCAATTTAGGGGAAATAGCCCTACTGCCTGCACAAAGTGAGGTCTTTTAAGAGGTTGAGTTTGTGACCAGTTAACACTGTGTCTAATATGCTAACCAACATTTATTGTAGTTGTTCCTTTTAATAGGTATATTGCAGTAAATGTGCCTTTCCAAAGGAGAAGTCAGTCCCTTAATTCCATACCATGTTCTGATTCCAGGGGGAGCTTAATGTGAAAATTGGTGAGACTGTAAGGTCTTCTGTGAGTTGTTGGTTTGGTTGTTGTTGTTTCCTTTTGCTGGAAGGGGTAGATTATATCCAGGGAACAAGTGATTCCACCCCTACTCCTCCAAGTCTGACTGTGGTTTCATTTCCTATGCTAATGATTGTTTTGTAACACAGGAGCACAGAAATGGTGGCTGGAAATAGCACTCCACTGTGTTTTGGAGCAGAAAACCACAGGCACACACTAAAACAGGGTAAGAATGGGACTTAAAATTTGACAGTCTGAAATGTGTGGGGTATTAAGTTGGCCAGAGCATCCAGAAGGGAAGCCTGTGGCAAGAGAGGGATCCTGGGGTCCCACAGGCTTATGCCAGCATTATATCAGTCTAGCACTGACAAGCACATGGTTTTAATTGCATGGAGGCATTTTTTAACAATAGAATACTGGAAAAAGGTGCTTGCATAGAACTAGCAAGAAAGGTAACATCATCATGGCAGTGCGTTGCATGAGATTATCCTGTGGAGCAGACAGGGACAAAAACTAAGACAACAGGTAACCCTCGCACCAGACAGTCTTTATTCAGAAACAAATAGAGCAAATATCCCTTATTTTGGTTTTTATCTTTGTCTCTTCTTGTTAGACTTAGAGATTAGAAGGCAACAGGTACCTCACCTGTGCTTTAGTCTGAGAAATTAAAGTACTCCTCTTACTTGAGCTCATCATATGGAGGCAGAAGCTCTGCTACCTGTGTGAATGAATGATACAGTCAGGATTGTGTTACCAGTGGCAGTTGCTGAACCCCCACTAATGAATTGTTGTTTTGAACCACTGTCAAATAATGAGAGACTCTGCTTGCACAGAGGCTGGCATTGCACATGTGAGGGAAAGCTTGGGCATATTCACTTAATTAGATATGGAAATACAAGAGGATAGCAAGAGTGACTCCTTACACATAAAGCATGCAGATTGATATTATGGCTCAGTTTCAGTCCTGCCACTTCATTGGTACAGGCATGGGCTGTGGTATTGCCCTCATGGGAGCAGTTTCAAAGAGGTGCAGTTATTTGTCATATTAAAAGCATAAATATTTGTGCTGTCTTCATTTCCTGAGCCTGCTGCTGCATGAGGAAAAAGAGTGGTGTTGCTGATCAGAGTTTGGGAGAGCTGGAGGATATCTAAGAAAAGCTTTGCAAGAGAGCACAAGTGGCAGTAAAGAAAAGCTGGAGAACTGGAAGTGATGTTTTTTGTATATTTTATCCCTCCTCAGTAGGCTCGGCTGAGCCTGTTTTCGGGTAATAGAGAACAGCAGCAAGAGGTGGGTTAAATAAAAGTTAATACATTAAAAGAGTAACATATGTTAGGTGATTCTCTGAATAAAAAGTTAACTGTTTCCTTCTGAGAGACTGTGTCAGTGTTGCCCTCTTCATTTTGTCTTCCTTTTCCAGTTTTAGTTATTTTTACCTCTTCTCCCAAGTAAGGAAAAAACATAATCGGGTATTTAAGTAGAAGATGTTTCTGAATCAGGTTTATGAGATACTCTACTCCAGTTTTGCTGAAGGACATTGAAACAGAAGCCCTGACTCATATGTTTTGCATTCTTTCATTGTAAAATACAACTCTGCCATGGTTAATAAGTGACTATTCTAGCCTAGTATTGGATGAAAAGGGAAATATTGCTACAGTAACTTCTGAATGCATAAATTGAAACTAATTTAAACAAACAAAACCAACTCACAAAAAAAAAAAAAAGGAATTTATAAAGACCACTCATTTCAGTCTTTAATCTGTGCAGCTGATCAGTTGTCCGTATTAGGAATTTCTGTAGGTAACCCCTGTTCAATACATGGTGTTCCAGAGCTTTGCTCTGAAGACTGCAGGAGACCTATCACAAAGTATTGATGTCCTTCTGTGAATGAAGGAGTAGAAAAAGCACTATTGGATATTTCCAAATTAAAAAAAAAAAAAAAAAGCCTTTTGAAAAGTCTTAATAGGTTATCAACATTTTGATGACTGAAAATATAAAAACTCATGCAATATCTTGATTTGGAAAGGATCCATAAGGTTTGTTGGATCTGAGTCTCTGCTCCTCACAGATCTACCTAACCCTCAACCATGTGACTGAGAGTGTCATCCAGAGGCTCCCTGCACTTGGGCAGGCTTGGTGCCATGACCGCTTCCCTGGGGAGCCTGTTCCACCGACTGCCTGTCCTCTCCGTGAGCAACCTTTTCCTCATGTCCCCATGGGCATGGCAGAGACCTGCTCCAGCCCATAATTGCTGGGAGAGTCACCAGACTTTCTCCCAGTAATACAAGCAGACTGTGGTGCTTCCTGTTGGCTTTCATGGAGAAATGCTGTGCACTTCTTCCTACGAGTACATTTAGGGTTAATTTTGACTGTCATAACGTTTGAGTATTTTATGCCCTACCTGGATCTGGTCTGTAAGTAGGAAAAACACCCCAACTTCTTAAGTAAATATGTTTTAGATTGTATGTTTCATGCTGGGGTTTTGCTGTTGTTGTTGGTTATTTGGTTTCAATTATTTATTTTCAAGTGGCACTGGCTAGGTTTTTAGAAGATTATTCTTGACACAATTTTGTTTTTGGCCCCGGACTGTTTTTTGGAAAATTTGGACAAAGTGCTAGTTATCTTTGCTGGCTAAAGAGCTTCTACCTGGGAGAAAGAAAGCCTTTTTATGTTGTCATTGGACTAAATGAGCTGTCAATGTTCTGTAGTACTGCACATGCAGTAATTGCTGAATAATTCAATTAACTGATAAGTTACTTTTCCCAAATACTGTTCCTGCTTTGAGAAGATATTTTGACATCTGTATTTTTAAACTTTTGAATAAAATAGTACAAATATTGTTGGACTTGCTGTAGACTTTAGGTTTTCCAGCTGTGTTTGGGTCTACATGAGGTTATCAGGTTGTATGCTAAATATTAGCTCAGGGTCGGCTGCTTGAGTATTGTATTGCAGCACTGTAAAAAAGTTTTATAACAATACAAATGGGCACTTAACCCATATTGGCTTTGCAGAGAACTTCAAAAACTATAGTCAAACTCTAATCACATACAGTTATCTATAATAAAATTATTATTTCTGGCACTTGGATGACTAAAAAGCATTAAGATTCAGCAGTTCTTAAATGCAAAAGAAAATATTGATTACAATTTGGAAACCTGCTATGAGTTATGGAGTACAGCTATATATTTTCATCTTTTGCTCTTTAAAAATTAATTTGTTCCTTTTATGCCTGTTGTATAAAAGGCTGTATTGTTCAAGATGTGTGAATAAGTAAGATGAGCCCATAGTTGTTTTCTTTCAGCTGCAGCTACATTAATTGAAAGGGCTCATGGAGTTGTTTCTTCTTGTCATGAACTCATGATGTACCTGAAAATTATATTTATCTACTGTAAGACATTTTTGGAAATAATTGAGAAAGTATGTGGAAGGAGATGCCCTTCACATGGTAGCAGTTGTTCCAGAACCTGACCTTCTTGGCATTGGCCATGATGAAAATTCTGGGATTGAAAATGTGAATTTTAGGTCTCTCTTTCTTGTTTGGATCAGTAAAATGCTTTCTCAAAATTACTACTTGTCCTAATCAATCATCTTCCCTTAAAAAAAAAAAAAAAAAAAATCATCTGAGGTCTTTGATACCAGATGAACTTTCCAGGTTTTTAAATCCTTTATTCTGGTTTTTGACTTGCCAACAGTGATACCTTTGACTACTGTCTAGCCAACACTCTCAGGCGTGGTGTTCTGAAGCACTCATTGGATTTTCTGGGTAACTGAGGGTCACCTGGTCTTGTGCTCTGATCAATAAAAAGATGACTTGCTTTTCCAGGTAATCTTTCCTTTCCAGTTGACATGGCACATGCTTTGCCTTCAGAGTACATAGAGATAAAAAGAAGCAGCAAACAGAGATAAAGCATTAAAGGCAGGTGCTACTGTAGTTCACCAGCCTGTGGGGTGTTTTGCCTGTCCTTTTATCTAAGTGTTTTGTAATTTGTGGTGTTTCTGAGGTAGGTACAGCCAGCAGGCCCCCAGCCCTCTGCATCAGGCTGCGGAGAAAGGCACTCAGGGGGTGGCGTGTCCCGTGCCGGGGGCTGTGCGTGTGGGGCCGTGGAATTGCCGGTCCTCGCTCAGCGCTCCCCAGCCCCGGCCGGCGGCTGCGCACACGGAGGGCAGGAGTGGTGAGAACGTGCCCGGGCAGTTCTTCAACAGCTGCTTGGCTTCCTTTTGGCTTCTGGGTACAATTCAAGGTTTTGGCCTCAGTTACTTTTAAGCCTAATGTGACTCGAGCTCCGGCTGAGAGGCTGTCTGCTTTTTTTTTTTTTTTTTTTTTTGATCCAACATAGCAATTAATGTCAACTGGGATACTTGACCTAGATCATCCTAGTTTTTAATGTCAAGTAGCCATTGGCAGGAAGTTCTTCGAGAAGTACTTGTGCCTGTGGAATGTGCTCCCAACCTGGTCTGGTGGAGTCGGCTCGCTGGGTGGGCTCAGCGCCAGGCCTATCTTATTTCTTTGCCTATGGAGATGAGGAACGGCTCAGTGCTTCTCCTGTTCTCCTTTGCCCCTGAAGAAGGGCAGGTTAATGTGAGTTTATAACCACTACGCCAAGATTTTTCCACTTGAGCCATGTGGGAAGATAAATGAAGTGTATGTGAAAGAAAAAAATAGCATACATGCCTTAATACATAAGGGCTTTTTTCCTGAGAGAATTTAACTGAATGTTTTGCATGAAATTAAAGCAAAAGATGTTTCCTCACACAGACCAGTTTGAAAGTATGGCAAGTTAAATTTAGATAAGTGCTGGTTTCTTTCAGCTTTGTGGAACACTACAGCCAGGCATGGAAAGGTTCCTTCCTGCTAGGAGAGGAGATCTGTCAAACCATTAAAACCATCACCAAATGCTTTAAGCTTAAAGCACCATTCCCACATTTCACAGCTGAACAGACTGTTGTAGGGCCCACTTTGCCCCAGGGGAAGGTGTTTGGTGATTTTTTTCTTAGCTGTGACATTTCCGATGAGGTTGATTAGTTTGTTGAAGCAAAGCGTTCAGGATCAAAAGTAGTTTTGAGGAGGAGGGATTTTGTCTGGAGTGCTGCATGGCAACTGCATGCCAAAGCTGGAGCAATGAACTGTTGGAATATAAATACAGTCAAAACTTTGGCCTGGAAAAGCTCTGTTCTACAACTGCTGTGAGGTGTCTGAAGGTTTGTTGGCAAATGCCCAACAGCCAACCAAGATGACTCTGGTTATAGAAGGATACGAGGAAGGAAGAGGGGAGGTAAATTTCATCTGAAGCCTTCGCAATTAAGACTTGTTAGTTCAGTGTGGAACCAATTTCTAACAGTATATCAATATCATGTCTCTCTTTGCTCAGGTAAGAGACTGCCTGGCCCTACAGGGTGAGGGAGTTCAACTTGACATGTCTACTTTGGACAGGATAGAAAACAAATAATTTGCCACCCTTTCCTCAACACATTTTAACCCTTTTCCTGTCAGTTTGGATTCTGGAGAGCTTTGGGAGTATGGCTTAGGAGAAGAAAGAAGAGGAATTAGAGGCTAGAAGTAAGGGAAAAAAGTTACTTGTTTCTGGGAAAGATGTGGAAATAAATCAGAAGTAGAATTAGGGAACTATATTCATTACCATAGTTCTTGTCTATCTAATAAACATGAGGACTATACAAGCAAAAATAGGAGATAATGGAGGTGATAAGCCTGAGCAGGTGGCTTGTTTCAAAGTCCAATCAAGATTCACAGGTTTCGGCAGATATTGGATAATATTTTTAAGTGTAGAACAAAAGAAAAAAGGCTTAAGAAATCAAGAACTTAGGGAAATAAAGTAGAAGAAAATATATAGGTCATACCTGGAGAGAGATCTTTTGGTAAGTCTTTTTTGAAGACTGTCAACAAAGAGAGGAAATTTCTCTGCTAATGAGGAGAGTTACTACCCCAGAGTCAGGCAATTCTTGTGACATGTGAGAGGAAAAGTGCTGAAGGAATAAGTGCAAGCTGACAAATAATGTTGAAATAAACACACTAATTGGTGTCATGTAACTAAAAGCAGTTATGTGAAGGACTGGTGTTACCTGGGGGCAGGCACCCACTGGATTGAGTGGGAGATGCGGGGATGGGAACTTACACACTCAGTGCTTTGTTGGTAATTTTTAAACCAGGAGGATTAAGCTGGTGCTGGGACAGTGTGGGGTTTGTCTCACCTTGTTATTAAGGTCTAACTCTTGAGTGGAAATGGAGGGAAGACCCTAAATGTATCCAGCAAAGAGAAACAGGAATCCTGGAGAACTCCTGTCAGGCGGGAAGCAGAAGCAGGCACTTGTAGAATGTGATTCATTTGACCTCTTTTTGACATGTTCTGTAGGAGTCAAAGAGCCTGGTTCTTCCCATGGGCTGTGAAGGCAGACCAACATGACCTGTTCAGATACAGACACCTACACTGTAAACATCTTCATTTGGTCAAGTGAATCCTGGCTTGGCATCCACATCTGAGAATGGCAGGACAAGGGTGCTCTGTTATTATGGCTTGTGGTTAAGTGTCAGATGCCCTCCATCCTCCTTAAGTAAAGACTCAACACCTTTCCAAAATGGAAGTTGGCATTCCTGGGCCTCCAGAGGTCTGCCCAGCCAGGGCCAACAATTCATGCTGAGGCATTGCGAGGGCATCGCCCTTGTGCCATCTCTGCACGGGCAGCAGGAGCCAGCCCGCTGTGACTCTGTGCTCCTCTGGCGTGGGTGCCCGTGGCCACCAGGGCTACATCCCGGCTACGAGGCGCAGTCCTGACGAGCTGTGAGTGCACACGGAGTGCACAGCCTTCCAGCAGCTGGGAGCAGTGCATTGCTGCAGGTCCCCCCGTAGCAGTGAGGGATTTACAGGTGAGCGTGTGTGGGTGTGACAGGCGGTCACGCGCTGAGCTCCGCAGGGACCCCGTTACTGGGAGCAGGGGGTCCGTGCTGCTGGCAGCCCTGGTGCTTACCTCTAAATCACCCCCTGTGTGCTTGGTGGGCCATGAGCAGCAAATGATTTATGGAACCTGCTTCCTGGGTGAAATTGGAGTGTTGCCCTGTGTTGTTAAATAGGGCCACATAAAGCACAAGAACTTAGGTTTTGTTGTTCCTAAGTCAGTAGTTTTGGGCTATAAGTAATATGCAGATGTTACCATTATGTTGTTTCTATTATATCCATACAAATGTGTTTTTATTCCTTCATGGCTTTGAGATTTTTGTTCATGCTGCAAAACTCCTAAATAAATAAACAAACACGTATCTGTATTTTATTTGAAAACCTTTTTTTTTCCATCTTGCATTTTTAGGTGGTGTATTTGGAATACCAGCATATTAAGTGGTGGCTGCAGTATTCTTTCCTTGAGTATGCAGTATAAATGATGTCTCTGGAACAGATTTTTATATTATTGTTATTTCAAGAACAAAACAGAAAAGCTTTAATAGTCCATCATTGTGAAATGTGTTCAAGTTAAATTTTTCTGGAAGTTTTTGATAGAGAAGTTAATAAAACTCCTGATTTAATTTGATTTTAAGTTGTTTTAAAATTCAACACCCTGGACTAATCCTTTTTTAAGAAAAGGAGGAGTGTCACATTTAGTGTTATGACTATTATGAATTATTTTATTCATGTGTATTTTAAAAAGTAGCCTTGTTGAGAATGTCTTCATTTTTATTGCAGAAAAATGTAAACATATCATTCTTATTATTACACCTATTTTCTTAAAGGGCTCATTGTCTCTGTGCAGGCTCATTTTATAATGTATGCATCTGGTAATGAAAATAATAATTAAATTCTTTCACAATGAAACAGTGATTGGGGGGAGGAGGGTGGGGGCGGAGAAAGCTCAGGCAATACTAGCAGCTGAATTCATACCCAGCAAAGCTAATTGACTAGTCAGGGTGATTCTTCACCTTTAATGTATTCTAAAGCCTAAAGTTATATTTTGAAAGAGGCGGTTCTCACTTTTTTTTTTTCCCTAATTGGCACTTCATATTTGGAAACACCACTTTCTTTTTGCCCTCCTTTTATTCTTCCAGTATTTTTGTCCCTGCTTCCTGCTCCCCTGCGCTCCACAAGTCTTCTCCCCATCCTCACGTGTGTTTTCTGACCTTCAGCCACTGAGGAATTGCTCTTGTGCTGGGGCTGTGAGCAACCCAGGCACTGACTTGGAAGGGTTTAAAGAAGGTGCTGCTGGGGAGGTTGGAGATGTTTGAGAGAAGGTGCCTCTGTTGATCCGAGAAGTACACAGAGTGATGAGCCAGGCTGTGTGACCAAACCCTAGCAAAGTCTCTCAGTTCTGGGAAGGACAAGGGTATAATCTGGAGCTGATGTGGATTGAGATACAGCTTATTTGGGTGAGTGTGTGCGTGCTGATTGCAATGTAGGAAATAATGTAACATGGCTGACCAAAAGTATCTGGTTTAAATCTGATTTACTTTTTTAGTTCTTAATCTCTCTGTTTTTCATTTTGTTATTACTTATTTTATTTGTTTGGGATGATGGGCTCTCTTAATTTTTTTTTTCTGGGTTGGTTTTGGGTTTTTTTTCTGAATCCTTGCCTTTTTTCCTTTTAAATCTGGGTTGGATGCTTTTTGTTAGGTTTTTTGTTTCTTTAATTTTTTTTTCTTCATTTATGCCTTATCCTTAAGCAGTGTTTACTTTGCTGTATATCCTCTGTATCTATTTCAAGGCATATTCAAAGAGATTTATTCTTCAGTCATTTTCAGTTCTTGAAAATGATAGAAGCAACATCAAATGTTTTGAGAGTTTAGGACAAACTTCTGACAGTGGCCAGGCTCAGTGTAGCCCTGGATGTCTGTGTTCATGTTGTCTTGCAGGCACAGATTAATGCTGAAATAGTCTCACAGCCTTGGACTGTGTAATGATTCCACTTGTGTAACAGAGGGAGGGAAAATGAGGTGGGAAAGACGTCAGACTTGGCTGGGTATGTGGGATTCAGCTTGGGGGAGCTGTAGTACCAGGGCTTATTCTTCTCAGAATGCCTTTTACTCATATCTGAGGTCTGGGGTGGTCTGAATCCATATAAAATGTGGTTTTTGGGAAGGCCTGTCTGATCCCTGTATGAGTGCTGCACATTTGGTATGGTGTCAGTGTTTCCTACTTGAGCTTAATCACTGTTACATCTTAATGAAATGGATGTACAACCTACTTTATTAAAAAAGGCAAATGGTGTACAATATTAAAGACTTACAAGGTGCACTAAAATGATGGCATGGAGTAATAAGATTTACCTTGCATGAACAAAAAGCAAAGTGACTGTATTTGAAGCTACTGCTCCATCATTAACTTGGAAACTAATTTTGGTCTTTCTTAAACTTCTCTAAATGTTCTGTTTCAGTCACCACCTGCAGTCGTTCATTCTGCCACCCTTAGCATTAAATACTTCTGCAGGACTGTTCTATGTAATGCGTTTTCAGTCAGTACTTTGAAAATCTGTCATTTCAGAATGTCTTCTTTCTTGATGAGAAATCAACATAGGTCCTTTAACCTCTTCATTACAAATGTCTTGGGTCATATATCACCTTTTTTGTGTTTTGTTGACATTTCATCCTTCTTTAGACCATAAAGGAGAACCAGTAGTTTTTCCTGTTTGCCTTCAAAAGTTATATCCATCCGCTTTTTGGTTTTTATTTTAAATTTAGTGTGGATTATTTAAAATATCCTCCCTCTCTTACCTTCTCCTACAGTAATTTTTTTCCCTAAACTTGTGGGAAAAAAACAAAAGAAAAATTCAGTAATAAAAAATCAAGTTTGGCATGGCGGAAGTCTAGAGTTTCTTTGGGGGTTTTGCACCTATGCATGCCTATTGCAAAAGTTAAGTAAGACAAAACTTGATGGAGAAGTATAACTCAGCAGTTTGGCTTCTGCTGTTCCCTTTGGCTGCTGTGAGAGAAAGAAGTAGCCTGTATGCTCAGCTGCTCCAGAGGGGGGACCAGCAGGTCCCAGGGCTCACCTCTTACCTGCCAGCCTTCATGGGAAGCAGCTTCATCATCTGGCATAGCCTCCCTCTCGAGGGAACAACTGCCAAGAACACTTTCTTTCTTAAATGAATCCTATTTTGAGAGTAGAAGACTGTCTACTCAGTGTTTTTGTTTACATCCACAGCACTAGCCTTAAGTTGTCGGGCATCTGACTAAAGGGGTAAAATCTTTTACAGGGACATTATTGAGTTCTGCGAGTTATAATCATTGCTTGTTAAACTTCTAATTTTTTTTTTAAAGAGTGTGGGGATGTTTTGTGCTATATATTTTTTGGCAACAAACTGGGGGGAGCAGGAACTGAGAAGGTTCTTTATCATTATGAAAAACTAGCAAATCCTGGTTTTATGTGGGCTGGTGAATTTTTATGAATAATTGGTCAAGTTAATTAAAGTAGGCATTTCAAATGTGTTGGTTTGGTTTGTTTTCTTCTTTTTCCACACCACTAACTCTCAGGTTTCTAGTACAGGTCATGTTTTTGCAGGACATATCATACAATTCATCCTTGAAATAAAATCATATTGGGAAAGAGTTTCACTATTTCAAAATAACATAATCTAGTCCAGTATCTTTGTTCCAAAAGCACTTATCAATGAGTCTGCATTGCTGTTGAAATGATGCTATTTCTTAGTTGCATTCCTTCATCTCACTGTGTACCTAAGGAATGGGAAAAGCTTCATATTTCTGGGGATTGTTGGTTGGTGTCTTTAAGATCTACTTATTTTTCTGTGTCAGTCATGGTCATTGATCTGCCTTTGAATTTGTGGACTCAATTTTACAAGTTTTGTGTTTGTCCCATCACCCATCTCCCATCCCCTCCTCATGACTGGCTAATGTTGAGGCTGGTAGGTTGATTCATGTGATTAACCTGGTCTTTCTGTATTTTTAGTGTTGAAACTTCCTGCTGATAAACGGAGAAGCTGTGGCTAGAATCTTACCTGATCGTTATTAAAAATTCTAGCCCTTAAAATCCAGAAAAGTTTGTTAATAAGGTGAAAAATAACTTGGTGCTATTACTTGTATGTGGTGACAAAGAAACATCTGCTTGAAGAGCTTACAGTGACCCAGTTTAAATGGTCTGAACAGTACTAAAACAAGTTCTACAGTATCAGGATTTTTTTTTTCTTTTTCATTTTGAAAGAATCAAAGATAAATGTCTTGCACATTAAGGAGATGAGCTGTAATAAAGCATATATGGATGATATGGCAGCCAGCCAAGAGCATTAGTATGCATGCCCTGATGGAGTTGTGGTGGCAGCTAGCAGTCACTCTCAGCTTAGAGCTAGATGTTACTCAGGGATCACAGAGAGCCTTCCTCTGTGAGCTGAGTGTGTTCTGGGAGAAACTGACCACAGTTCTTGCCTGTATTGGCGTGAAACCTGTTGGTTTGGAGAATTAGTGTCCAGCTTTTCCAGGGAGCTGCAGTGGTGGCACAGGGTCTGGACTGCAGATGACAGTGTGTGTAGAGGTGTGGATAGCTGTGGTAGGGTGTGTACAACCTTGTAACAGAAACCTATGGGCAACCCACAGCTGTGCTAGCAGACGTGGAGCAAAATTCCTATTTATTAACAGGCATATGGAGTTACATGAGCACCATCACTACACGTGGTAATTTCCACCCTGTATTTTGATAGAGCAGAGGCTGCAGGTTCTTGTGAAACATAGCGGTGGGAAATGAGATGTGAGGGCAATTCCCCAAGCCCTTGCCTGCTTCCTTCCTATATCTAATTAGCCATTGGGGAGGACAGCAAGGAGTGGGCAGCTGGCCAGATGAATTGTTGCAGTGGATTGGATCTGGCCAGCCGGCTGCATCTCGGGCATTCTGGTTTGGATCACAAAAAAAAGGTTTATATGAATTTATATGAGTTGAGCCTGCCTTGAAAGATGTACATTAGATGTTGATGGTTGTTATGTTGAAAGACCAGGTTCTTCCCATGTTCTTAAGTAGCAGGCTTTTGGAGTATCTTAGTAGTTTCTTTTCCACAATTATCTATTTATTCCCTTTTCTTAGGGCAGGAGTAATCTTTACTGCTTCTCTGCATTATTACATGCTTCTTGCAAGTCTTCAGGCTTTTACTTTATTATCCTTCGGAGACTCTTTCACAGAGAAACGAACCTTGATGTCAGGTGGTAGTGAGCATGAATATTCCACAGCCAAATTGCTCCTACTGTGGAAAACTTCATACAAAAGAAAAGAATTAAGGGAAGGAAATTTTCCATGCAGTTCTTCCCATATACATTTATTTTCTGTTCTTCACATTCCAAATGTCAGTGTGACAGAAGAGAGGAGAAGGCTGCCTCATGAGCATGGGGGATCCTTTGGGTGATGTGGAGATACACAACATAGAGCCATCTGTGGAGGTGAGCTCTATGTACAGTTGGTTTTGTTGTTAATCTTATGCTTTTGGAGAGTACTAGAATGTTTATTTTGCTCTTGTGAGCACATAAACTGGGTTCTTTTATACTTTCTGTGGATAGTACTTTGCTGTTGATGCTTTGTTTGATGCTTGTCGGTACTAACACATAAACATAGCAAGGAAGAAAAGGTTTAGAGTTTCGTGTCAATTCCCTCCCTATTATGGCTGCTCCATTAACCCAGAAAGTTAAGACAACCTGTAGGAGGACATCTGGTATTTATCTATCCAACTATTTTATAAGTTATGTGCATTAAATTTAGAGTAGTAACATGCCATCTTTATAATTTTTAAGTTAGTACTCTAGTTTGCTTTCTCCCAGTGCTGCATTTCTGCTTATCTGTGGTTTCTCAGTACTAGTTCACTTGTACAGCAGGAAAGATGAAACAATGGAATAATGTTGGTTTTTATGATTATGTACATTTCTAATAACTCAAACCATTTTTGTGATGTTGATGAAAGTTTGGAAAGCTGGCAAATTAAGTTGCTTTTTGTTTTTGTTTGAGGTAAATAGTTGTTCTTACAGTATTTTAATTTGGCAAATCTGTGTTTTTATGTAGATTCATGCCTCTTGAAGAATGCATTTTATGTCTATGTTTGGCACAGACATACTGTTAGTCATCTGTAAATGAAAATAATTGAAAAGTGACAGGGGTTTTGTAAATGTTTTGAAATCTCTGGGTGCATTTAAAAAAGTTGTGAAAGCTTCATATTTCTGATTCTTTAAATCAGCCAGCCTGGGGGTGGTGGTGGTAACAATTGAACTATCGGCAAAATACTAAGAATTAGACAAACTTGAATGGACCATTACACACCTTGAGAAACTGGACTTAGGTTTGGTTGTATGCACTAAATAGAAACTTGATGTGACTTCTGAAAAAGCAGAACAATTTTAGTGTGCTCTGTGTTTTCCTAAGCCAGTAATTTGGCAAATCCCTGTGTATTTCAAAAAAATTGCTGAGAGCGTGGAGCTGTTGTGGATGCATTTTATAGAGGCATTGTGTCTGGGTTGAGGGGTTATGTTTGCTACAAGGCAGATCAAAGGCTTTGTCTCTAAAAGAATCTAAAGGGAGGAGAGCAGTTCAGGATAATTGCCTAGGAACTCTTTTTCCATTACTTTTTGGTATTTCTGTTATTATTTATTTTAAAACACTGTTGGTTCTTAAGTAAATGAGGAAGTGGTCCTTACTTAAGCTTATGGGTTGACTAGGAACAGGATAAATTTCACTGTCTCCTACTAAAGTTTCTGTTAACTTTAATGTGAGATTTGATACCACTTTTGAGTTCTATGCTAAGAAATAGTCAAAAGTCCTGAAACTTAAAAATGTATTAGAGATTCATATAGATTTTTAAGGCTAAAAAAAAAGAAAGAGAGCCTAATATGTTGCAAATTTAGATGTGTGCAGTAAAGTGGGAATCTCTGGCTTGAGTACAGCACAAAACACCTGTAATTCTACATTGAGGCTGTTGTAAAGTGAAATAACAAAACAGCAAGAGAGCACTTGCCATGGGCAGATTTCTGACACCCTTGCTAGCTGGAGAGCAAGTGAGCTTGAGCCACTGCACAACCTGGGAATTACTGAAGCCTGTTTTGGAGAAGGAAGTGCTGTTGGCAACTGAGTAGGCAAATACTCTTAACCAGGAATCGCTGCTGACTGCTGTTGGCTTCAGCTGCTTTGTTGGACGTGCAGAAACGGTATTACAGTGTGACCAGTGCTGGAACCCTGCAAGTGTAATTCACCCTTCTGTTGGGCTTATCTGGTTGTCAGCTTCCGAACTCTCTTCTCAGTGGCCTGGGGTACCAGGATGAAGTGTGCATGCCTAGCCACACATGTGGAAGTGCAGTGTATACAAAACATGTATACAACACATGCCTGCCTGCCAGACACTTCCATCTTTTCAATTTTAAGGGCTAGCTGTATTTTGTGTAATCAGTATGCTGCTTCTTGCTTTGGACTGAGATTTGCACAGACCAAATAAGAGTATTTAAACAAGAGTATTTGAAGGTGAACACTGGCAATGTAGCATTTCAGTGGTGTTGCAAAAAAAAAACAAAACCAAAACATACTGTTGCCTTTGTTCTTTAGGCTTGTGATATTTCTTTATCAGTCAGGTGCTGGCAAAATACAAATGATATTTAATACAGCACAATGAGAAGTGTAAATAAAACAAGTGCTTCCTTATATTACCCCCTTCAATCCTACATCCTTAATTATAAGAAGAAAGTAGTGATACAGAAGCTTAAGGAGGTTAGTTGGGGTGATGAAAGAAGATGACTGAGGAACAGGGAATTGTGTTTAACTTTATAAAACATAATATAAACAAACTTCTGGATTTTTTTTCTTTAATATTGCAAATTATTGTTGAACGTAGGTAGCTCCCCACCCTACCCCCCTTTTAAGTGCAAATTTAGAAAATGTTGTGTCTGGTGGAACAGGGGAAGGAGCTCGAGGACCTGATTCTGTACTGGATGCCTTCAAAGGCTAAGAGTGGGAGGTGTAACTTAGACTTTGAGATTGCAGAAGTTGAAACTGATTTTATATCATGTTTATACCTTCCAGATATGGGTGGGTGCAGAGATGGAGACGAAATTAGAGCTTCTGGTATTAAAGGTAGACAAGTAGAATTATTAACAGGCAACTGATTAAGGCAACTTTAAAGGGTGTCTTTACTATTTTAAGATGTTTCCAGACATCACTTTGCTCTGAGATGCACTTTAAAAAAAAATTCTGTGCTCTGCAGACAGCCAAAAAGCTGTGCTTGTGAATGTTAAAAATGACCTTGAGCAGAAGAGCTCAAAGGTTGTTGGTGGCTTTGTACTGAATAAAATAAACTGGCACAGCAGTGAGAAAAACCTGCATTAAGGTTCAGTGTCCTGATTCAGCAAAATTCAGTCTTAAACACAGACAGACTCCTTATTCTTCTGCAAATGCTCCTGTAATTCATGATCAGGATACAAGTTAAATATTAGAATAAAACATATTTGTGAGTGTATGTAGTATGACGTGTTGATAATGTCCTTAAGTTAGTATCTGAGAAGCTTGAAGCAGGAAATGAACCCCCCAAAAATGAATGGTGCTATCTGGCCTTGTTTTTCTGAGATGCACTTTTTGGTAGGGTGTGTCAGGTTTGCAAGTTACTGTTTTTGACAAAACATCTGCAGAAGATTGCTGCAGTGAGAATTTGAGAATTGCTGGAAGACCTAAATTAAACATCAGGCTTTACTGGCAAGTTTTAGAAGATGCCTGGTTGCTCGTTGAGATCTCAGCAGACTAAGGTTATTTAATTTTTACCATAGAATGATAGAATAGCCTAGGCTGGAAAGGACCTTAAAGATTATCTTGTTACACCCCCCTGCCGTGAGCAAGGACACCTTTAACTGGAGCAGATTGCCCAGAGCCCCATCCAACCTGGCCGTGACCAATCCAGCGATGTGGTATCCACAGCTTCTCAGGGAAATCTGTTCCAGTGCCTCACCACCCTCAACAGTAAAGATTTTCTTACTAATATTTAGTCAAATGTTTTTACTGTCAGTTTGAAGCCATTCCCCCTTGTCCTGTCATTCCAGGCCCTTGTAAATAGTCTCTCTCCATCTTTCTTGTAGGATCCCTTCAGGTACTGTACAGGCTGCCATTAAGTCACCCCAAAGCCATCTCTATTCCAGGCTGAGCAATCCCAGTTCTCTCAGCCTTCACTCACAGCAGAGCTGCTCCATCCCTCTGCTCCCCTTGGTGGCCTCCTCTGGGCTGGCTCCAGCAGCTCCCTGTCCTTGCTGTGCTGGGAGCCCAGAGCTGGATGCAGATCTCTAATGTGCCTGAGAGTGTTGTCTAAAAGCTTCTTGGGATCTCTGAGATTTGGTGCTGTGACTACTTCCCTGGGGAGCCTGTTCTAGTGCCCAACCACCCTCTTCTAATATCCAACCTAAACCTCCCCTATACAGTATCGTGCCCTTCTCCTGGGTCCTGTCACTGTTCACCACAGAGCAGAGATCAGTGTCTGCCTCTCCTCTTCCCCTCATGAGGATGCTGAAGACCACAGTGAGGTCTCCCCTCAATCCTTCTCCAGGCTGAACAGACCAAGTGCCCTCAGCCACTCCCCATATGGCTTCCTCTTCACACCCTTTACCATCCTTGTGGCCTTCCTCTAGATGCTCTCCATATGGAGAATATGGAAAGGATCACAGTAATTAATCACTTTAATCTACATTATTCAGTACTTCTTACCCTTACCTGTTACTGTCAAGTAGTAGTTATAATATTATTTTTTTTACTGGTATAAGTCATTTATTGCATGCTAGTATAAGAAGGCCAGATATATCAAGCATACTTAAAAGTAATGCACTACTGATAAAGCTTCTTACAAGGTAGATACACCTGCTATTTTGTAGAAGTATTAATTTTCGTTTTTCTGCCAGACCAAGGGCTCGTTTGGGTACTGATGGGAAGTTAGGCCAGAAATGTTGGGAAATGTGGTCAGTCACAGCATGATTTTTCAGCTTTTTCTGCTGGTGCCAATGGGATGTATGCTCCCAAGGGAATGTTGTTGTCAGTAGCATCCTTAGCAGATCTTTTTTGATTTAATAATGCCATCCAAGTGAAAAGAGAGTATGTTATAGTAACTTCTGCCATCTTTACCTCTTCTTTTTTTTCTGCTGCATCGAGGTACACTGTGTACAAAATAAGTCTTAGGTTTAAAGAATGTGAATGTTGTGTATTCAGAATCAACAGTTAGAAGATGGCAGAATTAAGATTGAGCAGGCAGCCTGTATTTGGGTGGTCTGTAAAATGCTCATCCTGTCCTTTATAGATAGGGCTTGTGTGTGCTGGTGTGAGTATGCCTGTGGTAAGAACAGGCAGGGAACAGCCTTACCCTCAGCAGCTTGCCATCCATGAGAAGTTGCAGCCACAAAGACCACTTTCATCAGATGGGTAGAAATGAGTGACTGTCCAGCTCCACAGATGTGACATTGGCACAGTGGCTGCGGTTTGGGTGGGTGGCTGTGCCGGGAGCTGATGTAGGCTTGGAGCTGTGGCCAGGTGCTGTGTAACTGCACTCACTGCTGCTGTCTGAACCTCCTAGGGACAGCCCGATTTGGAAAGTTTTACTGAACTGTTGTGGCCCTGGAAGAAAGCTGCTAATTTGTATTTTTGGCTTTTGGCTTCTAGTTTTGGCAGGGCCACACAACGTGTCCCATACTTGGCAGCAACGACTGTGTGGCTTGAAAGCTTTTGTTGCATCTTTGAGTCACCCTGCTCAGCTGGAACATTGCAATAGGAGTTCTTTGTTTTTGTTTTGGGAGTTTTCACAACACTCGGTGTTTGGAAAACCCATAATATATTTTTGTCTTGGAGAAACTTAAGAAATCACAGATGTTGCATGGTCATACCATGAAAATTTGATTTAGTGTTTTCTGCTAGGCTAACATGTAACATGGGAACCACTTCTACTGTTCTCTTCTAATACCTCTTCCTGGTAGTTGGGGTAAACTGTAAATTTTTTGGGAAGGACAGCACAGGACCCAGTACTGCAATAATTGTGTAATAGGCTAATTGGCTAAACTTAATTTGCCTTTTTTTTTTTTTTTCTTTAACCCCCCCACAGTTGGCTGCCTCTATGGCATCCTGTCATTGAAAGGCTGCAAAAAGAACACTTTTGTGCAGGAAGATCACTGAATCCCCATGTGTGGGTCTGGCCAGTCTCCATTTGCCAGGGTCTGTGATGTGGTGGAGAAGGCACGAGGTGTGTGCCTCCTGCTGCTTTCCTGGAGCTGCAGAGCAAAGGTGCTGGGGCCTCTGGGGCAGAACAGTCCCTGGGACTGCTCTGGGTAATCACGGGGATTCTTCTGACAACCAGGTGCTATGGGAACACCGTGGCCTTCTGTCCAGGTGTAACAAATGCCTTGGAAACCCTAGGCCTGTGGAAAAGCATCTGTATGGTGCAAGTGCCTCCTCTGCTGATGCAGAAGGCACTGTCAGTGATGTTACTGAAAAACGAATGCTTGAAATTGTTAAAGCCTCCTAACAAGGAGGGTGCTTTGTGAGAAGAGCTGCGGTTCTTGGGAGTGAATCTATTTAAGTGGTAGGTGAAGGGTAGTGTTATAGCAGTTGTGACATAACTACCAAAGCTGTGTCCTTCTTCAGTAAACTTAAATGTGTTTTGTTACCATGTAACAGACTATAGTGCTTAGAAAATGACTGTACAAAACCAGACTAAACGAAGCCTTCCGTGCTCAAGCAGAGAAGAATCACAACACCCTCTGCTGGTACGAGCGACTCCTTCCTTTTCTTCTCAAGGACTTGCCTGGTGGATATCCCAGAAACAATAAAACATAGTTCTGAAGTGTGATGCTGGCTCCTTTTGATTAAGCTTTGAGGTTCTTTTAACCCATTTGTGTTTATTTTTTTCCCCTTGTAGAAATTGACAGTTTAATCTGACCAATAACATACCACCACTAAAACAGACGGGGGGAAGGTGGTGATGCCTTTTTCTCCACGTTTGGATGTGGGGTTCCATGTTGCTTTCTAACTAAGCATACTCCTACTTGGCAAAATCTTACTGGAGGTGGAGTTGGTGATTCTGTGTGCAAATACACTCCTGAAGAAAGCACTCATCCCTTGGATGTGCCGATCATTGTATTTGAACAGCGCTGCTAAATCCATTGGGTAAACTTGTGGTTTCATAGAGTAACCATGTGTTCCTAGGGCCTTTCCTAGAGGTTATCTCTGCCTCTGTGTCACTTGTGAGGTGATGAGCAGTCGCAGGCAGGCCGGGCAGTTGGTTTATTTGTTTTTGTTTCCCTGGGTGTACAGTCATGCTCTCCAGCTCTTGGTAGGCCCGTCGCATGTTAATATCCTCTGCTGTGCTTCCTGCTTGGCTCGGCATGACTGGGAAGGAAATCACAGCTTAGGATGAGAAGTGGTCACATTTTAATTTCTTCTCATAAAACGTGTCTGATGCCTGCCACAGCAACCCTCTGTTCTTTCCTGGCCCCCCTCCTCCTTACCTGCCTGGCCTGAACACGCACAGCACCCACTGATGGGTGCTGCTTCTGCTTCCACCTGGAAAAAGCATCTTCCCCCAGGATCTTTGTGGAGGCAGCGGAGGCACCGAGCTCCCCTGTGCATCCTGCGAGCTGGGTCCGTCCCCGCAGAGTGCTGGGAAAATGGCATTTCCAGCTGCGGGGGAGGCGAGGGGTGGGCTGGCGGTGCCGGGGAGCCGTCTGGGTGCTCGGCGGGAGGAAGAGCCCCGCTCCGAGGAAATGGTGCCTTACATAATTTGGTTATGAAAGAATCGCTGCGGGCTGAGCCTCCCTCGGTGCGCTGGAGAGCGGCCCTCCGGCACTGCCGCCTGCACGGGAAGGGTTAAGAGGAGACAACATCCTGTCAGAGACCTTGTTTTTAATTTTGCCTCTCACACTGGCACAGATCCGGCTAAGAGCAGCCCAGATTAGTTCGGGAAAACCTTTGAAGAGATTTAAGATGTCCTTCAGCCAGTTTGAAGGTTTTTGTCTTGCAAATCCAGTACAAGGGCGCCTGCAGGCATCTCGACCCTTGCTGTGCTGCTGATGCAGCTCAAGGTCACGCTAACCCGCCCTGTGACATTCAACAACACACACACACAAAATTATGCGGTGAAACTGCTTCAGCATTCAGCCAACCAACAACTTCCTCAGTTCCTCACTAAAGGAAGAAGTGTATACATTTTTTTTGGTCCTTTTTTTTTTTTT
>VXAC01007801.1:1038923-1116515 GCA_013399225.1 Rhipidura dahli
TCTTATCTCTCACCCCCCCCCCCCCCCCATCTCCACCCCCCCTTGTGCACCCTTAAAATATGCACCGTTATTTTAGTGGGAAATCTAGGGCTCTTCGTTTCCTTAACCCAGCTGTAGACTTTACATAGTTGATTCTCTGGTTTTACAGATGCTCAGTTGATGTCAGTTGTGTCAGAAGTATGAAGCACTCCATTAATAAAACACAGGCTGTTTCACAGAGGGCTGTGCTTAGTGCTTCGTTCTTGGCATCACTGAAATTGTGGTGATTATTTGGATGTTTCCTTGTGGTCACTCTGAAACATCTGAAGTATCTGCTCTTGTCATGCAGACATTCCTGACTAATTAAGTTTAGGACAGGTGGCAGACTCCTCCTGGGCATTTAAATCTGCATGTAAACCTAATCTAATAACTTGATGAGAAAATGAAAATCCATCTTTCCTGGTGTGTTATCACCACACACAAGCCACAGAGGTATTTGTGAAATTCTCTCTCTGCTCTTTGTCCTGGCAGGTGACAAGTAAATGAGTTGCTTTAAGGAAATGAGGGACTTGGAAAATGCTGTGTGCTGAGCAGCAGTCATGCACTGTAATAGTTACTTCTGTCATATGGCCTTGCTGACTTAAGATTAACACTTTATGGATGTGGGGTATATTTATATGAGTGTACCCTTGAGCTTACATTTTACACCTTGCAAGGAGTGTGAATACAGCCTTATACATGCAAGTTGTTGATCTTCAAGATCCTTAGGCAGCTAAGAGAATTTCGAAGAACTCCAGTTTGGGAGGCTTTGTGATGTGACTGTTTGAACTCAAATATGATGACTTTAGTCACACATAATTAGTCAAAACTTATTTTATTCAAACCAAATATTTTGTGAGCAAGCTATTCTTCCCCCTGAATTATTTTTTTTAACACAAACACATGTTTTAGCAAGAACAAAAGTTGGTAAAAACAGTTGAACAATTTACACAGCAGATGGGAGGATCCAGGGACTTCTTATTTAGCCAGGTTTTGGAAGTGAATTTCAGTAATGCTATAGAGATGCTTAATTCTTACCTCAAATTCTGTATTCATTTTCTGTAGACTTTAACCAGTTAGTGACAGGAGGTTGAAAAGTGAAGTAAATGTTAGGTAAATACAGGGCATTACTGCATTTCAATGCAATTAAATTTTGTTCATAAATAATTCAACCTATGACTTCAAATAAATGATGAGAGGAAAAGAAAATGACATGTGATTAAATCCAAGTCCTTGAAAACATTTTACCAGTCAAGAATCCTGTGACTGCTTTGGGACTTCTTATAATTCCTCTGTTGAGAAGAGCCAGTTCTGAGAGTTGTTGTGGATTTTGTTTGGTTTTGTCTTTTGTCAATTCTCAGTGTATCATTGGAGGTACAAGGTAGACTCTTCAGATCATAGTTAAAAGAAGACTGATGATGTGTTGTTTTTCATTTTGTCTTGGTTTTCTTGGTGTCATGAAATATATCAGCTTGGGTGATTTTTCCTAGGGTTGTTTGTGGGTTTGTTTGTTTTTAAAGGGAAGTAAATGGATGTTTACTGAATTAAAACTTTTACCACCAACTTTACTGAATAAGCATGACTGATGACATTAGAATCTTGATGAAAATTTTGGAAAACAGTTTGGTCTGGGGTAGACTCTTATATTGTGGATGGGGTGGTGAAGAAGAAAGCAGATGAGGAAGAAAACCCAAACACAACCCTACCCGAATAAATTGGATTTTAAAAACAATTGCTCTTTAAAAACAAAACCTCTTGCAAACAAAACCCAAAATAAGCTGACTCCAGCATTGGTTAACTGTATTACACAGCTTTTCCTCTGGAAATACTTAATCAAGTGTTAAGTAAGAGTTGGTGCTTGAGTGTTATTATCAATTTAGGCAGATTTTAGAGGTGAATTCCAGATTAGATCTGTTTTTGCAGGGTGTCTGTGACCTGCTTGAGATTGTGAAATGCTTGTTCGACATCTCCACCCCTTTTCTTTCTGTTACTATGCTCTACCATAGCAAAGAAAAGAGGAAGTGGAGGTGTTGCATAACTTCAAGTAAATAGATTTTCTGTGCAGATACTGAAGGGCAGCCTTAACTCAAGCAGTGCTGTCACTACCAGAATCCTGCTAATGCTAAAGGCAGTTGTGTAATTAATGGCCTTGGGTACTGAACTGAGACTGCTGCGAAACCTCTGGAGGGAATTATTGTGTCTATCGTGCTGGTTAACTTCCCCTGAAAATAGTCTGTTGCTGATACTTTGTTGGGGTGATGGGGGAGGATTTTGCAAGGCCTGATGAAATACTCTCTGGCATCTTTTTCCTGACCACTGGACAAAGCATCTGCAGCAACAGAGCCATGGTTGAAACAGAGCTGTTAATAAAAACAAGATTAATTTTACTTGAGGAGATGAGTGTGGTCAGCTAAGAAAATAGAAAGCTGCGCTTAAAACTTTCAGTGTGTTTTTAGGTGTTTTTGATGTAAGATCATTAAAAGAATTTGGACCTCATTTTGAGTGCCTTACCTAGTGCAGTGGTGGTAAATGATCTAGAATAGATGACAATTATTAGTTCTTTTTTGTCTAATCTGTTCTCCTGAAGCCATTTGTAAAACCTTGTTAAAAGTTCCAAACACCTTTTTTATTTTCTTTGTTTAGATCTTTGTTTCTGCAGCATCAACCATAAGTGGCACTGACTATTAGCAATTAGGAGGTTTGGGATGCCTCCCCTCCTCCCAAACTCAGATGTTTAAGCCACTGGCAACTGCTTGATCCAATTTCTCTCACTTTGGCAAAGAGTACAGAGTGTGGCAGGTATCTGTGAGTTCTACAACTGAATAGGTATAGGAGCCAAGTTATTTACTGAGTTTGGTCAGTTTGGAAGCTTCCAGCTTTTGAAGCTGGAATTTGAGTACGTACAAACCCATCAGGAAAAATGCTAATATTGATTACTAAGGGGGAGCAAACTCGTTTCTGCAGGCTTAGTTCTAGTTGCTCATGAGATTTGCAGAGGAGGCTCAGTTGGGCTTGGTGTAATTCAGGATTCCAGAGGCTGGGCACCACCAAGCACTTCAGCACATGCAAAAAGAGCTGTTTGTCTGGAGTCACCTGTGGCTGTAGCATCAGTTCCTTCACTGCCCTGCTGCTGCAGTTCTACCTTTTGGCTGGTGTAACCTGGGATGAATGCACACCCTGTGTCCATCTGAGCTGCAAGTGTATTACAGCTGAGTTAGACTGGTACAAGGCAGGTTATAACAGCTTTCTAAAGCAAGGAGTTAAAAATGGACCTGTTTGAGAAGGAAGTGTTTATGTTATTATGTTATTGCTATGAGAGACCCTTGCTTAGGGTAAAAAGGACTTTATCGTTCTTGGTTAGGAAAGAGATTGAAAGTGGGCCGTGGATCAGAAGAGCTTCTGCTGTGCAGTGGTCTTTGCAGCTCCAATCCATGTTCTTGCCCAGCTCGTTAGAACTGCTTCATCAAGTTAGATCTCTGAGAAATAGGGAAAGTTGGTGGAATTACATTTTTGATGATAAGGCTATCATTCACATTTAGTTCAGTACTGGTGTTTTCTTGGAGGGAATGTTGTTTCAGCAGGTATAGTGGAATACCTATATTAACTGTACTTGACTGACACACATCTCTATCTGAGGGTGATGGGAGTGCCAGTAATTTTCCTTATTTTGGAAGAGAAAGGCATTTACTGTAGTGTGCAATTCCTACTCCTTTAGTAGTAAGTACCATTATTCCTCAAGTTTAGGGTACCCTGTTGTTGTTTTGTTTCACTAGTAGGGGAAAAAAAAAAAAAAAACAAAACCCAAAATGCCCACAAATTGTAGAGAGAGAGGGAGAATATCTTGTAATTCAGCTGAAATTCAGAAAATCTTTCTTCCTTTGCTGTGGATATGGAGCTCATGTGTTATTTGACAAGCTGCTTAAACTTCTCCTGTCCTCGCTGCTGTTCCTCATGTGTAGAGTAACAATATTCCAAAGCACTGCTGTGATATATATGTTCATGGATGTTCCTAAAGTTCTGTTTTGTTCCAAGATGGAATCTCTTTCTTTTTTCTTGCAATTTTGACAGTACCCAGTAGCCTCCAACATGGTTTAGACCCACACAGTGCACACAATGAGAGGTCCTGGTGAACAACGGAGGAGTGAAATTACTATGATCAGTCTGTAAACAGCAGCAGCCATCTAACATCAGATATTTAGATGTCAGATCGAAATAGGTCTTTGGTAACTAAAATGCCTCTTACTTGTTAGTTTGCTTGTGAGTGGGGCTTTTTTTAATGACCTCAGTTTATGTACAAGCAATATGGAACTTAATTCCCTAGTTCACTCAAATCCAAAATAGTTTGGGATTTTATTTCCAGATTCATGTAGTGAATGGCTAAGTCTTTGAAAGTCCTTTATGTACTTAGGATGTTACTTATACTCTGCAGCTTGGTGGTGAAGTACATCAAGATTATTTTTTTATTGGTATTATTATTAAGTTTTTAAATTATGGTTGTATGTTTCATTAAAAAAAAAAAAAAACCCAAAACAAAAAAACCCTAATGCTTAGTCAACTTCAAACATTTTCTTCTTCTCAGCTTTTCTACCTGTGACTGTCATTTTACCAGAGAAAATAATTTCATGGAAGGGTAGTTCAGATGCATGTTTTGTGTAATTTGCAAGTGTGGACACTTGCACATAGTTACAGCTGACAGAGTACAGTCAGTGGTGGAAGAAGTATCTTTCCAACAGTTCCCTGCTCCTATGAGAATTTCTTCTGTTCTCCAAGATTTATGAGGTCACCCATATCAAAGGTTTTTGTAGCATTCAGCTAGTCACAATGGAGTGCAAGCCAATTTGAAATTAAAAATGGCTGGATGAGTTTTACTATTCAAAAATTAAACTCATAATCAAATTTGCCAATTAAACAAAAAGACATGTTAAACAAGAGAGATTTTAGTACCTGAAGTGGCCTGGGTTTTCTGGATGTGTATTAGAAAGACTGTCATAAATACTATCAGATTTCTTGTGACCATTATATGTGAGAAACATGAATCATGCTTGCTCTGGAAAAATATGCATTTGCTTTAAGTAAAGTAAAGTAACTGAAGTGAAATACAAGAATTCATGGAAAACTCAAGAAAGATGTTTTCAGATACATTAGCAAAAAGGAGTTTGTTGTTGCTCCATGTTCTTGAATCATTCACATCTTACCAAGCAGCTAGCAAAAATAAGTTGCATTCAGTGCAGGCTTTATATCTTACATGTAGAAGTGAATTGCAAGAGTGGTTTAAGTCTGTTAATTTTCATTTTGGAATCTTAGCCCCCATTCACTGATATAAATGGAGCTTTTGGTCCTGAGTAGTGATGGATAGACAGTAATTTACTGTTTTTTCTCCTTTCCTTGCCACCTGTTTTTCAGCAACAGATTAGAGTCAAGGCATTTTAGATCTTCGGATCCTTCCTCTTGTTCCATTGGTCAAAATCACAGTAAAAGTAGTGTAAAGCCCTGAAAATGTTGGACTTTTCATCCATCTGCATTGTGACAATGTTAACTGCAGTTCAGTGGAAATGCTTCCTACAGCATGGTGGACAAATACAGTTGGTGTTTTAGGGACCATGCTATCTAGAATTTCACTTCTGGTTTTATATTTTAGTGAAGCAATCAGATTTTAATGTTTTACAGTGTGCAGTATCCTACATCATCTTGTTTCTGCTCTTTTATTTTTACTGTTCAGGACTCCATGCTAGTGAGACAGTGTCCCCAGGCAGCTTGAACAGCCTCATTGTCTTCTCCTGGCATTGATGCTTTTCTTCCTCCTTAATATCTACTTTTTCCCTACAATCCTTCCTTTCTGCTTCCTTATCTCTGCATCTCAGTTTGTAAGCACGTTGGGGTCATAGTCTGAATTTACAGGAATATGAAGTGTTTTACAATAGTAATAATGCCAAATGTCAAGCAGAGACAGACTTGCTCTCATAAACCTGGCAGCATATAGAGAAGGAAAGTGGAATTTGCATCTTGGTTGGTTATTCTTGGTCACCCAAACTGTTCACCTTGCAAAGTGCTACAAGCAAACTCTGGTTTACATGACTTAGGAGAGAGAGACTGAAGCAATTTTGGAAGCAAGGGTTACATTTTATTTGCAGTAAAACAGAATTTAGACATAGAGCCAGTAAATCAAACCTCTCTGGTTTGAGGAGGAGAAATTATGTTAAAAAAATGGAGAATTTGCAGTATTAAGTCTGCTCTTTGGGCTCAGAAAGTTATTTCATGAAGGCAGCTGAGACACAGAAAGCTTCCTTTGTTTCATCGGAGGAGGTCTGGGTTTATGCTTAGCTGGTCTGTGGGACAGGTGCTCTCTCAGCCTTCACCTTGCTCCTCAGAAGTTTCCTTACTGGTGTCATTGTTTGTTGTCATGATTAAAAATAAGTAAATAGCTATGGTCTTTCTGAAAAGAAGTATCTCCTTTCTTTCCTAGGAGCAGTATTCTTTCATTCTCTGGTGTTTCGTGCCTTTGTGCCCTCTGAAGTGAAAGCAGATTGCATCAGGGTAGGGATATTGTCATTGTACCAGCTGGAGAAGTGAAAGAGCTTTTGCTGGTTTTTTAAAAGTAGCAGCTCAAGAGAAGGGGGAGCCCTTTGATGCTGTATTTTAGCCCTTCCACATTGTATTTTAGGCCTTTTGTACCCTTTTCTCCCTATCATTAATCTTTGTGTTCTGTTGATCTTTTAGTGTGTATCATTCTTTCCTTCCCTTCCAATCATGTAGTAAAAGAAAGGTATTGGGTGAAAACTGTGTTATTACAGCAGCACGTATTGTTGTACTGCAAAACCAATAAATGCATTTTTTCTTCTGTAAGAGGAAGAGAAAACATACTTATTTTGGAGGCCAGTGTTGCTCTAGGGCTTCATTTAATTGCTGTCCAGCTGAACTTGTCAGCATCTCACAGGTGCAGATGTATTTATTTTAAACTTCATATAGACTGTGATGAGGGAGAGGGAACAAACAAGTCTGTGACGGAAGGCAAGCAACATACATCATTTGTGTTTTGGCTTGTGGTCTTGCAGGAGGTATTTTGGTGGATTTGGATTAATTTTTGCTCTGGTAATTTACTGCTGGAGGAGAGGAAGAAAGAGCCTCCAGAGTGTAGATGATCTTCGCCTGGGGAGCAGTGCAGAAGCGTAATGGAATTTCCTGTGTGAGAGGTGCCTGAGTATTACAGCAAAAATGAGTGTTTGTGGAAACAAAAGGGTAAGAAAAAAGGACACAATAAGTGGTTAGGTTACGTGGATAGAAATGGAAGTTATTAATGTCCGTAGAACTCGGATGAGAAATTTTAAACTTAATCTAGAGCAAGAGAAAAACAATTGAAAAGTTGAAGTAAAGGGTTATATGAACAGAGTGTCTTCAGGGGAAAGATTACAATAACAGCTGTGTTTTGTGTAGTGTGGAATGGTCTTTGGATGTCATTAATGTTACACAAGTGTGGGTTGTGGAAGTGGGGAGCTGAGGGAAGATTAATTGAGAGTAATGATGATAATAGCAGGAGAAAATGAGTAACATTTTAGAGAAGCAGAATGTAAAGCCAAGGTTGTGTTGTGTGTTCTTGGTTTCTTTTTGGTTGGTTGGGGCTTTTTTTAGCCATGGTGGGTAAATGGATAGTGGGAGTGTTAGAATAAAGATAATCTCCCGATGACAGCTTTTTTTTCACAAAGTGGGTAGTATTAACCAGCCAAGGAGACCTCTCCCTTCTCTCCTGGCAGGTTACCTTTACCAGCTTGCTCAGCTCAGTTTCATTTGTCAAGCTCTGATACTCTCACAAATCCACCACAGGTATAACCAACTTTGGGGAAAACTTTATTTTAGCGTTCATACCTCATTAAGAGGTAAGACAGGCTCCCTTTTGTAAGCTAATACTCAGTTAACAGAATGATTTTCCTGTTACTGTAGAAATATAATTACTTTCCACCATAAGTTTCTGCATCCTGATTATAATGTATTTATTTTTGGCAGGGAGGCGTGAAAAGCAGATTCACAAAGATCCTGCATTGACACTTGAAAGGTATGAGTATCTGCCCTGAACTTGAAAAGTTTATTAACCTGTGTGTTTTCTCGCCCCAGACATGGAGTGGTAACTTTGTCTCATTCACAGTAGCTTTGGTCCTTACCCCTCTTACGAATTCAGAGTCAGAAGATGGTTCATTTCACATCCCTGTATGGTCCTGATCTCCTTCTCCTGAGATTGTTATCTAGGGTGCCAAGGTAACAGTCTGCTGAGTTTCCTGAGAGGCTGAAGACATGTTCACCTGCCTACCAGAATTTCTGGCTTTTTCTCAACAAATGGGTTTTAAATTGTGTGCTTTTAAGAGCATGAAGTCCTTTTGAGAGGATGTTTTGGGTTGTGGATTTTTTATGGTTTTCCCCTCTGGTATTCCTTTGTTGCCCTCTCTGGCTTGTACCTCCCTTTCCAGAATGATTTGCTTCAGCATTTATTTGGTATTTGGGAGTTGTTTGTGGTTCTGTAAGATTCTGAAGGTTTTCGCAAGTCTTAATTGCTGTTGAATGAAATCACATTAAATGTGTTCAGTGTTCTTTTGGTCTCACTCACTGATGAAACTGAGCAACAAAATTTGAACAAAATCATTCTTTAGCAAGATTATGTGTAGACTGAAAAAGAGAAGAAACCAAAAAAAAGTTTGTTTGGTAATAATATAGACAGTCAATGAAACTTACCTTCAGGTTATTGACAAGGCCTTACTATATATTGATTTAGAAAACACTGGAGTTACTTATTGATGTTACACTGAACTGGGAAATGACTCTTCCAGTTACATCAGGGAAAGATGGCTTTATAGAACTCAAAGGATGTGTTTTGTGACCTGTCAGCCACACCCAAATCTCTGTTATGGTAGCAGAAGCTGGAGATAATACCTAGCCTGACTGGCTGAGTCGATAGAGTTGTGGTTACAGATAATAACCATCAGGAAATGACTTTATACTACGTCATTCATGGTTTGAGATACTCTGGTGCAATTTTGCATCAGTAATCATTAAGTGAATAGATTAAAACTATAATTCTGAGATACTTCCCCCAAAGCTGAGCCAGAAAGAAATTTGCAGAGAGAAATTCATCACCTACTTCCCACCGCCTTTCATTGTTACCAATTTTATTAGATGATGAATTGATATCAAATCCCCAGTGTATGGAAAACCTAATCACCTGCAGTGGTTGTTGTTTGTTGAACAGCTTGAGGAATGGGAACACTGGAATAACTGATGTTGCACATCTTGGAAATCCTATGCTGTGTCCTGAATGATAGAATATTGAAATTTTAAATGTAAACTAGTTTGCTTTTAGTAATCCTGATGCTTAAACTGGTGATGCGTTACTGGGTTTTAGCACTGTAGATACCCATCTGTCCTATGGATACATCTGCAACTTTAATATGTGTTGCATCATTTAGATGCCTTTCTCATGCACTCATCTGCATGTGTGCATAACCTTGCCATAATTTCATTGTCCTGCTAAAATTCATAGATCTACTTTTGTAAGGGAAAATAAGTAAGTAAAAAGAAAGTACAGAGTTCAAGAACTTACTATTACACTATTCATCAATATGGTATTTTAACATTTTTAAAAACTTAATTTGACATTTCACACATGTAAATATAACAACAGACAATATTTTTTGTAAAAAATAAGTAAAAATGGTACCTTTACAGAATTGGGCATTGACAGCCATCCAGTTCTTCAGCGTAATCCATGGTTGTGGACTACTTGACTACTAAATTGACCAGAAGTACTTTGTGCTAGCTGTCATATTTATTGTCATTGCTGCATTGGCTGGTATTTTATTGCAGTTTGTCATTACCCCTTTTTAAAAGACAGCACTCTTGAAATGCTTTACATTTGGATCACTATGTGGAAAGATGCCTGTTCCAGCTCTTGGAAGAGGAATGGATAAGAACTGGATTTCAGATATTGTCTACATGGTGTCACAGCCAAAACCACCACTGGCTGCTGATAGCAGCCTGCCACATCCCGGCTGCTTGAGAAGTGGGTGATTTGATCCAAAGTTCAAAACAAGCAGAAACCTCTTGCTTCTGCAGGTTATGTATGTAAAGAGTGTGAGTTTGTATTTAATGGGAAAAAACCCAAACCCACAAGTGCTGCTGACTTGTTTTATCAGAGGTTTGGTTATGAAGATTAAAGAGGGTATTTATAGTATCAGCTTGAGAGAAGACTTGCTGTGACACTGAATGAACAGTTATTCACTGTAATACAGCTCAATTAAAGCAAAGGCTTTTTCACTCACTTGAGTTTTCATGTTTGTAAACTTAAAAAAGGTAAATGACTCCAGATATACTTGCTTTCACACGTTGGGTAGCTGTATTGCTAATAGTCTGATGTGTTTCCTAGAATGTTTTTGGTTGTGGTATGTCCTACATACACATCTTCATGTGTATTTGGTTCTCAGAGTAAGCTGCTGATATGTTTGTGGATAAGGAAAAAAAATCTGTTGGTTTGTTGTAATCATTGCCTGATTTACATTTTTTCATTTTTCCCTTCCTAACTCTTCAATGCAGTAAGGAGCTTTATCAGCTTTTCACAATGTAGGAAGGATAGAAATTCCACTTGGAAAAAAAAAAAAGTTAACCAACCTCCCCTTTTCTCCCATTTTGCTGGAAGGGCTTAGAAAGAGGGGACTAAGAAAGAGCAGGATTGTATTGCCCTGAGGTCTACAACTTAACTCACTTTCATATTAAACCAGTGACTGTTTTAAGATCTGATGAATCTCTATCAGAGTTGAAAGCACCTATACCCCAGTGCTGAGAAGCTGGCATCTCAGGCTTCAGGAGTGATTTGTATCTGGCCCTAGTAGCTCAGGCAGTACTATAGCTTAAAAGGGTGACAGCCTAATTCTTGTCAAGGTTGTTTTCAAAAAGGAGACAAGTTTTTAAACCTTTTTTTTTTTCCATTTTTTTTTTATTTGAGGCCTTTTCATCAGTAGCTGAGACAACCCAGTCTTACAGGTAGAGAGCTGCAAATATACTACCTCTACAAAAATGGAGGAAAATCAATAAACAAATGTTAAACAGCTGAAACAAGGTGCAGGAGGATGTGTGATGGCATGAAGGTTTTACTGGCAATGTCCAAGATGCCCACATACGAGTGAGCTATGCAGGTCACCCCAAATGGGTTCCAATAAAAGCTTTAGTACTAACACAAACTGTCCTATTTATAGACATATCTCTCTGTCTAAATATAAACTGCTCCCAGTCATGTCTAGACTAACATCAGAGCAGTGCTGATGTTGAAAGTGGGGGTTAAGAATTAAGAGTACAAGCCACACTATTCTTTAAATTACCACTTATTACGATGAGCATCTAAACTTTGTGGCAGCAGTGCAGCTTTGAATGCCATGAGACATTTTGTCACCCAGGACCCCTCGTGTTCAGGCATCAGAGGGGTACATGTGGCAGATGTGACCTGTACAAATAAATAACTCTCCTGCACGTGTCTAAAGCTTCGAGAATGTCTCGTTGCGTGGACGGGTGGATAGATCAGTAAATGACTTTCATTGCTAACTATTTTCAGCAGCTGGGTTTTAATGAGTCTTTCAACTGTTGCTACTGTGTTTAATCTGCTCACTTACTCAGCGTTCAGCGTTAGAGAAGCTTTCTAGGAGGTAAATGTTGTCCTGATTACAGAAGAGGTTAGTTTGATTGTGTTCTGCACAGACCTTGTGTTGTTCTTTTTGTTGTTGCTGTTAATTGAGAAATATATGCTGTGCACACAGATAATTAGGATAAATAAGCACGTGTTGTGCTTGGAAGTGTACATTCAAATACACAATTGTTATATTAAGATAAGTATCTTGGACTGCACCAAGTTAAAACCTGAGGTCCTGACTCTCTAGCACTGGTCTTGCTGTGTGTTTGAGTGGGTTTTCCTTTTAGATTTGTGGTTTAATATATATTAGCAATGGCTGAATAGAGTGAAAAAGATGGCAAAAAGTGTCTTTCCCTTCCTTTTCATTTAACATAAGAGCTTTTCCTTAGTTTATTTGCTGTGCTGCCTAATAGGTCTTATCAAAATAAATAAGGACAGACCAGCTGCTCTTAAGGGTAGGGAATACTTAAAACATTTAATGTACCAATGTGAAGAAAATGTAGGGTAGTGGTATTTCTGGTAAGTGTACTAAAAAAAAAGATACATCCAGGAGCTTTGATCAAATGCCAGCTCTTACATCAGTCCTCTTTGTAATCTTTCTTGCTGATCTGTGACCTTGACCTTGTGTTTGTGTTTGTATGTCAAATCTATTTTAGGGATGGACAAACTAAGTTCAGTTTAATAGGATTTATACTCCAGTTTCACAGGATACCTAAGTAAAATATAAAAATTACAACATTTGGATCAGTTAAATTTTCAGTCATCTTTTAGGATTTCAGTGTGTTTGAAGACACTGACTTCTTGTTGTTCTGTTAGTTCTGTTTAGGAGCTGGTTCTTACAAAGATGTCTTTAGCTCACCAGTAAACTCTCCTAAATTCAGCACAGGCATTCTGCCTGGAGGTGGGGCTTCCTTTTCGAGCATCTCACGAGTGGCTGTGCTTTTGTTTGGCATTTAGTGAGGTTCAGCAGTGAAAGCAGTCCCTGCTCTTTGTCCTTGCTCGTGCCATCCGTAATCCCGCGTTCCCCCACGGAGAGGTGCGGAACAGGCAGCACCTTTGGGGTTTCCTGGGACTGTGGCGAGCTCCTCAGTCCAGCTTGCCTTGTAGGAGCTCTGTGCCATGCCCAGCCCTTATTTCAAACACGTGCAAACAGGGCACCAGAGCTGCTTGGTGTAACACTGGCACTTTGGGCTTTGTAACACCTTAGTGAGGCTGTTGGTTTCGCTGGCATTGTGAAATAGGGTCCCAAATTAGCTAATACTTATGTGCAAGTGTGGAGTAATCAATTTATTTTTAATGGGTCCTTTATTTCTGGGGTGATGTTGTTTTATGTAGAAAATCACATGCTTTCTTCAAAAGTTGGTCACACATCTGTGTTGCTTTGTTTTACACACTTTTTAATTTGGCATAAGCACCTGTTTCAACTCCCCTGAGAGTAATAGAACAAGCAATAATAATAAGTAGCTTTCTTTTTTTTGCTATTGCAATTCTTTTCTTCTTGAAGAACTCATTAAAACAGATATAAAAGGTTTCCTTTCCACAACTTTGTGATGGCATGTTATCTTCTTAAAATGCATGGCACCTTTATCAACATAAATTTTGAGAAATTATTTTAGAGTAGATGTCCTTATAGTGAGGGGTAGTTAAACACTTCCCCTGGCCAGCTATCCATTGTTTTTGCCATGCCTTTGTGGCAGTAAATACCATTTTCACTGGTTTTGAGTTAAGCTGGTATTTTAATTGTTCTGATTTGACTCATGGCTAGGGGTGAGGTACAGTCCTGTTCTTCATGTGTGAGGGTCAGATGATCATCTCTGTATACATCTATATGACTTAAAGTCCTTTAATATTTTACTTAGGGATTTACGTTGTGAATGTTTTTAGATTAACTCTGGCGTAGTGATAAGGTAAGGACTCTTTGTCCTTTTGTCTTTACAGAATGTTATGAGCCTCTTCTCCCAAGGTTTCACTAAAGTTGGTTCTTGTGTTTTATCTTGAATTTCATTTGGCTTTACTGCTGTTCTGGAGGCAAAAAAATACTTTTTATTTGAATTGAGCTGGTAGAGACCATCTTGCTAATGCAGATTTTTCCTTTCCCACTTAAATGTAGTTATATGAGCCTTTTCTGTGTCCACAACAACCTTTGGAATAATCATCCACAATAAGCTGAAATCCCCTATTACAGCAGGAGCTGTAGTGTCCTTTCCACTCAAAAAAACCCTCAAAACAAACCCAAACCACAAATCATCTGGGCCTCTAACATGGATTTATGGGGCTTTTTTTTTACATACAGTTGGAAGCTATGTGACTGTGATCCTGTATTTCACCTTGCCTGGAATTACTGTGTATTTGTGTTCAGTTAGCTGAAGCCTGTTCTGTTGAGAAGTCTGCAAAGTGGTTTTTCATTCACAGCCATGAGATGCTTGGTCCCACGTGAAACACAGCCATTACTGGCAATAAAATACTGCTCGTTACTCCTGAGTCCTTTGTTGCACTTTGACATCTGAAACCAGTTCTTGGTTAAAATAACATAAAGTGACTTAGTGTATGCCAAACCACCTAGCATGCAGTTATTCCAAGAAATACACAGTTTTAGTGCACTGCTATCAATAAATGCCTGTATCTTTAGATCCCTCTGACAAGCAGAAGGTCAGAGTTGTGTGCAAATGCATTATCTGCATGCATTGATCATAACTCAAAAGCATGATTGCCCAGGAGAGGACATTGATTTCTTCACTGTATATTAATCAAGTTTCATTCTTGGGGAGTTGACGTAGAGTTAAATGCATAATCAGTGATTTGGTTTTGTAGGTGTCAGAGGGAATGAAAATCTAGTTGAGTTTCCATTCAATTGCTTATTTACAGGCAAGTGGTTTGCCAGAGATTGGAAAGGTGCATCCTCTGTCCGTTCTGTCGCATATTATCCACTCCTGTGTTCTGAAAACAAGTCTTTGTGTAGATTTCTGTGTGGTTTTTGCTCTTGGTCTCTTGGATAAGAAGACTGAATTAACCGAAAGCCTTTCTGCTGACTGTATTTCTGAGCTTGGATCAACACCCTTACCCAGGTTAGTTGAGATTTAGTGATCCATGCTGTTTCTGGATCCCTGCCCTCAATGGATGTGGGGTGGGGTTGTTACTTCTCTGCAGTATCTTTTAGTTGCTGCCCTTTTTCTCTTCTGTATCAAAGACCATTGAGCAGTAAGTGACTGATGGGACAGGTTTAGATGTCAAATACTTGATTCCTTCACAGGTGGTGGTTGAAAGCTGAATGTCTGTTCTTCCTCATTCCTTACAATTAGCAAACACTTGGCAGAGAGTATGTTTCTAAGTGCATGCCTTGAGTGCTAGCAGATGGTGATCAAGAAATGAACTCGAAGATGTCCTTTACAGTAGCATTAGAGAACAAAATATAAATACTCCTCCAGTAGTATTTGAAAGAAGAAATATATGTGCATGAGCCTGGGTAAGGAATTGACTGAATTTTCTATGAAACACCAGGTGAATCATAAGTTATATGAACAGCATGGGATTTTCTGCATCTAGGAGTGATTATTTCTGTGGTGCTCTGTTCTTTTACTTGTCAGAATAAGAAATACTTATTTAAGGTAGGCTGAGCTATTGTTTGAAGAGTGTCACAGCACGAAAAATGGCCACACGTGTTTCGTCTCTGAACTTTGCAGAACTTTCCAGCAGGAGGTTTTGACGTGTAGGCCAGATTTGGATTAAACTGAGCATGGTGCTTAAGTGTACTTGTACACCACAGAGAGCTGCTACCAAGGCTTTCACAAACTCAGCTTTCCCTCTTCCCATGTGCTCTTTTGGGGGTTTCATTGGATTTGAGGTGATGTTGGATGAGGGATTTTTTTTTATTTCACAGGTAGGGTTTTGATTGCCTGGTTTGGTTTTTTGTTAGGGCTTTTTTTTTTTTTGGTTTTTTTCCCCTTATTTTCATTTTCTTTCCCCCTCCTGGCAGGGTGCACAGCCTCGGCTCGCCGCCTCCCCGAGCAGCCCTCTGCATGGATATGGAAATCTCCCTGACATTTCCACACCTCATTTCAGCAAACGCTGGAAATGTTGTGTTCCCCCTCTATATCTCTTACGTACCATCCCAAAGCTCCTCGTTGTTGTCATGGGCTGGTATTCCGTGGTCTGAGTGAGTCACAGATTCCCGGACGGGTGAATCCTGGGTGAAATCTGAGGAGTGGAGGGACACTTGAGATGAGGTGACTGAATCCCCCTTTCCACACCCCAAATGGAATGTTTAGGAACAGCCTCCCCTCTCCCCTTCCTCATGTGCCTCTGGCGCTACTATTAACAACAGCAGTAATCTGCATTTGCATTTTAGTGGTCTTTTAAAAGTTGAAGTAAATCTAAATAGTCCCTACCACGAGAACAGTTGGTGTTTTCTCTTCTCCACTCAGTTGTTGGTGGTGAACATTTCAGTCCAGTGGTCTGTCAGGTCTTATTCTCAGAGGAAAAACTATGTCCTGTGCCTGCTGTGCTCTTCTGCGTTCCTGCCAATTTTGTGTGACTTACAGACTTCTCAGGTACTTGGGATTTATGCACTTTCATAAAACAGCATATTTTGCATCTCTTTGAGCTGTTTCATCATTTGTTTTGGAGTTGGTTTGCTATAGTATTTTTCAAAATCCTATTATTGAAACTGCTAAAATAATCAAGAGGTTTTGATCAGGCTGGTTTGGCTCTGTTCCGTTCTACACATCCCCTCCCGCTGTTGCCCCATCCCCATACTGTAGAAAACACCACCTCTCTCTCTTGTCGAAAACTTAAAAGTCAGCTCGGGGCTGGGGCTGGGGCTGGCAGCACACAGCTTAAAAAGCCACAGGGGAAAAGGCTTTTCCATTTGTGTGCCTGTGCAGCATTTGGCCGTGGAGCCGTGGCTGCTGCTAATCCTGCATTATCCGAGGGGGTGTTTCGCAGAGGGAGCGATGCTGCCGTGTGCTCCGTGCCAGCCTGCAGGGAACAGCCCCGGCTCAGGATGGGGAATGCCGCCTCTGCTCTGGTGGGGTCGGAGTCTCGGGAGCCCCCTTCAGAATTCCTGGCAGCAGCAGGAGCTCCTGCTGCTGCTGCAACACGATTCCTCATGAGCCCTCTCCCGACTGAGCCGTCTGAAAGGGATAGGCTATCCTTCCCATGTTTAAAATGTCTTTTGGAGCCAGTCAGCAGGCCTACGAGGAGTGAGTAATGTGCCAAGCTCCTGGGAAGAAGCTTATTTTTGCTTTCTCAAACTGATACCCTAGAGTTGTAGGAGAGGAGCCTGATTTATTTTATTTAAATTGAATTAGTTGTAAAAAAAGGCTTCTGGTTTCCCAAGTTCTTTTGAGTGCAGCCGTGGGAGAATTCACCCGCTTACTGCTGAGTTGTTCTCCCCAATCTGATAATTTCTGCTCTTTTTTTTTTTGCCCTTTTTTTTTTTTTTGGTTGTTGTTTTTTGGTTTTGGTTTTTGTTTTTTTCTAAATTACATTGGCAAAGAGAACCTTCAAAATGTCTTGGCTGCTTGTATCAAAACTGTGAAGAGGTCTCAGCTGCTCCATTCATCTCAGCAGATTTCTGACACAAAGCATGGATTTCGGAAAGCAAAGCACTTAAATACTCGATTCTCTTAAAGCACGTGCTTAAGTACCATTGAAGTACCTGCTCCTTTGTGCAGCTCTGTGCATTTGGTGTCCGGGTTGTTGATCAGGGCTGTTTCACTGCTCAGAACCTTTGCAAAAAGAGCCAACTAAACATTGAAGTGCTTTTACCACCACTCTGAAAACATCCTTCCTGCTGAAATCAAAGGTGTGCAAATTGAGCTTAAGAGCAAAATAATTCTGAGACAGCAAGTCTGGCTACCCCCACTCATTCTAAGTTCACTGTAAGATTCTGCTGCAATTTCCAGTACATCTAGGAATTTTTTTTGAAATCCTAATTTCATTGTGCTCTTCAGCATTTTACTGCAGGCAGCCATAAGGATGTGGAATCACTTAAAATCCTTTGGTTTAGGTACTTACTCAGTGCTGGTTCTGGAGCTGCTGAGCAACACACAGCCTTTAATATATTTATCCTCAATTATCTTTCTGAAGTTTCCATCTATTATTACTCCATCTGGGAAAACAGGGTGCAGAGAAGTAAAACCAGAAGTCAGACAGCCTGTCTGCAGCACAGTGAGTAATTGGACCCCTGGATCCCAAGCTGCCACTATAATCACTGTACTGCATTCCTCAAATCTGTAATAATTAAAACAACAGTCTGAGCCATTGGTTGATGTGGTGGGTTGGAGCCTTTACACTTGGGAATTTGATAATGGGAAGTCAGTGAAGCTAATGAGAGAATTTTTCTGGCTCTTCCAGTAGTAGCTAACCATTAGAACACCAAATTTATTAAATAACTGGAGATTTTTATTTCACAGATGAGTTTGATTTTAACTTGACAAATGCATGTTTTGATTCATCTCAACTTAAAAATGGAACATAAAATTGCTACAGGAGTTTAATTGTCATGAAAGAACTCTGAAATGCAGTTAATAAAAATGCTTTATCTGTGGGAATATGTACTAATTTCAGCCTCTATTAATCATTCTAACAATGTGCATGAGTTTGGGTAAGCTCTCTTCTAATAAGTGTTCATGTGGGCAGTCTGCTGCCATTGCCAGTTTCCTAAATGAATACCTTAATCGTTTCTGTGAGGTTTTTTTCTGGTGATCTTGAATTAAGACTGCAGAAGAAGACACCTTGATAATGCCAAGTTTTTTGAGTTATCCAATAGATTATGTAACCCTCCTACTCAAATAATGCTAGTCTAGTTTTGTTAATTTACTGTGACTCTCTGTTCCATTTAGCAAAAGAATTTAACTAGAAATAGTAGTCTGGGATACTGGAAAAATACAATACCAATGTAGTTTTGCTAGTTAAATTGGGAACTGTCTGTAATTTCATAAACAGCAGGAACTGCATATCTATTGGGTGAACTAAAAGTCTGCTGTTTGTTTAGCTGCTCTGGTTTGTTTGTTGCTGCTCCTGTTAGATTTTGCAGTTGAAGTTCTCATTCATTCAAAGAATTCCTTAAAAATCAAAAACAAATATTCAGGAGCAATAAGCCATTGGTTCTGTTGTTGAGCTTTAACATACCAGAACCTGTGTTCTCAGATTTCATTATCTTTTGCAGCAGTAATATTTTAGAGTAAACAAAGGATCTTAAAGTTTGTTGTTATTATTCCTTTTAAATCTTTATGGTGGATAAATGTATTTGTAGTTTGCAAACGAAGAAAAACTTCAAGTGCAAAAGTGGAATTAATATTCTGAACATACACAGTTCAGTGAACACTTTAATATTCCCTTTTCTTCGGTATTGTGCCCACAGTTTCTCCCTAGGCACATTTTCTCATCACCTGAGGAGCGTCTCACCAGGTTACAGCATTTGTGCTGTGGATTCTGCTGCTGCTTTAGTTTTGTCTAGGTAAAACTTGACTTTAATGAGTTGTAATCAGTGGGTGCTCCTGGGGTTTCTGCAAAACATTTGGGCTCTTTATTTCTCAGGGTACAGAAGTCTGGGAGAAGATAGTAGAGGTGACGAAAAGAGAGTGCATTTAGGGTAGTTGTGGTCAGGAAAGCACATCAGCTTATCAATTTATTTTGTCACAGTAATTACATATAATATTTAGGTCTGGAGATTCATAGATCTTAGCAGCTGCTTCAGCCCTTACTGGGAAATAAAAGAGATCTGTTGCTGTATGACTTCTCCTTTCTTTCTTCTGCCTTTTTCCTTAACTTTCTTTTCTTTTTCATCACCACTGCTCCAGTAATTTCTTAAATATTTAATTTCAAGAAAAAATACTAACATTTCAGTGGGTCCTGGGAAGTTCTTTTGTACAGTCTATATGTATTTTTAAATGTTGCTGAATGGTTGCCTCAGTGTCCTGCTGAATGTTTGTTTGCAAAGCTGGTTTGGATTTGGCATGACTACACCTCAGATGGACATTGTCATGTGAGATTTTAACACTGTAATACCTCTTGCATGACTAGATCAGAAGAGGCTTTTTAAAAGGATTGCTGATGTCCTGTCCTTATGTGTTAAGTGCTTTCCAGATTTCATTCTCTTTAAAGAAGCTTCTTTGCAGCAACCCGATTTCATTGAATTTTTCGGTATTTCCCTTGCACTGGGTAATTAAAATAAAGTTTAAAAGTGAAAAAGATGGCAAAACACTTCTTGGAATGGTTATTGTATGTAAACTGTACTGGCTACAAGTGTCATCTCCTGCAAGAGGCTTTTGGAGTACCTGAGGGATTTGCATGGTTTCTTTTGAATTACCCAAAGGTTTCTTGAATAAAGTTATACTGAATATTGGCTTAATGGTGCACTTGTTTGGGACTCTGTCTTAAAGGTGACCTACAAGCCTTACTTTTCTCAGATAGTCTGAAATCCTGACAAAATTTCAATTTCACTGTCTTAAATGTGGTACAGAGTGTATCAAGTGCTACTTGCTCCTTTTTAGTAACAGCACACTGTCAGTTTCATTTCCGTTTGACACATGACAATTTGGTTTCAGATAAACAGTTTACTTTTGGAAGCTGGAAAAATATATTCTCCAGATAAAGTGCGTTCCCAAATATTTGAGGAAATTAGTCCAATTGTATTGCTGTTACCGTTGCTGGATACTTGATGTTTTCATTGGAAATCTTGATTTTTTTTTTAAGTATTTGTTATTTGTGGTTTTTATTCTGTTTTTGGGTTGAAACTCTGCAAAAGCCCACACAGAGGTAGAGAGGTTTTTGAAGGAACAGTAAGATGATCAGTAATTTTCAGTTAGATGAATCCACATCTAAGTTTTTGGGTTTTTTTAAACTTGGGCATTGTTTTTAAGATAGCTCAATTTTTAAAGTTTTTCTAGATGACTTAAAACCTAATAAGGGAATCTTGCCCTGGGAGATTAAGGACTGTTAACATGACAGCTATTTAGTAGTTCTTATTCTTTACTTTTTTAAGATCCGATTCTTTTCTGACTTCTAGTTGCCCGTAGGTTTTGAATTAAGAACTAGCCTCTGGGAAATCAATCATGAATTTTTCATTCACTTTAAGAGGAGGCAAGGATTTCATCTGTGTACATCCCTTTTAAACTTGTAAATACAAGTTTTCAGTGGAGTTTTAGCCCGTGAAGGCAAATTGCAGAGTTCAGCATGCAGAAGGACACTTACCTGTGCTCATGTTGAATATTTATGCCAGTCCAGTACTGAATGAAAGAAGGAGGAGGCATGTGTGGTGTGATGATCTCTCTCATTATTGAGCTCTGGGGGCTGAGCCGTTGGTGCTGCCGTTGACCAGCCCCATAAGTGAAACCAAAGACATGCATCCAGTGCCATTGCTGTGCCATTTTATAACAGCTTTTTACACCACACTGCCCCATCCAAGGGAGCGTTCAGTAGAAATACTACACACTCTTGAAGAACAAGAAGACTTGAGGGAAGAACTGGTTTGGTTTGGTTTTGCCATCATGTGTTTCATGTACAGATAGAACGTGAAGGTGAAAATCCTCCAGGAAAGGGAGGGTTTTGATGCCAGGATTTATGTTGCACCAGGAGCATAAGCAACCTTTTCATCACTCTTATCACGTGATTTCTCTGATGACTTGTGGTGGTTGGGTGTTGCAAGAACAACAGATTTCACCCCTGTTGCGTTCCCATACTGGATTTTGCATTAGTTCATAGTCCTGGGCAGCACTAACGACTTGGTTTCTTTCAGCAATATCATCACTCTGCCAAACAAAAGCATACTCATATATATGATGCTGCCTATGCTGTTATTTGAAAACATACTCAACATGAAACTAAACATTGACTTTAGGCCTGCTTTTTCCTGTCACTTCTACTTTTGAGTGGTGTCCTGTGTGTCCTGTGTATTTACATTTGCAGAAGAAAAGTTCATACAACTGTGAAGTAAAATTCAATGGAACTTTTTAAAAACTGTGTTTAGAGTGATTCAGGAGTTTCCTTTTGGGTTTGCTGTTCCTTATTTTTAGCTGCAGAATAAATAAATAAATAAATAAATAAAATTCAGTGAAGGCTTATAGTGGCTGTGCTTATGAGAAGTAAGCTTAATTTTTCTATAAAACTTTGTCACAGAATTGTTTTCATGAAGTTCTTTAAATTGGTTACCATGTATTTTGTTCTTTATTTGATTTTTAGTTTCTTCTGGAATGTGTTTGTTGTTTATGTATCCTGAATCTGCCTAAGACAATGTGTGGGGAGTTGGGTTTGGATTTTTTTTTTTTTTTTTTAATTTAAGGAAAAAAAAGTCTTATGCAATTATGTCTTATCCTAAATGTCTTCTTTTTGGTTTTTGTGTTTCTGACTTAGGAATTTTATGTGCTTGGTGGAGATGGAAAAGGAAGAAAAGCAAGCTGGTCTCCTGAAGAAAGAAGGTGGCGAATACTTAATGGAACTTTGTTTCTGTGGAACCATGTTTTGAGTGCTCCTCCTAGATGTTGTCCATAAATATCCTAGATATCAGCTGATTGCTATGACTGGAAACCTGTCTCGCCAAACAGTGTACACTGGGAGAAGCCTGCCTAGGATAATACATTTTCTATTGTTTCTGAAAATCTGTAAGAAAACACTATAGACACTTACCTGTTATTAACTCTGCATCTTGATTCAGCAAAACTAGTCTTTGAAGTGAACAGAACCAGAGCCTTTTTGGAAACTTTTATTGAACATGACTCATGGAGAAGAGCTTGGCTCTGAGATGCACCAGGATTCTGTTGTTCTAACTTACCTAGAGGGATTACTAATGCATCAAGCAGCAGGAGGCTCAGGTACTGCAGTTGACAAAAAGTCCACTGGGCATAGTGGGGAGGATCAAAACTTTAAGATTTCAGGAAATATATTTCCCAGCTGTCAGAGTAATGGTCCAGTTCTTAACACAAGTACATATCGGGGATCTGGCATGCTGCACCTCAAAAAAGCAAGACTGTTGCAGTCTTCAGAAGACTGGAATGCAGCAAAGAGAAGGCGGTTGTCTGATTCCATTGTGGATTTAGATGGAAAAAAGGAAGCTTTGTTGGCTGGCATGGTTGAAAATGTGCCTAAAGGCAAACAGGATAGCACATTACTTGCCTCTTTGCTTCAGTCATTCAGCTCTAGGCTGCAGAGTGTTGCTCTGTCACAGCAGATTAGACAGAGTCTTAAGGAGCAAGGGTATTCCCTTAGCCATGATTCTTTACAAGTGGAGAAAGATTTAAGGTGCTATGGCGTTGCATCCAGTCACCTGAAGACTCTGCTGAAGAAGAGCAAAGCAAAAGATCAGAAGCTGGACAACAGCCTGCCTGACATAACTAAGAACCTGCCCAAGGAGAGGTTTATAGAATCTCCTCATGCAGTGCAGAGCAGCCCTAAGGTGATGAACGAGCCCCTGTCATGTGCTGCAAGGTTACAAGCTGTTGCAAGCATGGTGGAGAAACGATCCAGTCCTGCTGCTTCGCCCAAGCCCAGCGTAGCCTGCAGCCAGCTGGCCCTGCTCCTTTCCAGTGAAGCCCACTTGCAGCAGTACTCCAGGGAACATGCTTTAAAAGCACAAAATGCCAATCAGATTGCAAGCGAGAGACTTGCAGCAATGGCCAGGCTACAAGAAAGTGCTCAGAAGGACATGGGCCAATTTGGTTTGGCCAAAGGAATGACAAGCCATCTCAATGGTCAAGCAGGATCATCCCCCAAAACAGTCGCTAGCAAAGGCAACATGGCACCATTTCAGAGTTCGGTGGGAATCATGCATTCGCCTCCCAAAACCGTGGGGTACAAAAGTACTGTGGAAAGGAGCAACCTGAAAACGTCGCCCAGCAACAGTTTGCTCTTACATCTGCTGAAAAGCCAGAACACCACCAAGCACATGAAAGGGCGTGAGCAGAGTGAGAGAGCCAGTATTTTTGAAGACAGCAGCACACCAACAACTGTTGATGAGTATTCAGACAACAATCCCAGTTTTACAGAAGACAGCAGTGATGATGAAAGCTCCCATTCTAACTGTCTTCCTATAGACCTATCCTTTAAACACAGGACAGATAAACCAGATGCAGGTCCGCCTGCATCACTGGATAACCTGACTCAGTCCTTGCTTCATAACTGGGATCCAAAAGTTTCCTGTCGAGAGAACAAGGAAGAGAAAGACACTCCGAAAGCTTCTAAGCTGAATCCCCACCAGAAAGTAACACTGCTTCAGCTGTTACTCGGGCATAAGAGTGAAGAACAGGTAGACAAGAGTAATGATCCTCAGGGACCACACAGTACAGCTGATGTGGCAAAATTCACTGTACAGACTGGGAAAAGGACTCCTGTTAATGACAGTCCCAGTGCCAACTGCATGACTCCGTTAAGCACTCCACCTTTGCTGGCTTCTGCAAAAGCAGACTCTCCTATCAATCTCTCACACCAGTCGCTGGCTGTCAAGCGGAGCTCGCCACCCTACGCCTGCAGCATCCAGCCCGACAGACTGATGAATCCCGCATCTAAACACTTGATAGACCTGTCCAAAAGCAAAGAAATTCAAGGAGCTAAGCTGAGCAGGACCGATAGTCCCCAGAACTCCTCGGCATTCAGTGCCAGCAAGCTGCTGCAGAACCTGGCTCAGTGCGGCATGCAGACTTCCATGTCGAGTGAGGAACAAAGAGCTAGCAAACAGCTGCTGGCAGGGAGCATGGATAAACCTGTGGGCTTGATTGATAGATTGAACAGCCCTCTGCTTACGAATAAATTGAGTATGCATGAAGAAAATAACAAAATATTCAGTTGTCAGCCCGCACCCGCCGAACAAGGACTTCCAGGTTCGGAAATAGAAAATCTCCTTGAAAGGCGCACTGTCCTTCAGCTGCTTCTGGGAACTCCCAGTAAAGGTAAAAGTGAAAAGAAAGAGAGGATGCTTTCAAGAGATGAAAGTTCTCAAGAACAGACAGACAAGGCTTTGAATGAGCAAATATTGACGGTGAAAATAAAAACCGAACCATCTGACGAATCAAATGTTCCTTATAATTCAAATGCACAACAAGTAAGAGAATGCAAGGGTAACAAATTCCAAGGGTTTGTTCATTCACTGCAGAGAAACACAGCTGCTTCTCCAGCATCCGAGGAGGTGAAATCTGAGCCTCTTTCACCTCAAGATTTCTCCTTTTCCAAAAATGGCCTGCTAAGTAGGTTGCTGAGACAGAATCAAGACAATTACCCTGCAGATGAGCTGGACAGGAGTCACCGAAACAATGAGCTGACACACCTTGAATCCAAGAGTCTTTGCACAGTACCGAAGAAGAGGAAGCTTCATGCTGAGCCTTTGGAGAGCCCATTAAAAAAGATGAAAAATAATGTGTCTGATGCTGCAAACAATCACGCTTCTCCTACCGAGGCACTGTACGGGCCTTCGCTTAACCAGCAAGAACTGAAATTCAGCAGAAGTGATGCTGAATTTAAATATGCTGTAAGTCATGGTTCAAATAGTGAAACTGAAAATAGGAGTTGGTCTAGAGATAGTAAAGGCTTTAATGTGTTGAAACAGCTGCTTCTCTCAGAAAACTGTGAGAGAGATCTGTCACAACATAGGAATAACATACTAACAGAGGGCAAGAAAAAAGGAAACAAAAGCAGCGCAACAATCAATAAACCTGAATTCACCATTTCTTCAGTAAGATCCTTGGTGGGAAGCCCTGTGCAACAGAACAATTGTGTAGATCACAGAACATTTCAGTATCCTGTAGCAGTAAAAAGTCCTGCCAGCTCCCCCTTCCCTGAACATTTGGGGAGCACAGTGTCCAGACTTGAGCCCGACCAGTTTAGCATGTGTTCCATGCCCAGTGAGAAGGGGCCCATCAGATGGGTGATCACGGGCATGGACAAGAATGATTATGAGAAAGACTCTCCGAGACTGACCAAAACCAATCCAATATTGTACTACATGCTACAGAAAGGCGGCAACTCTGTCAGCGGCCAAGAAGCACATGACAAAGAAATTTGGAATGAACCTTCATTTACCGAGAGTTCAACTCATGTTACAATCAAAGAGGAGTTGACATCTGATGCAGAGCTTAAAACTCCTTTTAGTAACTTAAGAAGCCCTTACAACAGCCATATGGGGAGTAACACCTCTCATCAGCATGGTGGTGTGAATGGAGAAGTGCATGGACTTCTGGAAAAAGTGCGAACAATCAAAAAAGAGCCAGAATAAAGTGCAGCCTCCTCAGTGAGTTTACAATCAGTGGTTTTGAATCTTTGTTTAAAAAAAAAAAAAAAAAAGAAAAAAGAAAAATGAGTATGAACTTGACTACTGTATAAATTGAGCATGATTTAAAAAAAAAAAAAGCATGGTCTAATTGAAACATGTTTTCATTTGATAAACTTTTTATTTTTCTGGTGATGTTATTTAAAATACATGTAGATAAAATTTGCTTTACAGTAGATTGTCACAAGGAAACTAGAAGGGTTGTAATTTGTACAAGAAGTTTCTGTATGTATCAGATTAAGTTATGAGTACTCTTTGATCAGAGTCTTATTTGGATCTGCAAGCTTTTGGTATAACAAAGTGTAAGCGTACAGCCTAGGTGGTGGTAATGCTGCATTTCCTCCCTCCCTGTAAAATAATCCTTATTTTTTTGAAGCCTGAGCATAGAGACAGTGTAGTTTTTGGGTTTTTTTTTTTTTTTGAATGTTTTAATATGTTTTGTGAAATTTTAAGAATAACTTTTAAGAAATGGAGCAGTCCGTCCAAGGTATTAGCTTGTCATATTGGAAAACCTGCGTCAGTGTTAATAATTGAAGTGCACTGAAATGTATTTTTTAGTGCTTCCAAAATTTGTATTATTATTTTTAAATCTTGTTTGTGGTCCTGCCAGAATAGTGGTGTAAAATCTATTTTTCTTCCTGCCCTGCTCTCAACAAATGCCTTCCTCAGAATTCTTAGCCATAGTTATGAGTTACTAGTTACGATTAAGGGTTTTTTCTAGGTTTTTATAAAAAAGGCAGATTTTCATAGGCCATGCAAGTACTGCATGAGTCCTTTTGTCGGCACATTCCTGTCGCTTCCCTGCCTAAAGGGGGAAAGCCAAAATGCCTCTTGGAGTAGTGTGATGGAGAAGGCTTAGTACATGTATTCAGTGAGGAAAATGCTGGAAAGCTTGTGAAGGGGATGAGCAGAATTGTCTGTTCAGCACCATCCTGCTTCTCTGTGGAAGAACAACTGTACTAAAGCAGCACATCAGACTTTCACTCAAAGATGGAATAGGATTTTAATGAAAAATGTGTTGGCCTCTTCCTACAACCAGGGAAAAGAATCTATAATCTGCCAATATTTATTACTCTCTGGACAGCTGATGCATGGTTTAATGCACTACCCTTTCACTGCAGAAAATCTGGCTTTAGAATAATTTTCCAGGTAGCACTGAGGATAAAACTGTGGTTTTGTCATGTTCTGTAATGGATAGTGGGATATGTCTGAGAAATCCTTCTCTGCCCTTTTCCTCAATCCCCACCTGTGCTGTGATTTGTAACATCTGGCAATATCAGCCTGAGATGGGAGGAACTGAAAATTGCAGTCAAAGCCGAGACACCTTAAAAGAATTGCTGGCTGGGGAAGAGCCATGTGGCTCTGCTTTCCCGTTAGCACTGTCAGTGTTAACTCCATTTGCAGCCCTTATTTCTCTGGGGGGAGGAAGAGGACAAAATCCAGTTCCTCTAAATTACATGAATTATTGGCAAGCAGAAGTTTTGCTGAACTTTTTACTCCCCTGAAAAAACCCCATTTCTCTGTGGCTTCTTGATTTCACTGATAATCCTCTCTGCCATCAGCAAGCAGCTAAGCAGTTGGCTTGCACAAAGAATGGAAGCTGCACTCCAGTTTAATTTTGTCTGTTTTCACCATTGCAGGCCAATGAGGTGACAAAACTGCTGTTTCTGTCCATCTCGTGTCTGCATAGCAGAGATGAGTGATGGGGCATTTTGCTCTTTTCCTGCCTGGTTTGGTTTCAGAGATCCTTTTCCCAGACTCCTGGCTTGGTGAGACAGAGCAAGCTGTTGTCCCCCTCTTGTCCTTGTCCCCGGTCTGAGATCAGTTCCTCCTCTTCCCAGTGCAGTTCCTACTGAAAGGGACTTCTCCTGTCTGACAGCTGGAAAATGCACCACTATTCTGTTTTGCCTCCCTCCAGGGGATACCTTCTTTTAGGGAACACAAATATTTGGCAGTATCGGATACAAAACATTCCCCCTGGTTTTTATGAGAAATAACAGAGCAATTTAAAGATATATTTTTATGTTATTTCAGTGAAGCATAATATATTAATGGGCTGTACAAAGAAGATTTATATTTTAAAACCTTCACACAAATCTAGTATCATTTTAAATGTCATTGTCTGAAGTATAATATAAAAATAAAATTTTGTTTGTCTTTAATATTACATTTATAAGTGGCCCAATGACAATTCAGATTTCTCATAGAATAATCATTAATGAGATAAAGTATATTTTGGATTGACAGTGGAACTGAATTCTTTTTATATGAGTCGACCCAGCAGAAATATTAAAAAGATGGTATTTGTTCCATCCATTAAATGTCTTTTAAAGTCTTAATTGATTATTTTTCTTGAAACAATGTGTATATAGGTAGGAAATATATACAGTATAGAATAATAGATGGTCCTCAGACTAAATACAGGGCTATCATTTGCTTGAAGGGCTCCACAGAAAAATGCAGCGTGAGAGGGTGTGGAATTATCTGGTTGAAAAAACTTCTACAAAGTTAAGTTGAGATGAAGAGTGGGAAGAGATTCTGACCCTAACAAAAAGTGATATTGGAATTGAGCAATGTGCTGACCTTTGTATTTATTCTAGGGTGGTCTATTGTTATAATATATACTTTTGAACATTTAGTTTTGAAAGTTTTATAAAACAGTTAAGTTAAAATGTTGACAGTTTGACCAGTTAAGGATTTAGCTTTCTTTTTAGTTGATGTTAATGAAGGGGTATCGCCATTCTCACAGACGTCAGTAAACTCTAATATACAAGAATTTAAGTTCAGGACTTGGTGTTCATGGAAGAATCTTATCTCTTGCAGACATTGCAATCTCAAACAGCAGGTAACAATGCCGAGGCCCCTGAGAGAGGGCAGGACATGCCAATGGACTGCTCAGTCAGCTGCTAAGAGGGCAGCAGTCTCCTCCTGTATGAAATTCTGTATCACTGGTGTTACCCCCTCCCTAGGGAAGAGAGGTCTTCTCTGAATCTACCCCATCCACATTTACAGCATGTACACCTTAGGACCAAAGGCTCTTGAGTTATTTATTGTCTTGTAGCATGGGTGAGTAAAAAGGAGTTGCTGTTTTTTTCCTTGGGGACTTTTCCATCAGAAAAGTGGGGTGCAGGAGCTGGGTTTGTTGCCCCAGGAGAGACTGGTAGGGCTGGCCACGTTTTCCCAAGCAACTCTAAGGTCCCTGATCTCCACCAGTCCCCAGATTGCAAACAAGGGTCATTCCTTGAGTAGCACTCAGCACTCTCAGCAACTCCTGTCTCCTCTAGGCCTTCAGACTACAGATCTGAAGCAAAATGGGGTCTTGGTGGATCTTGGCAGCAGCAGCTGTATAGGCAGAGTGGTAGAGGATCGGTGGGTGCTGGTGTGTGATCCCACCATCAAAGGAGCAGGGGGGAGGGGAGAGCACATCCCAGCTACAGCCAGCTGAGACTGCTGAGGGAAAGCTGCCTCCAGCTCTCAGAGCAGCAAGGAAGTGAGTTAGGGAATTGTCTCCACACCCTGCTTAGAGCTGCAGTTGCAGACCCTTGGAAGTTAAACCTGAATTAACTTTAGCCCCACTTGGCTGGGAAGGGCTGGGGCTGGAGCAGGTGGGTTGTGGAGTGCCCGGTGCCTTGCTCGAGGGGGCGTCTCCAGCACCTGGTGGTGCCCAAGCCAGCTGGATTTGGGGATTGACATGGAACTGCCACGCAGATATGCCTTTTCTTTCCAGAGAGAAGTGTCTGGGACTCAGATATCCAGGTTGCTAGTGTCTCCTCTGCCAAAGCTTGAGGAAGTGATGGTGGGTAAACCGTGACCTCAGAATCAAAGGTGGGGAGCTGGAGGGCTTTTCTACTGATACCACAGAGCTGGGCAGCTCAGTTTGAGAAGTTTATATGAGATCAAAAGGGAATTCAGCCATAACTTTCACTTTTCTTAGCCATTTACTCTTAGTGATGTTTTTAAATTTTTAATTTACAAATGTTTTTAAAGGAAAGAAGTGAGTGGTTTAAATTTTCCCTGTTAAATGTTGGTGAAAGTATTACAGCTCTCATTGACGTCAGTGACATGATATTACCAGTTTGTTCTCTGCCACATCTTACAGAGGAGTAAACTGGTAAGTATATATTATATATATATTTATATATAATGTAAATATGTTGACTTGTTACGCCTATAATATGTTGAAATTGGTTTTTAAAAGGTGATGTAAATAGTGGTTTCCTTAATGAAAAATACATATTTTGTATTGTTCTAATGCAAAGGAAAAAACCTTTTAATCTTTTTTTGTTATGTATATTCCATGTATAAGTGTAAATATGATCACATAGGTTTAAAAACTTTTGCATGTATGTATACAGTTGCAAGTCTGGAAGAATGTATAGAAAAATTCTTTTATTTAAAGTTGTGATTACCTGCTGCATGAAAAGTGCATGGGGGACCCTGTGCATCTGTGCGTTGGCAAAAAAAAAAAATGTCTTAACAAGTCAGGTCAGTTCAAAACACAACAGTATTCCACTTCTGGACATGACTTCTGCTGTGGTATTTTAGCTTTGTGAAAGAATGTGCTTCAAATCAAAAGGGTCTGGAAAAAAAAAAAAAATGCAAACCTACTTTTAAAACATGAAGTGCTCATACAACTATAATAAATCATGTAAGTTCAGGACTCCATTTTGCGTAATTGAAATATTGTACCAGGACTATTCCATCCCTGTAAAACAAAGGAGTATTGATTTTCATTGCCATACATAAGAATTCGGGATTTTACCACAACCAGTTTTATTGTGATGTGTCTTCAGTAATTTAACTGGTCTCATTTTTTTAATTAGAAATTAATTTCCTCATGTGATGTCACAAAACTGTACATACTGCAGTGTGAAGTTTTTTTAAATCTTTCAGTGTTTACTTCCTGCAGAAGATTTGAATAAATGAGAAAAATGCATTGTCTTGATGGTTTTTAAATCTGCTTTATTTCGTGTGTACTTTCTGTTCTTGGAGTGTTAGTGGGCTCTTTGCATCAGTGCTGCTGATACAAATTTCTGTCAACAAAAGAACCTCAAGGAACTTGGGCACACATAGCCTTCAGCAAGGCTACTGACTGGAAACTGAGAGTTGTGGAGCTGGAAATGAAACAATCTAAATCAGATTAGCAGCTTTACTTCACAAAGCTCTGTATTATGTTTTATTTAAATACCCTTCTGCTTATTAACTCAAAATCAGTGACCATGAACTGGAAACTTCTAAATGGGAATTCTCATGTGAAAATAATTTTAAATGTTAAAACATTGTTCACGTCCCTTGTGCAGGGCAGAAAGATCTGTTTTCCCACTAAAATCTGGTTTGGTTCATGTCACAAGGAGGACTTCTCAGTTTATTCTATTTATGTTCTTAAGCAAACATGTAGAATAAGTGAACACGATTTGCCCATCAAACCCACACAAAGGTTTAACAGTGCATTTCCATCATATTTTGGAATTTTTAAGTCAGCTTATGGCACTAGTGCAAGTGATGGGTTGCAGCATTAGTGCAAGAGCTGTTTCTCCAGAAAATTGTTGTTCCAGGGTGTCTGGAGCTGTACAATTGCAAGCAAGCACATAGGATAGGTCATGAGTATCTTGGGTGGCACTAGCAGCTATTTTCATGAATCATCCTGCACTTCCTGGTCTCAGCAGTAAATTGTGCACCTGAATTTCTTTGGAAGCATTCTGGAAAGCAGAAAATGCAATACATAAAGGTAATTTTAAAACAATAATTCTGGGTTCATAGGTCTCAGCTAGGGCTTCCTGAGCTACATAACTGAGCATTTTAATTGTTTGGTATCCAGAATGAAATAGGATGGGGATGCTGTCTCTCTTTGGATACATCACCTTGTAGTATGGATGTTAATACCACCAGTGATGCTCAGCTGTGCTCCAGAGGGAAAGGACCCAGCTCCTGCACAGACTCTTCTCTCTGTAAGTAGGCTTGATGTGGCGGATCAATGGCTAAGCCAAAATGCAGCCACCTGAAAAAGCAATATCCTAAGTAGCCAATCTCATCTTCTAATGGCAGTGCAGCTTGGAAATAATTTCTTGATATACGTGCTTTCCTCAGTGCTGTGTTTCTTTCAGTTTTGAGTCTGCCCACCAGGCAAAGCCAACACTGTGCCTCTGTTTCTCCAGTGGTGATGCCCTAGGACAGTTCCATGGAGCACCTGCATATCTCTGACTTGTATTACTTGGTGGGGTGTTCAGGCTCTTGTAAATTCACTGTATTTATTCGGTTGTGCTGTAACACCAAGTAGAACTTGCACTGTGTCTACCAGGACAAGCAGGGCTGCAGAGCTGAGCAGCTGGTGTGCTAAACAGCCTGTGGGGTGATGAGGATGTGGAATGGGTGTGGTATCCCAAGAAACACTCCCCACTGAGTGAATGTTAACAGCATTTGCTTGGTGATTCAGAATGAATTCACCCAAAAGTGCCTCATGCTGCCAGCTAACTCTTTGCACACAGAACTCTGGTCGCGCAGAATCTTCTCGGTCTCCAGCTTGTTCCTCACAAAATGAAAGTTGCATGTGACGTTAATGGGTTTTTTTTCATGAAACAGGTGCTGAATGAAGAAATTTTCATTTCTGCTTCAGAGATTTCCCAAATGGGGAAGGATAGCAATTATGTTCACGGGACTTGGCACCCCAGTCTTCTCTGCTCCTCAGTGAAATGAATTGTAGCGTTGTGGGTGTCAAGGACAGGTGTGGACTCTGATAGATCATTTGCAGGGACGTGCATTGTGGAAGCCTTTGTAAGAGTAGAGAAACTTAACACAGTAATACAAACGTGTCTGTGCAAGAAAAGCAAATTACTCTTCATTAACTGTAAACTTGCCAAGAAAAATGTGGGTTTGAAGCTAAAGAATGCAATGACAATGTTCTGCTGTGTGGCACAGCTTGGCGCGTTAGAGCTGTGGAATACACCCATGGGAATGTCTGTAGGGACTTGATATGAGCCTAGAGCAGTGGCTAGGACATGCAGGCAATAATTGCTGATGATATTTTTATTTCCTTTTGATTGTCAGAGTGACTCGAAGGGAGCATGGCACAAACTTGGGGCATAAAAATCCTCTCTGCTGGTAAATATCAGTGCTGCTAATGAAGGAGCATATGCTGATCTGGGCTCACAGCAGCCCACTTTGATTTGGCTTTCTAAGGAATGCTTGCTCTTAATGAATAAAGAGATTTGTCACTATTTCCAGATTACTTTTTTGGTTAAATTATTCAGAATTTAGCTGAATGGAAAACAAACATAATTGACTTGTGAATATGCCAGTTAGATAAACCTGGTGCCTGCTTCCATATTTAAAGTCAGCATGTGCCTTCAGTGCATCATGATGTGTTGGGGAGAGATGGAGAAATAACTGTCCTGCTTCACAGTACACGTCTGGATTCTCTTCATCCAGTCTGGTTTGGGGAGGTGGTGAAAATTTCTCACTAAATGGGAGGCAAAGTGGGCTACTCTGTAAGTTAGTGGGGGCTCTCTGGCCCCAGTCTGTACTAAAGCTGGTGTTGGTTTTTAGTGTCACGCCCTTTTGCATGCTCAAATTCCTGTGAAAGTTTTGGTACAGAGCTCAAAGGTTACTTCTGCAGATGAGCTGTGGGTAGCCACTGAGACAGATGCATCCAGTCTGTTGTTGTTACCTCTCTACATCTGCCTGTCTGTACCTCTGTAACTCTAGCAAACAGTTTTGCAGGTGCTGCCTGACCAGACTCCATGCCCAGATCTCATCACAGGTACTGAGAGAAAGTGATGAAATTCAAGGATGATTTGAAGTTGGATGCCCTGGTGCTCAGTCTCTTGTATGCCATGGCTTGGGAACGCTTTGCTAGGGTTTCTGTGGAAGATGGAAGTTCCTCCAGTAGCTGATATAAGTGTGCATTCCTTTTTTTCCGGAATTCAAGTTTTACTCTGAAAGAAACCTTTGGTTTGGTGTTGGCTTTTTTTCAAGAAGCCTCTGTGACTCTCAAATGCCTCACAAATGTCTCAGTATGTGATTCACCTTTGGACATCCAGGAGGCTGTGTCTCTTCATATGTTGTGTGCTGTCCCCACATGAGTGTTTCTGTGTGCCTGTCCTCTGTTGGTGCAGAAGTGAACCAGTGACTTGTGGGTCTTAGCTTCTGTGCCACAATTATTTTATTGGAGAAGGAAGAAAGAAAGTGAAGGGGAATCTTAAGATGGCAAGCTACAAGATGTTATTCTCAAGTGCCTTTTACTTTTTAATCCCGCTTCATTTTCTACTATTTAACATGGTCATGCTGAAAAAATCCTCATTAGCATTTCCAGCAAGAATTAAATAAATCCAGGAAACAAAAATCTTGTGTATTCATGTCATAGGTAGTAGACTCATAGAATGGCTTTGCTTGGGAGGGAACTTAAAGATAATTTTATTCCATCTGCCCTACCATGGGCATGGACGCCTTCCATTAGACTGGTCTGGCCTTGAACACTTCCAAGGATGGGGCAGTCACAACTTCCCTGGGCAACCTGTGCCAGGGCCTCAGCACCCTCACAGCAAAAAATTTCTTTGAAATTTGAAATCTAAACCTACCTTCCTTCAGCTTAAAGCCATTCCCTCTGTTCTGTCACTACATGCCCTTGTAAAAAGTCCCTCTTCAGCTCTCTTGTAGCCCCTTGAGGCACTGGAAGGTGCTCTACGGTCTTCTCGTAGCCTTCCCTGGACCGAACAACCCCAGTTCTCTCAGCCTTTCCTCACAGCAGAGCTGCTCCATCCCTCTGCTCCCCTTGGTGGCCTCCTCTGGGCTGGCTCCAGCAGCTCCCTGTCCTTGCTGTGCTGGGAGCCCAGAGCTGGATGCAGCACTGCAGGTGGGGTCTCAGCAGAGCGGGGCAGAGGGGCAGAATCCCCTCCCTGCCCTGCTGCCCACGGGGCTTTGGATGCAGCCCAGCACGTCTGCCTGAGTTTGCCATGTTTGCCAACACTTAAATCATGGAGGATTACTGATGCAGTAATAGCTTTGCTTAATTCCTAGTCCAAAGTCTAAGGAAGTTTTACATTTCATTGTGAGCAAGTACCAAGAGCTGGTTGGTGGGCATCTAAGTATGTTTAAAAATCTGAAAAGAACAATCTAGGTAATCCTTGCATACAGTGATGTCTGTCTCCTGTGTAAGGAGCTCTTAACTCTCCTGCCATTTCCCCCCTTCCTCTTATCCATTATTTTGAGTCCTTTCATCTCATCTTTAAACTACAGAGGAGCCCAGTCATCACCCAGGAAGGGCAGAGGAGACAAAAAGAAGTATATATTTTTAGACAACTCCTTTGAAATAAGTGTTTGCCTAAGGTACTGCGTTATGCATTGACTGTATTGAAAGCTGTGTCTTGGTCTCTGCTCTGAAAGTATTCACCCAAGGCATTGCATAGTGCCTGCACACTGAGAACAGAGGTGATGGCATCTAACAGCACCTACCCCCAGCACCCCCTTCATTTTAGAATGCTGCTTACTGTGGCAGAAAGAAGCAAAGTGTATGACACAAAGCCTTTTTTCTACCAAAAAAAATTTTCTCATTTGAAAATGGCACAGAATAAAAACTGCAGGTTCAAGGTCAGAGAAGGAAAATGAGAGGGGAATTTTTATTTTTTGGTGTGTCCTCAGCATGGGCCAGTTGACAGCCTGTTGCCTGCTCCCCACTCTGTCCCACCACCTGTTCCCCAGAGGGAAGGCACTATGGTGGTGCAGGCAGTGGTTGCTTCCCAGGGGTAGCAATCCCAAATTTTGCCATTTGCAATGATCTGACGCAGAGAGCTGGGAGCTGGTGGTGGCTGCTCTCAACACAGACAAAACAGTGTCAGCTCCTGAGAGGGGAAGAAAAGGCAATGAAATCCCCTGCTGGAAATGTTCACAGCCCAAAGAATCGTCCCGTATTTTTGCATGGCATAGATTTGCAGTTATTAATTTAGAAGTGGAAGGAATAATTGCCTAGAAACTGACAGCAGCTATTGTATTGAATACATCTCACTCTTTAAAACTTAAAAGGTCTGGGGATAAAGCTAGTTACATGAAAAAAAAAAAAACACACTTTTTATATATTCAGTGGCTTCAACAGATTTTTTTCATTGTCTTCCAACATCAGCCTAGCACTTGAAAATTTGGTTCCTTTCAGCCAGAAAGGTACTATTCCAGTTTTCCTGCCATCTCTCTCTCCTCTTTTTTACATGAACATTTTTGTTGTGCTTGCACTAGAGCAATATGCCTTGCTATCCCTTGTTTGATTTCAAATTAAGCCTGTAACACAGTGCAATACTGCTGCAAAATGTCTCCTGACAGTCCCAGGCATGCTCCTGCATGGAACAGAAGTCTCCTCTGACCCAGGCTAACTTGTGCCTCGCTCCTAGGGAGCCGGGAGCAGTAAATGGTAATGTTGGTCATTCGCGATTCTGAGCGCTGTATAAATTTCTGCCTAGTTCAGTTTTTCTGTCTCCCAGTTTGGATCAAGGGGATGTGGAGATTTTTGGCAGTACATTATGGGCTGCAGAAGTAGCAGCTGGTTGCCAGTCGTCTTCTATATTCCTGTTAGCCTGCATTAACAGTGCAGCTGTGCCAGTGTCACCCTTTGAGCCTGTGCCCAGTTGGCCGAAAGCAAACATGATTCCACAGGAGCTGAGACAGTGCTGTCCCGTTTGATGTGGAGCCTGGCTGCCCATGGCATGGAATGCTATGCCTTGCAGGGAAGTAGAGGGTTCAGCATAGGAGATCAAATTCTTGACAACTGTGGAAACATCTGTAGGGCAGGGCACAGCTTCTTGTTTTTTGCCGGTTCACTCCGAATGCACGGAGTTAACTCTCCTTCTCTGCTCAGCTATTCGGGAGTGGGAACCAGGAGGAGAAGGGTCAGATGAATGAGAACAGCATTTGTGGGGCAAAATTCAGTCCCTAGAGTGAGGACCAGATCAGAAGGTGATGAAGCACAGAAACCTCTGTTCAGAAATTCCTCAAGGCCGGGACACAGCTGCAGCTGTATATTGGTAAAAGGAGTGCTTAGAGGGATCCTCTTTTTTAATCTGATATTCAAAATCCTGAGACCTGACAGGGACTAAAAGAGGTAGTAACAAAGGGCAATGTAATGGAGCCTTGCTGGCCATAGTGGCTACTGCTGCTCAGTGGGGTTGGGGAATACACAGTGGCCAGCTTGGGTAGATGATCCATCAGGAGTCTGGAGGGAAGGATGGCTGGGTAGGGCTTGCTGAGAGTCCAGCATGAGAGGGAGATACAGAAAAGGACCTCAGGAGGAGTATTGTGGTACCAGCTTCAGCCTCTGAGAAAGCAAAGGTCAGTTTACAAAGCCAAAATGACAAGACTCCTGTGAAAGCAGGAATTCTGTTGGCTGTGTTTTCTTTTCCCACAGCAGAAGTTACAGCTGCTACCTCATCTCTGCTTACCTGGGCTCTGCAGCAATCGCTGCATGAGCAAGGGTGGCTCTTCTCACAGCATCTGTATAAAACAGATAGCTATACTTCTTTCAGGGGTTGTGTGTAACCTGTCATGACTGGTTGTATTTCCTACCACAGTCCCCACAGAGAAAATAGGAGTGGTCCACAAATTATTACTGAGGAACCCCAGATCTGCACTGCAGTTGACTGTGGGGCTTGATGAAATTTCAGGTGGGGTTATGGAATCTTTATGACCCTGTGTCTCAGGATTTCTCTGCTAAATAGGCCAAAAAAGAGTTTTTGTTTTAGAGAGACTTCAATGCTAGTGGAGCGTCAGCTGCACATATATCTGAGATAGACAAGAGAGTATAATTTGCCATATTTCAAGTTGTGGTATGTTAAAATGCATAGAATGTGGGTTGGCTTTTGAATTTAGTGTGTCTGTTAAGATTCCTATCAGATGGCAACATCCCTGGTGATGATGGGACTGCTATGATCTGGCACCCTGCTGGTCAGAAGCGTCTTGGCAAGTGACAGATCCCAGAGTAGACAGTAAACTCCACAACTCTGAGGCAGCTTCCTGTCTGCATCAGTTATTTAAATCACACTGTCTAACCCTGCCCTGCTTGGGTTATGTCACCTGAGACCTTTGAGTAAAACTGGGTTAAAATGTACTTGCAAGAGAAGAATTTTGGAAACGTAGCTCACTTGCAATGCATTAAATGAGCAAATTTAAAAGCCAATGTGAATGAAGAAAAGGGAAGAAAGGTTTCTGAAGCCAGTGAGTAATCGAAGAAGAAGCAGGGCACTGGCTGTAATTTGTACCTGAAACCTGTGAAAGCTGACCCCAGGCTTGCAGCTGTAGAGCAGGTCTAACCCCTAATAGGCTTGGACAAGTAAATAAGACCTTGCAGCAGTGAAAGTGCCTTTTTGTGACTGTGCTTGTGGAAGCCAGTGTTTTTCTCAGTCAGGCTACACCTCACTTTGTTCTCCTCAACACAAAGCTCTTTCTCATAGGCTTGGTTCCAGTGTTCAAGATTTCTGTGTATTTTTAGTATGTTGTTTGTATATTATCTGCTATGCATTCCTTATAGCAACAGCAGGGCAAGTTAAGCATGGGGTCTCATGTCTAAAATAGGTTTTCTTGGAGAACACAAACGGTGCTTTTATACTCTCTGGTTAGGGTTTTTTTTGGGTTTTTTTTTTGGGGGGGGGTGGGGAACTTTCCTAGGAAGAACAAAAAAGTGGAAAACCTTTGAAACTGACACTCTTACAGCTAAATCAAAATGTTTAGATTTATGTGCAAAATAAGGAATTTTGGTGGAGAGGGTTACTTTAGCATTTCTTTCTCTGGAGAGAAATGTCAATGAGCATGAACGTGTATGTAAACACACACAGAACACGGCTACAGTGACTCATGCAGACAAAAGAAAAATTAAGAAAGCTGACAATGCAAGAGCTGGTATTTAAAGCAGGAGGAGTGTGTAGTGAGCATTCTTGTAGAGTAGCCATTATTTATTAAATAGAGGCAGAGTGAGTGGAGCTATACAAAAATATAATGAGACATGCTTCAAGGAATTTTCAGCCTATTACAAACTCAGAAAAAACCACTGCAGGCACATAAAGTACATTAAGTGCTGGTACAAGTTAGCAGTACTGAAGGAATCTGGCTGAGGTCATTGTTGAAAAGCATTGTGAAAGGAATGAGTCTGGAGGAGAGGGAGAGGGGAAAGTCATCTGAGGTAAAATTCTTTGGAAGACTTAAGTGGACCTGACACCAACTCCTCTGCGTGGGGTGAATTTTATCCTCGATGCTGGAGAAAGATGACTTCCCACTTGAAGAGGCAGCTGGGGGAAGGAGGAGAAAAGTGAGGCAGGTTGGACTGGAAGGACAGGTTTGTATGGTGGGAATTGTAGGAGCTTTATAAGATCACAGGGAGGGGAAGGTAAGAGGGAAAGAGGAAATAATTTGGATGCATGGAACTACAAGATGACAACTGAGCTTGATTGGAGCTAGTCAAGGAACACTGGTTACTGATGGTACTGAGATGGTTTTTGGGAGCTGAGTCAATCCATTTCCATATGAAATATAGAAAAACTGTAAATAAAACAAGAGTAGAGGAGGAAAAAGCTTTATTTAATTGATTCCTTACCTGGGCATTGGTTATCCTTATTTTGGGAGTGTGTTGTTTCTTAAGACAAGAATGATTATCTGTGGCCTGTGTCATGGAGGCGATCAGAAGACAGAAAGGGACCTATTGCTGTGGGGTTGTCCAGTGATGCCTTAAAAAAATAAATCTGTGAACCCAATAAGTATGAAGGAAGAAAAGGAAAGATCAAAGGTGGGATGAAAAAGAAGTTGCTTATTAAATTGCCCAGAGAAGGGGGAAAAAAAATAAATGAAGTGTCATCTGGATCTGAAAAATGAGTAGTAGTGAGGTAAAAGCAGGAAAGGCTATGTGGAGGGAGCTGACTCCGAGTCCCCAGGTGCCTCCCTTTGTTTATACTGAGTTGGTTTTAACTAACAGAGAAGTATATCCTGGTGTGGAGGAGGTCTCCACACAGAACCCAAGGCTAGGCTTTGCTTAGTTAAAGGTTAGTGCTGACAATGCCATCTTATCACAGCAAGCTGAAAAAAAAATGCAATGGGACTTCCTAGTAGTGAATTTTAGGGAATTTTCCCGGTTTCTGGTTGCAGGGGACAAGAAAATAACAATTTGTGGCTAGTATAGCATGGCTGTTGGGCAGGTTTCAAACCAGCTGTGGTTATAAACAGAGTATGATGAAGTAGAAAACCTTACCTACTCTGTAAGTTGTAAAAGTACCTCCTTTCACATTCTGTTTTTCCATGTTATTTCTGGGGCTGCACATTCACAGAGGAGCCAGGTTACAGGTAGCAGATGATCCTGGCTGCTCCTACAGCAAGCCAGGGAGAGAAGGGGCAGATGGTCTTCCTTCCAAGTCTTCAGAACATTAATTTCAGGAGGGAATTCTTCATCCTTTTTAAAAATTGCGCAAGAACGTCTTCTGACCCTGGGCCTGTTAATCTGTGAATGCCCAGCCTTAACTCTTGCACTGTGAAATCAGAGCAGTTTTGTTGCTTTTGGGTGTGATCTTTGGCTCTCCTGTGGCGTAACTTAATGAGTGTGGTAACAGCTCACCTCTGCAGCCTGACCTTGCTCACCTTTGTGACTGAAGAACAGTGCATTTAGTTACAAATACAGGCAAACTACGTGTTGTTTCCCAGATATCTGACTATGCATTTGGGAGCAGGGAGGGAGAGCTTGCTATCATCTTCAGTTTCTGCATTCCCCAAGTCTTCAATTCAGAGCAAGGGTTCTAAGTCAGTGAATTCAACCATCCTGACAACATATTTGCTTTTCCAGCTGTCTCTTCCAGGGTTGCTCAGACACCCCGTGGCCCTACTCAAAAAATATCTGTTGTTGAGAAAGAGTCTCTAAAGATTATTCATGTACCATGAGTAAATACTTGATGAAGGAAATATTTTGAAATATTTCCTTGTATACCAGATGACTTTTCACCTGTTTAGTATGTTAGTTAGTGTGAATATACCTTCTGCGTGTCTCCTCAGCAAAATCTGGTTTAGAACATTCCACACGGATCTGCAGTTTGGGGGAAAAGCTGTATCTGTGGGCTGCTGCCCCTGCCAGTTTTCAGAGTTTATTACTCTTAGGGGAAAGCTTAATAGTCTGTTAATTGAGAAGACAGAAGATCTTTTACACTTGACTGCACACTATTATTAGGAGCACAGCAATAAAGGGAACAAACCTTAGCCCACATATTCAAGTAAAAATTTGCAAAATAAGTTTAACAAGATAGTGATGAATTATCCACACTACAATGTGTAGCAGAGCACAAAAGGGCTAATAGCAATAAAAGCATTGATTACTGACAGGGATTCTGCTCATTTTTATTATTGCCATAGACAAGGTGCTTGTTTCTGGTGCTTCTGACTCAATCCACAGGTTGTAGAATCGCAGCTCCATGTCATGGCAAGGTGGAGTCCAGCCTAGCTTGCAGAAAATTACTTTTTCCAAAATCTCACCACCTTTAAAATTTTGGATGCAGACAACTAGATCAGAGTGAACACTGAGTTCCTGGGAGGTACAGAACAGTTTGTTCTGAGGTTTTGCTTGCTTTGTATGCAGGCAAAACTGCTGCCTTTCAGAGGGTGGTCTGATGCTGCTGTGATTCACACGTAGTAGCAGTGGTACCATGACAACTTCAAACTCAGCTTTGCCTGTGAATTTCATCTCCCAGTGCCAGCCCCATCTTTTATAATTCCCATGGTGGCTTTCTTGGTGGTTTGTTGTTTTTTATTTATTTTTTTTTAAATGGTACAGTGTCACTCTGAACTGTTCCTAAGGTTTTAAAGCAAGTTGTTATTGTCCCAGCTTAAACAAAGAAAAGAACACAACATTAAATTTGCGAACACTTCTGGGGCTTATGTTTTTATATCAAAGCAAATTATGGCTCTGTAAACAAGAAATGATTTGATAAACTCTTGTGATTGATTCTTATCAAGTTAAAAGAAGTCCAGCATGTGGCTGTGCTGCTGGTATGGAGTCCCTGAAATTTTGATCTCGGGCATTCTTGTGAGATCAGCTCCTGGTTCTTGCCTCTGGGTTTGCCTGGGCAGGGCCTGAGCCTGTGTCTCTGTTCCAGGGAAACCAGAGGTGTCTTGCAAAAACAGCTGTGGGCTTTTGAATCTGCATATCTAAATCCAGTGCTTTCCAAATGAATCTGCATCATTTAGCACTTGAGAGAGGGTCTTTCTTACAGCCAAGTTAGGAGCACCTGCACTGGGGAATGCAGAGAGCGTGTGAGCATTGCAAAGGAGGGGTAATATGGTTTTTTGTGTTTTGTTTTAATCAGACCATCACCCAGTTTTTGTAGGCAAGCAATTGGTTGCAGGAGGGAAGACACAGTGGAAGGCACAGCACCAGGGTCTGTAGCTGTCCTGTCCTGTGCCCCATGCAGCCCTTTTGGGGGAAACAAGGTGTGTGCAGGAGCAGGGGGCAAGCATTTATAATGTGCATATTTTTAAATCTTTATGGTTTGCTGAAGAACCTTCTGTTTATGCTCCTATTTAAAAAGAAAAAAAGCAAAAAACAGGGCTTCTGTGCAGCAAGGGTTTGCATTTGGCTGGTGCAACAGCTACATTGTAGGGAGCAAGGATTTTATCAGGAGGAGGATTTTAAGTAAACTCATTAACTCCTACTTCTGCAAGCACATAGGTGTAGCTTGAAGCAGAGGAGCAGGCTCTGTTGCTGTACCAAATTTGTGTTGACCATCAGGTTATGGAACAGGATGAGTCCTTGCAGGTGCTAAATTTCCAGTATTTTTTTCTGTGAATTTGTTTGTTTAAAAATACACATGACCAGGGCTGTTGGTGCATGTGGCAGGGCCCTGGCACCAGGGCTGGCTCTCACTGTCCCTTGCCTCCCCATGGCAGAGCTGGTGCTGCTCCCTGTGGAGATGGTGGGACAGGACTGGCCGTGAGGCCCCACCCTGCCCTGCTGGAGCAGCCCTGTGCTGTGGTGGCAGGAGGAGAAATAATGTCTGTTGTGGACCCAGATGGAGCAATTCTCCTTGTGCAGGAGGAGCACAGGGTAGGAGCCCATTTGCTGGTGACACCTGAGAGCCACATATATATTCCAAACATCTGGAAAATATATGGAATTTGCTTGCAAGATGTGGGCTATCCCCTGACATACTTTTGTAAATCCAAAACTGGAGGGCAGTGGGCAATAGCCCCAAGTGGAAGAAGAGGAACTTTTCAAATGTTTCAAATGCATTTTTTAAAAGCAGATCTGTTGTGCCTGCTGACGAGTTCTGACTAGCCTGAGGTCTCCTTATACGAGTTGTGTCAGCTCTGCCAAGATCTGGGATTATTTTGGGCCTGCCTGGATCGTGTCAAAGCCATTTGCACCCTCCTGTCCTGGCACCAAGTGTACCGATGTTCTGCCGGGGCTGGGTCGTGCTGCTGCTCTGACCCGGTCAGGTGCTGGCTGTGGGCACTTCATCCAGTCCTGGGAGCACAGAAGGACTGTGCCATGTCACAGGAGAGGGCTCTGGGAGCCAGGACTCTCACTGCTCAGAAAGAAGGAGATGTGGCGTGAGGAGAGCGCTTCTGCTGATGGCAGCTCTCCTCCTCCAGTGACTCAATAAAACCCGGCAGCCAGCTGGATCACCACCAACACAGTGTCTTGAGGTGTTGCTAGGACAAAGTAAAAATACTGTGACTGGTGTGGCATCTACACTGTGCCCACATCTACGAGCTACCCAGAGTCAAGGCAGGCTAAGGAAATGTGAACTTGCTAGAGCTGTCACGGAGAATTTGGAGTGAGACACTAGCACAATACGGGAGCCTGTGCACAAGCTGATGCTGGCTTCCAGCTAAGGGTTCCACAGCCCTTTCTCTCCTAGAGCAAGGTATTCCATGTGTGCAGAAATGGCAGCACAGCCAGTCCTCAGTGTCACCATCCAGGGGGGAATCTCAGCCTCTCCACAATCCAAGCACGCGACAGAGACCGAAACACGCCTGGTGAAGGGAGCGCAGGTTTCTGAATGCCTGAAACTGCTGTTCTTCTTCCACATTGGTGAAACTTAAATCTGCACAAGTGCCTCTGCAGAGAAGCACGGAACTCCCTCGCCAGGCAGGCTCGTGCTAACAGTTGGCGTGTGTCACAGGGCAGAGACGCCAGCAGACGGCTCCCAGGAAGGGCAACATCTGCCCACCAGGAACCACGGTCTGGGGCTGTGTTCTCCAACAAGGGAAACGAACTGCCAGGGTTTGGGCAGCTGCCTCCGTGAATGGGGAGCCTTCAGAGATGTGCATCTCTCTCCTGCTATTTGACAGCCCAGTCATGTGTGACTCCTGGTGGCTGATCTTTCCTCAAACGCTTGGTTTCCACCCCTGCAAATGGACTTGGTGCTCTGGTAGCCTGCCAGCTGTTCGGTTTTAAGGCAACAAACACTTTGCAAGTGCTATTTTTTAACATGTGCTTGTTTCAATATGTTCAGATGTGAAAACACTTAACTGCATAATGCCCCAGATGTCTGAAGGCCTCTCGGGGATGAGAGCATGCACTGGCGATATTGTACCCTGGAACAGCACTTTTTGTGTGCATTAGGAATGACTGCAATCAGCAACGAAAATTTAGGGCAGGAAACCACCTACCCAGAGAAGAGATCGACTGCAGACAGAGCCATGCACAATAATTCTGAAAACGGAGCAATATTTGACATCCAGATAAAATGAAGATAAGTCTGAAACTCAGCCACTCAAATAACAAGTTAAAGTAGGTCATTGAGTTTAGACCTAGCACTGCAGTTTCAACAACTCACAGAAAGTATCTGCATATTTTTCAAAACATAGGCACTGCCTAAAGCCATTGCTTTGCAGCAGATCCAGAAGTCAACTGAACATCCAAAAGCCTAATCCAAGACCTTCCAATACTGCAATAACATTGAAAATGAGACTAAATCATCATCTTCTTTTAAGAAGTGTTCAGTCAGGGGAAAAGAAATTTAAAAGAGTTAAGCTTCAGCTGACACATATCCTACTTCTCATGTGAGCTTACCAGGAACAGCAGTAGGAATGCATCTCTGTGAGAGCAAGCCAAGCACAAAGCTTGGGTTTGGCCTCGGAGTCACAGAGTTATGGCCCATCTTGGGGCTTGTGTGGGGCCACAATACTTCCCCCCAGCTCAGTCCTGCCCACCAGCTGCTCCATGCAAGAGCAGAGCCTGCCCACAGCCAGGGTGACCATGAACCTGCCCTGTGACAAGGCTGATTCACTGTTGGAGTGTGGAGAAGGAAAGGCAGCAAGTGTTCAGCTTCCCCTGGGCGGTGTAGGTGAGCTCCAGGGTGATAATGGCTCTCTCAGCAGGGCACCCAGAAATTCAGAAAAAAAAATCAGATCGTCCAGAAACAACTGCCCTGGTCACCTTTGGGAAAATGTGCTTCCTTACCCAGGCTCAGTGCTGGTAATAAAAATAGTTGATGTTAACTTGTTACTGGGGAAGAGCAGCAGCATGGGCTGGTTACTGGAGCTGGCATGTGACTTCTCCCCTTTTGTGTTGGTATTTCCTCTCTCCTGAAAACACAGAAGCTTCTGGTTCTGCCCTTTCTCTGCAGGTTTTCAACACATAATATGAGAATTTATTTTAAAAATCCTAAAAAAAAATAAAAAGAAAGAAAGACCACCCAAGCCAGAAAAAAAGTGACACCAAGTAACTGGCTAGAATTCTTAATCTCTCTTGATAGCACAGGGAAGCTTGTACAGACTTTCACAGTGAATGACTCAGGTTGGTATTTAAATTTATTTGAGAAAAAAAATCACCCTAAAAATATAAGTGAAGACTGATGCAGTTTTCTAGGTTAGGTCTGCCTTATTTAGTGAGCCTCATAACATGTTCAATGACATAAAACCAGGTGGCAGTTGACACACTAAACCAGTCTAAACAGGTCACAGTCTGCTCCAATGTCAATCATTTGCCTGGGGTCAGGAAGTAAAAGTAGGCCATGACTTCATTTCTAAAAGCATCAGATTCGGTTTTGTTCCTTGTTAGTGTTGCTCAGCTCCCCTGTTGAAGTGCAGTGGCCACGTCCATCCTGTGGAAGTGGCTGAACCCGAGGCTGTGCCTTTGTAGGAGCCCACTGGCCAGGTTTGCTGCTGCTCCTCACTGGGCAGTGTCCACCCCTGCCTTTCCTGGCTTTTGGAAGGGTGGCTGTTTGTTATCCCTCTTGCCTTGAGCAAAAATCATTATGGATTTCACAGCAGCTCTCTCAAACAGCTCGTCCTGTGTGTGCCAAAGGTACCCACAGCCATGAAACACAGTTACTGGGATAAAAGTCTTGGCTAATAGGCTGCCATCAGGATCTTTCCCTTGGTTCACATCAGCTGATTGATACCTCTGGTGCCTCCCTTTTCAGTCAGCAGGGTAAATACAATAGCATAGCTTTTTGCTAAAGTAGAGTTTCTGAAAATATATTGTGTACAGCAGCAAGGAAAGGCTACTAGTTAATAGTACAATCCTACCAGGCTGTTCCTTGCTTTCCTATCTCCAACTAGTAGCCCTACCAAAAAAAAAAAAAAAAAAAAAAATTAATACTCTTGGAAGTACAAAAAACCAAACTACAACATTTTACTTTCTTTTCACCTCCAATCCATCTGTAAGGTCAGGAATTAGAGAGCATGTCTTCATTGTCATGTTAAAGTGCAGAGAAAGCAGCAGTAGAATCTCTCAGCAGAGAGCTGGCCTGAGAGTTTTGCACCGGGGCCATACCCCAGTCTGAGTTTCCTTTAGTATGCAGCACCACTCGATACTTCATCATGTCAGTGGTGCTTTCACCCGGTATTTTGGAGGCTTTAGTAATAAAAACATAGGCAACTGCTGAATCAAGTGAAAATTCATCACAATCCTTTTAGATAAGATGCTGTAGGACCCTTGACACAAGTCTTTCGGTGATAAATTTCTATGGTGTATTAAATAAAATTACTTAGAATCATATTCCAATTTTTAATTTCAGGCAGCTGTGTGGATCATCAACATTCCTAGAGGATCTGAGGTAAATTCAATTACCGAGAAATGTTTCACCTGATATAGGAAAGTTGAGTGGTGTGCATTACATTATTAGATGTTTGTTTATTGATTTCTGAGGGGTTATCCTATTATAGTTTTTTAATCCTTCTAAAGACTCCCTCAGGTTTTTGAAAAGCACCCGGGCTCTGAACAGCCACACTGAAGGAGCAATTTATTTGGTCTTAGTGCAAGAGGAAAAAAAAATCAGCACTTTAAAATTTGTCACCAGTTGGAAGCTGAGATTTAAATTTGAGAAGGGTCAGATCTGGATTAAGTATTTTAGATGTATTTCTCAACAGAAAAGAGTGAACAAGCAGAAAAATTCTGAGACAGGTCGTGGATGGAAAAGAAAATATAGCTGTGCAAATATTAAGAGAGAAATGTGCTGGAAACTAAGAGGGAAACTTTCTAAACTCTGGTACTTACTGAAGCATAAGCTGGACTTCAGTGGTATCTTCCATTAATTGTTGCCTTTATAATAATTTTGTGTGGACCGGTAATTTTGGTATAATATAATACCACTTCTTTTAGCCACTCATGTGGTCTCTTTTATGGGTGGTTCAAATTACAACTTTACATACCAGAGACCAGACAAAAATTAATTCTCCAATTCCATATATCTGAATACAAACTTGAGACTGAGTCATAAGCAGTTAAAAGTAAAATCCAAGTGCTGAGATCTCAGAAAGAAACTCGTGCTTCACAGATGCATAAATACTTCTAGTTTTGCCCAGTAACTTGTCATTAGGTGGTAAAATAAATATGTGATATGTTTGGTTTGGTTCGGTTCTGGCTTGGTTATGGTTTATTTATTTGTTTGGGTTTTTTTTAAGACTACTTTTTAGACTTGTTTGTGAACCTCCAAAGCAGGCTAAAGTTGGTTGTGGGAATATTTGGTGGAGACTGCAGACTAAAGTGAGATTGTTTTCACAGTGGAAAATGTTGATTGCTCATTTTTGTTGTTTTCCTTCCTAGGAACTCTCTCCAAGGTTTTTATGATTTTAGGATCATAAGTGTAATTGTATCCTCAGAGCATATCAGTTCAGTTTATGTAGGGAGCATCATGGCATGTGTCAGATGAATTCACTGGTCAAATGTTGTCTAGTGCTGGTCTGCTTTAGTTCAGATTATCAGTAGCTTGCAAGTATAAGACCCTGATCTTTGTTGTCATTCAAGAGATATCTAAACCAGAGATGAGCAGACCTTTATCTCAGTTATCCTGCTGTGGACCACATTGGCTCCTCAGTGACAGAAACAAGAAGGACTCCAATTTATTGAGTTTGTTGTTCTGCACAAATGTGCAGTGCTGTGTTTTAGGTTCCAGAACAACTGGAAAATAACCAGTCATATTCTGTTTACAGAAGCACATTTCCTAGGATAAAACTGAGAACTCAGCCTTGTAACCACAGATAAGCATCTAACACTGAGAAATCAGGATAAGTTTTAATAAGGTCTTTAATAAAATTGAATGTGTGTATCAACAGAATGCCACAGCTTCTGGAAGTATCACAGCTGTACATACTTTCAATGTAAAGTATTATTGGCTTAGAATCATATAATTGAAGTAGAAGGAGGAAAGATGTTCTACTGAAAAATCTATTTTTATCTTCAAAGAAACTTAAACAGAAGAGATAGAAAACATCAGGTCACTGATGGCCTTCTCCAGGGCCCTTAGAAGCCAATGGGAAATGCTGGATTGAATGCAATCAACCACAGCAAATGTGAAAGCTTGGTATGCAAATGCCCTCATAAGCAAAGAGATATGATGTCTGATGGTTGTGCATGCCAGAAAATTACTTTCTGTGGGGGTTCTTCAAAACATTGCTTTTTCCAAAAATAGACGTAAAAAACATTGCATGATATGTTTTATACCTATTTTCCAGGTCCAGGCTTTTAATTGCAGCCTAGTGATTCAGTTAAGAGTGAGGAATTTTAACATGTGTTCACACATTTCTCTGAGATTTGTGAATTCTTTACATAACTGGAAAAATACCTAAGTTTAAATTACTTTTATGTAGTTGGGCAGTCTCCTGAAATGCATTGTCATTGTGGGCAAGTTCCTGTAACTGTTATTGAATTGAGTTACTCTTTATTTCAGTTCACACTGTGTAAGTATTTCATTTCTAGAACTGGTTCAAACCTACATATTTTGTTGTATCTAGTAGTGAAATCTCCAATTAAGCAAAGGGGGTGAAAAACCAATATTTACATTGTCAGAGTAATGCAGGAAAGTTTCTTTCTTGTAATACTTGGCTGTAGTGAGTTTTATTAACCTTTTATTTCACTGTTGTAGCCAGGTGACACTGGTTATTCACTGCACAATCTAAATTAAACAGCAGCTGGTTGGCTCCCACATTATTCTGTATAAGTATTTCAAAATTCATCCTGGTGTATCACTTTCCATATGTTTCACGCTGAATTTTAAGCAGAGGAATGTCTGTCTCAGCCTAGATACTTCCAGTCACACCTTCCCAGTATAGAAAGTCCTGGTTAATAATTTAATCACGGATATAGTTTTTCTAGATCTCCACAAGCATTGGCATTTGCTGTTGTTCTTCCCAGTTCTCTAGCCAAAGAAAAATGGGGGTGAGGGGAAATATTTGCCCCTATTTAAAAAATTCTGTCAGAAGCAAGAGCATAGCAGCAACATTAAATATCCAGCAAATATCCTGTATACTAGGGGAAAATGCATTCTCCTTTTTTCTTCCTTTAAAAAATGACATTTTTAGTGTTTACAGGTTACTCTTGTCCTGATTAGACATAGATCTTACTGAACTCATTGAACACACCTAGTAAGATCTCATTTATCAAGATTACAGGTGAAAGCTTAGAAAATGGAGGATTTTAATAAAGTCAGCAGCAAAAGGCCAGCAGTGTCTTCATGCTCCCCAGGCAGTGGCATAGTGAGCCATGCTGCACAGGTGAGAGGGGCAAATACCTCTTCCCTGTTTTCTGTGCAGTGTGGACACACTCCTATCTGCTCCTAAACCCACAGCTTCAGGTTTTTCTATTGCAGCAGAATATGTAGAATAGCTGTGGCTGATATTTTCTCATGGTTTTTGTGGGCTTTCAAGGCTATTCAGCACAAGAGAAAGTAAATTAAGAAGCTTTTCCTAGAAGGGTGTTTCTTTTTCCCAGGGTTACCTGAGTCAAGCAGCAGATTAATTTGAAGAGGCAGTGGAGCCATAGTAGCTAATTTGCACACTGATGAGTGAACACTTTGATTGTTTCTTGTTCTTCTGATGAATCATAAAGTTATTTAGGTTGGAAAGGACCTTAGAGATCGTCTGGTTCCAACTCTCTGCCATGGGCAGCAACACCTTCCACTGTCCCAGGGTGCTCAGAGGTCCATCCAACCTGGCCTTGAACAATTCCAGGGATCCAGGGGCAGCCCCGGCTTCTCTGGGCAGCCTGTGCCAGTGCCTCACCACCCTCACAGGGAAGAATTTCTTCCTAATATCAAATCTAAATCTATCCTACTTCAGTTTGAAGCCATTCCCCTCTGTCCTGTCACCACAAGTTCTTGTAAAAAGCATCTCTCCATCTCTCCTGTGGGCTTCTTTCAGGCAATGGAAGCTGCTTTAAGGTGTCCCCAAAGTCTTCTCTTTAACAACCCCAACTCTCAGCCTTTCCTCACAGGAGAGAGGCTCGAGATGCTGAGAGGGCTGTGACTGTGCAGCCCAGCTGAAGAGAAGGTTCAGGGGGTTCTTGTCAATATATTTAAATATCTGGAACAAGGTAGAAAGAAAACAGTGGCAGGTTCTTTTCAGTGATGCCCAGTACCAGGACAAGAGGCAGTGAGCACAAACTGAAGCACAGGAGGCTCCCCTTCAACAGAGCAGAAGCTTTATTATTGTGAGGGTGACATAGCCATGGCACACATTTTCCATTGAAGTTGTGGAATCCCCATCCTTGGAGATATTAAAAATTCTTCTGGGCACAGTGCTGGGCAGCCTGCTCTAGAAAGAATTCCTGTTCACAGCCCTTTTATTGCTAAACTTTGGAAGTTTGGGGTAGTTTTCCCACAACGGGTCCCATACAATAAAATAAAATAAGATAAAATATAGGTTTTAAAATAAAATATAGGTTTTCTTTCTTTTTTCATTTCTAGAATGGAGTTTTCTGATTTTAATTTTTCTCAGTTATTAAATTAGATAGTTGGTCTATGAGTCTGTGAGATTTCAGAAATGAAGCTTATTCAGCTGCAGGTCTGTTACATCAGCAGAGACAATGGCAGTACAATAGTATCTCTTCCTGGGCTGTAACATTATTCCTGAGCTTGATCTGTGGCTCGCTGAAGATAAATAGAGAATGCCCACTGAGTTTATTCAGACCTGAATGGGAATCTGAATTAAATTCAATGCACAGAGAAAGATAACATTTCTTCTTCTTCTTCTTTTTTTTTTTTTTTTTTTTTTTAATCTGCAGGACATGAAATTCATCTAACAGCTTTGCCCACTGAGTAAAAGTCACTTTTCATTTAGCAGCTTTCAGGTGCACAGCCTTAAAAATAATATAATTTATTTTATCATTGCTAGTTAAATTACTTAGCTTGTGATGCTTCTGAATGCAGAGAGCCTAGCTGTTAACTTTGTCACAGTATTTCACAAAAATTTAGCATGTATTTCATGTGTCAGAGACATCTAGACTGGATGTTTATTTTTTTTACCTGAGTAACTCCTGAGTAATTTGTAAGAAGCGATAAACACTGAAGTTAGAGTCTGTAAAATACCACAGCATTAAACTGCCAAGCTCCTCATTTCAAAGTTCAGCCTTATATTTTTGATACATGTCTCAGTTCTGTAATGGTTTCAGTCTACAGATTTGAAAATGCCTAGAAGACTTTATCAGCACCTTATCTGTTTCAGTGCATCCTATGTTTTGTTTAAATATGTGTGCCTCAGTTGATATGCTGCCTAAAGGCCAATAGAGTAGTTTTATATTTGGAACAAGTTCTAAAACTTAAATCAGGAAAAGACCTCTTCTGCATTTTCTGTCAACTTTAGAAAAAGACTGTAGAAGAAATTACATAACCTAGATTCACAGTTACTGAAGGGATTAATAGTAATATTTTGTATTGAAGGGGACAAGGGAGATTGGTGTTATATAATATTTCAAAGCTGCTGAACAAAGCAACTTGGTAATGGAGGTAATATGAAGTGAAATATCCAAGATTTAAAGAAACTGATGGAATGGTGCAGTTACAGTCACCAGGAAGGCTGCATCTCTGGAGATAGCCTTAGAAAGGAACTAGGCCATCAAACTGAAGCTCTCAGCTTCATCTTTAATAGATAAGAAGCTCTTTCTGCAAAAATCAGTGTAGCACAGTTAAAATGGGGCTCTGGTAATTAGAGTGGCTGAAGTTCCTCTGTTAGGGATCTCTTCCATGCTTTCTCCCATTTATCCTTGTGCTCCCTGCTCTCCTGCCCTTCTGCCTTCATCTTTCCACCCTCCCAGACAACACCTGAGTTGACTGGTTAGACATGGCACCCAAGAAAGCCCAATAAGGTGCATTATGGTCATATTTAATATCTAGAACAAAAGCAGCTAAGGTGCATGGAGGAACAATCAAGAGCAGCCTCAGTTTTTGCAAAGGTTTTTTTAAGCTTTTTTTCCAAAGAGTCTTTGAAAACAGATTTACATGTAGCTTATGGGATCTGAGTTTTTAAGCCTAGTGTGGTCAGGAAGCACTAATGAAGTTTTGGAACCCACGTACAGTACTAAAAACTCTGCAGGTCCTTAGAAAAGAGAGACTGGTGTCATAACACTTACTGAGCCCAGAAGAATATAAAGCAGAGAATGTAGAAGAATTACCAGGGAAGATCAGTGCAAAAGTGAAATACTGAAAATCAAAGATAGAAAATATGTGGAAAAAAGCCCCAGAGAAGGAACAGCCATACTGCTTCTGTTGCTGCCTTTTCCAATAAAAAAGAATAATAACCACTTTTTATTTGATTTCCACCTGACAAGATGACAAAAGAGCACTTGGAATGACCATGACAAGAGCCTATGTGCCCCAAACCCTTACTAATTCATGTATTGATTTTCTTAGAAAAAAAAAAATATCTAGCCTTTCATATGTCTGGTAAATGTAAATCAGTGACTTGAATTAGCAGCTGCTTACTCTTATGTGCATACAGAGATGTGATAGTTTTAACTAGAGGGATTTGCAGCCTTATTACTTTTTATCTCATTTGGAAAAGTATAAATTGGGTGTTGAAACTGCAGTGAACCTTATTAAATACCTTCCCTATCCCCACTGGTTGCCTTAAGTGCACAGTAGTGCTTTTGTGTTGCTGCAAGAGGGATGAAAGATTTAGAAGCTCAAACCTGTCCAAAAGGCAGCAGGCACATGCAGATCTGGAGAGGGTGCTTGCTCATTTGTAACCATGCCAACACTTTATTGTGATGCCTTGGAAGCATCTCTAGGTATTGATTCTGAAAAAGGTTGGCACGGGTTCGGCCCTAGTGAAAGCAACAGAGTCAGCTTATCCAGCTTGCTTTTGAGGACTTCAGCCATCTATCAAGTGAGCAGGTTTTGCATATCTGGATGAACAATTCCTGTACAGCAAACTGTACAGGAACGCTTAGCTTAATCCCACAGCTACTAATCTAATATTTATTTCACAGTGAACACTATTCCCACCCCCCATCCCCCCCTTCACAATGGATGTTCAGTGACTTCTTGCTTCGGGATTCAGGTTTCAACTTGAAACAGCTGATTTTTATTGCCAGCCAGGCTGTCAGCCCGTCCATGATCAGGCACAGGGGCTGTCACACGCTCCTCCCATTGTGCCTGTGGATCTTTTCCCTTCTCGGGCCCATGCTGTGTAACCTCCTTTCCCTCCCACGTCACAGGCACTGCAATCCTTTTCCTTTTCTGTTCCCTGCCCCACAGTAATCTCCCGCTAACGCACCGGCTCTCACTAAGAGAATAAGCCCTGCCAAGGCTCAAGCAGCTTCCTGAATAATACCACATGATGGGAGATTACATGCTTAAAATATAGTTCAGTCTTCGTGTTTTCTTGCTCGTTGTAACTCAAGCCCTTCCCTGCAGGTTGTGGCATGTCCCAAATCCCTGCCACAGGCCTATAACCCCGTGGCCCGTTGTTTAGGATGATCTGACTCCACACTGGACTTCCCACAGGTCTCCAGGTTGCTGGGAGGCACATTCCTGCTGGTGTGCCCTCAGCTGCCATCATCCCTCAGTAAGGATACAGGCTTCAAAATAAGGCTGTGCCTTGGTGCAGCACTGAAACTCCCCCCAAAATTGCAAACTCCTAAGCAAAACAAGTCGCATTTTGCAGTCCTCCAGTCCTGACATGCAGCTGGTTATTCACCTTCTTGTTCACTTCTGTCATGTTGTGTGTTATCTGTGTGTTCATGTTCATCTGGCTGGGAAACTCACAGGGCTTTCAATAAATGTGGGGAGTATAAATCTTTACACAACATTTCTGGAAATACAGCCAGCAGGTTGATGTGTGTGCATATCTCAGAGCACACTGAGGATGGGGTGCCTGGACAGCTGTGTCACATAAAGTCTCAGTTTGTGTGCAAGTACTGGGGTAGGTAGGTGTTGTTTCATAAATATTTTTAGTCCTGAAACAACTTTAGAAATTGGATAAAATGCTTCTTTTCACCTCTTACCAGTTTTAAACTGTTACTTTTCCCTGGACTCTGAAGCCTGGCAAACAGATACTTTAGGTTGCAGAATTCTGTAGTAAGGCTTTGATGCTTTGTGCAGTCAGAGATCCACAAAACCCTATTTTCTTCTCCTGCAAAGAATCTCTTTTTTTTTTTTTTTTTTGTTTGTTTGTTTGTTTGTTTCATTTGGTGAGGGCTTTTTGTTTTGTTTTGGTTGGTTGTGGGTTTTTTTTACTGAAATGGAGTTATATAATAAAAGCAAAGTTATGCAGGATGCATGAATCCACTGTGTGCTCTCTTGCACAACTTTGAGAGGGGTGTTTTGCTCTGTGATGTGTGAGCTGTAAAATGAGGGTATTAGTTCTTGCCTTCCTCAGTAAGTCTATTTGAGGCAAGATAAATGTGAAGGGATAATTATAATTATTACTATGATAATACTGCTCATTTTAATGTATGTTCTCATGCAAGACTTCCTAAAGATCTTATTGTTATTTCACTGAATCATTCATTAACCTTTTCCCTGTTAAACTATGGATTTTTTTTCTATTTTTTTACAAGACAGTGTGATTTTAGTGACATAACTGTCTTTCTGATGGGGACTTTCCACCTCTGATGAATTGGAGAGAATAGGTTTCTTTCTGAGCATGCTTTTCTTGGCAGGCTCAGGTGGATACAATCATGAATTACAGAGAAGAGTCTTAGGGAGGAGTTAATTTTCTTTTTATTTGGCTATCTAAAAATTTGCTGTCCAGTCAAAGTTAATTGTGCAGCTAAATATTTTCTAGTGAGTATTGAAGTCAGGTGTCAGTCTTCCTCATAGTCTGGTCATGCTTTTTGAGTCTGCTATAGAAACACTTTCAGTAATCCAACATAATGTATGTTTTCACATATGAAAAGAATGGGTTTTCTTTCTATTGCAGGGTCGTGATTTTTTTTTTTTTTTAACCTGGGTGTACAAGTTATAAGTGTATTTAAAAAGCGTGAGTGGTTTTGGAGGTAGTAGAAATAATTCATCACGAGCAGTAATGTAAGGGAGGTCCAGAGCATAGAATTCTTTCTTCTTGTGATTTCATTTTATTGGTAAGAAGAGTATGGCTAGCCAAGAGACAATTATTCCTGCCCCATTTCATAGCTACAACCAGCTGAAAATTCAGTGGCATTTATTCACAGACCTGGAGAGAATACTTGGCAGTTTGTTCAGAAAGCTGTAAAAGCTTTTAGCTGCATTTCGCTCTAAGTTTGGGCTGTGATGAGTTAATTGTAAGGGCATCAGGTAGCAAAGGGCCAAAAAGTGAGGTTTGTTCTGTTTGTTGGTGTCTCTAGACCAGGACATGGTACAATTCAGGACACCAGGGTTAAGCTGTAATGTCATAAGGCAGAAACTGGACTGTGGTCTCTATGCAGTGCTGGGTTTTATTACCCTGAGTGGGACTATATGTGAAATACCATGGCTTGTTTAAGCCTGGCTGACTCCTCTGAAGCATTTGTAGAACACTGACCATGCTTCTTTCAAGGTGCCACAGGAGCTGGCACTTGAATTTTATGGACTGTTTGGCGCAGAAGCTTGATCATCCACTCTGACAGATGTATGGAAACTCCACAAGTTCAACATATTTTCTTCTTCATTTTAGGTGGCAAAATATGTGGCACAGGAAAGAGCTGCATGGTTGAATGAATCATAACCATAAGAAGTCTCTAACTGAGATCTATTTTTCCTGACTCCTGCTCCATGGCCATATCTTCCCTTACTCCACTGTCATGCTGTCATAATGTGCCATGTAGGCTTTGTTATTGAGACAATGCTATTATGAAAGAAATCCAATTAGAAAATGGAAATCCTCCCCTTTAACCCTGTTAGAAATTCATATGAAAGGTAGTGAGAGGCACTTTAACACCTGTACCACAAGTTTTTTAAAATCCATTTTATCCCTGGATTTATTGGGAAATGCTATTAAGTAGATTTGAGATGAACACAAGAAAAGGTAAGAAATGATCAGAATTATTTTAGGCCAGTCAGTTCTTAAGATCTTGATTTTCTGAAAGACAACTGGCCTGAAGTCTGAGTTTTTAAACTGGATTTTTAAGATTTTAGATTCAAAAGGAGCCTGAGGCTGTGCTCAGCCAGGGGCTGCAAACACCACTGTGCGTGTTTAAAATGCCACTGCCCACTGCACCCACGCTGAAGCAGAGAGCAGAGCTACCTCAGAAGGGGTGTGAATTCTCCTGAATTGCCTGGGTATAAAGTTAGCTGGATTGGCTTAAACTGCTGTTAAAAGCAGTTTAAGCATTAGATTATCTTGCTTCTGTTACTGTGGTGCAAGTCATGGGAGACAGTTTAATGTTTATGAGACAGCTGAAATACATTTTAAGCAAATTAATAAAAGCAATAACAATAGTCATTAAAGTTCTTCGAAAGTATGCAGAGTGTACCAAAGACTTCAACAATTCTCAGAATTATTTTTGTGCTCTGGTGCTGAAATATTCAATCAGGATTGGCAGGAATAGGAAACTGCTGTGGGATTGCAATGGAATTTCTACAAATATGTATATGGCATCTAGATTTATACCAAATGAGTCCTTCATTATTGATGTTACCATGATGAACACCAAAGTTATTAATAAAGTTTAGACCAACTCTGAGACAGTGTCAGCAAAAAGAAGACAGTTCAGTATAAAAAGATGATTTTCAATGTGAAAAAAATCTGTGTCACCCCTTAAAATTCATATTAGCAGGATTATAAGGATATGACTAAAACTGAAAAGCCCAGACCCTGACTGGTCTCTTAAAAATGTTGCAGCCTGATCCTTTCTGGTGAGGGGGACATACATGTCTGTGCTGTTTGAGGGGCAGTCTGCATGGACAGAGGTGGGAGCTGTACACTCAGTACCAAATTTGGATCCACCCAAGGACCACTGGCAGCATCGTTATGTACAAGGAATGCATTTCTAAATTCTGCCAAATATGGTTTCCTTGTAACTCAAGTAACAGAAAAAAACCCCAGCCCAGGCCTTGATTCAATAACTGTGCAGATGGCACATGTGGGTAGAACATGAGAAAGTTTTTCTTACGAGTTTCTTTGCATATCATCCCCCTATAGACTTTCTGTTACCTCAGTAGCCTTCTCACCTTTGCCTCTAATTTGCTGCAGTTTATTTAAAGGATTAAATTTAATTGGAATAAGTGATTATCTGAGGATTTGTTTTAAACTATAACCTAAGAAAGTTTGTTTGCGTGAAAATGAAGTGTGTTTTGAAAATACGATCACATATTTAAATTACTGACAAATGTTATTAAAATTTGGTGAAGTCATGTGGCAGATAATTGATCAGTTGATCAGTGATGATGATGAACTGGTGGGGCTTTCACAAACCAGAGACATCCACTGGGCATCATATGGTGCTGTAAGAGGAAAGACAATGTTCTGATGGTTGTTGTTTGCAAGTAGAGAAGTGCAGGGATACAAGAGAGTTTGATCCAGTACACTGAGGGGATTGTTACAGATACAGAGATATGGAGCAGGTCACAGAATTTCAGTCACTTTTCCTGCCCTGCATCTGAAAACATATCCTCTGCAGTGGCACCCAGTGCAAGGGGGGAGGGGAGGCTCGGGAGGCTGGCTCAGAGTCAAGGGCTTGGCTCAGCATGTGCAATCTCATCCCAGTTCACAGAGTGAACATCCTGCCACTGCTGATCACCAGGTCACTGTGACCGCAGCCTCTGTTTATTGCCACGCTGCCTTGTTTGCTCTGGAGCCACGTGGGCATGATGTATGTGAGCTGCTGCTAAAAGGAAAAATTGTATAAGTTGAACCCTGTTGTGTCCTGACTGGACACTGACCCAATTGTCCACTTTTCCCCTGCCACCCTCTGCATGGTGATTTGGGCTCCTCACACTGATCTGAGTGTGGATCTGTGACCAATAAACTCACAGCTACCCTGTTGTGGTCCCAGGTTTTACCTGACAGTGTGGGACCTCACAGCTTCTGGGAATCTTTTCACCTACACCCAGCAATCTCAGAATACAGCATTCCTGACAATTTTTTTCCCCATTTTTCTGATCACCAGTGGAAACTTAGCAGCCTCTATAATGGTGAGCTAAGCCTCTCCCCAAAGCGAGCTGCCAGGCTGGGAAAGCATAAGGGACAACTGGATGAACTACAGCAAAATAAACATCATGAACCAATAATGGTACTACTAGAGGAATATGTACTTAAACATTTTTAACTATGTTTCTGAAAAATTAAGGTGAATATCCAGAGATGTTGGAACTTAACATGCAATGAGTGCTTTATTTAGTGGGACTTTTCTGCCCAAGGAATAGCTTAGTGAAGTGTGTGATGTCCTTTAAGGCATTTGTTGTTCAGAATTACTTGACAAAGCATAACTTCAATCTTTCTCATTTAAATTAAGCTTTCACTGATATTTTCAGTACTTTTTTCTAAGTCTTGTTGGTTATATGTGAAAGGTAAATTATGCTATATTGAATTATCCTCTGGTCTGACAGCTGGTGCAGTCAAGACACTCCCCCATGCTTGTAATTTATTTATTTTTGTTTGTAAAACTGCTTTTCTGGCTATTTAAGCATTTCATACATATCTGTACAGTTAACATGGCACAAAAATTGAGTTGGAATAAATTTTAAAACATTTTGGAAGAGTTGCAGGTTTAATCTCTGTCCAAAAAAATCTCCTCCTATTTTAATAGGAAATACAATCTGGGGCATAGAGGAGAAGCAAGATATGAGACAGATCATCATAAGCTCCCATAAACAGCTCAGGAGATAACTCCTGTGACCATTGCTGCAGTTCAGCCACAGGGACAATGCTAGTACAGTGGAGCTATTTCTGAACCAGCAAACAACTTTTCAGCAAATTCTACATTTTCTCTACCTATAATTTTGGGTTTTTTCAGAAAGTTTCCTTTCTTTTTGAGAAACTGGAAACATGACTTGCATCTGTCTTTATCAAAGGTAATGTCTTTCCATGGAAGGAAATTGGCTTCAGGGTCATGGTGACAGGACTTTCCTTACGTAGACTGCAGGAAAAAAAGAGGTGCAGCTCTGCTCCCTGCTGATGGTGTAAAGACCTGAAAAGCTTGGCTTTGCCATCTAGCCAGTTCTGCCTTTCTGCGTGAAATCTACAAACAAAATTTATTCTCCAAGGAAAAAGAATAAATTATGTTATTTGCACCAGAGATTCTACTGCAAAATATTAATGTAATGAAATTGCTTCTCTAAGTTACAGCGTTGTAATAATGAGAGATTGTTTTTAGACTCTAGCCTTTGAAAATCAGCAATAAAGTTTTATAATATTGAAGGGTGAAGCCTTTTTAAAGCAAATTTCAGTCCAGAAAGGAGCTTTCAGAGGGCTTGCTTCATGTTGGGCCAGGTGAATAACAGGGTACCAAGCCCAGCACAGTAAACCCTGCTGTGAGGGAAGATGTATTGGATCAGGGTTGGGGTTATGCCACTGTGGCTGAACCCCTCTTAATTCTGTATCATGGACAGAGCAAACTCAGCTTTGTCCAGAAAATGGTATGTGGACATAGAGTGAGGTGCAGCTGCAACAGTGCACTTTTGTTTGAGTAAAAGTAGGAGCAGTAGAAATGTTCCCAGAGAAATGCTGGAGTACAAGGTACAACAGATGGGATGATAATGCAGCCACTTCGAACTCCTGCAATGTTTAGTGGTCTACAATGAAAATAATTTGACTTTTAAAAAATGAGATGTCAGTGGTGTTTTTTTTCCCAAGTCACCACATTCAATGAGTGTTCTCTGTGAGCCTCTGAGATGGGGCACATGCAGCACGTGCAGTCCCATGTCATGTTGGTCATCATTCTCTGCTTGACATTTCTTGTGTTCCTAAGTCAGTATGTCCCAGATTAATGAGGCATTTGTTCTCAATCAAGAAGCTATTTAAGAATACACTTTTAATTATAATGGCTTGTATATGATTAATTATTTCTAAATGGTTTACTCATATTTTTTGGATAGTTCAAAGCAGATTTTTTTTTCCCCACTGGGTATTGCCCAAATCTTTCAGAATTCATAATAGTTATCACCCAATAATTCACTGAAGTGAATTGTCTTCACGAGGTGCTGTGAACTTTGAGAAACTTGCCTGGAGCTCTTTGCTGTAATGACCTTCAATGTTCTCTGTAAAAGTAAAGAGGGCTGACACACAAGCTGGTTTAAAAAGAAGTGTGTTTAAATTAATTTGTGGGGATTTTTGAAAAACCCCATTTTTTTAGGACTACTCATCCCACAGTTGGTGCTGATGAGAGTACGTAGCCATTTTTATGTTGTTCTGTCCTCACCCTTCTCTTGTTCTGGGCTCATTCTTCTAAGTCAGAGGTATCTGTAGCAGAAACTGTGTTTCAATGGCCGGTACATTCCAAGCTGGACCAAGTTGTTCCCTCCATGTGTGCTCCCTGCATGGGGGAAGAGAGCTATGCCATGTGTTTTCATTTGCAAAGCTTGCTCCAGACTTTTCTCACACGCTGAAGAATTTCCGTTTGTTGCTGTTCTTGAAAGGACAAAAGGCTCAGTGCTTTAGGGGTCTGGGTTTTGAGGGATTACTTGAAAACTGTGAGTTTTATGACCTTTCATTTCTCTTGGTGTCATAGGACATAATTTTGGCAAGTAACTGTGAGCCTAATGGTGGTCAGCACACCAGAGCCTGAGTTCAGGAGATTCCGTACTTATATGGAGAGATTTTCTCTCCTCTGAATTAGTAAAATTAACATTAATCCTACCAGTCCTGTAAGATTTGTTGTTTGTGGCTACAGAGATTGCAAATGAATCACTCACAGAAGAATTTGGGTGCAGAAGGGGAGGCTCTTTCCCTTTTCACATCACCTTTGTCTGCAGCTATCAGATAGATAATCTGATCTTTTCCTTACAAGATACATTATCCTGTTATGAAGTGGGTCCAGCCCAGTAAAATAACAGACATGAAAATGCTGCAATAAAAGAATAGTAAGAGCTCAGAGTGCTTGTTAGAGCTGTCTGCAGGTAGTTTGCTCTTCACTGTGACTGAGTTTTTTCACAAGCTTCATGTGCAATGTACTGTGGGCAGCTGGCATCCAGCTATTTTTCTTGGCTGTTTCCATTTTAGATGAGCAGGGGCTACATTATGAGGCAAGATCCATTTGTTCAAAAGGGCCCATTAGGTCTAAACTCAGGGGCTATAACATCAGGTTATGTGCTATCTGTGGGTGGCTTTCTTGTAGCATATGGTGATTGAATCTATGTTCTCTCCTTCTCTTCTCATACTGAATATGTCATGAGGAGCAGCAAATCCAGAAGAGCTTTCTCTGCAGGAAAGACATTCAAATTACTTTGATTTTTCCTGGTATCTATCATGGCAGTATGTTCCTGCAGGGCAAGGGACAGAGCTTTGTCAGTTGGGCTTACAGTAAAAGGGCACAAGTGGTGCAGAATGACTTAGCAGAGAAGGAAAAGGAGGAATAGCAAATGAAACAAACCACAACACAGTCCTGACAAAACGTAGAGGTGATAAAAGCACCCAGTACCTGCTCCTCACCCCACCACTCAGTATGGTGTGTCATTCAGGGCCCCTCTCATTCAGGGCTCTTCTTGCCAGTGCCAGTGACTCATTTTGGAGAAATTTCAGGAGTTAGCACCTTTCCCTGTTCCTCAGTGGGGAGGTCAGCACCCTTGGTGCAAAGGCAACAGATCTGAATGTGTGACTGCATATAAACTGCCACGGACTGTGGCTGATTTGTTTAATTTAAACTTCTGCATTCTATATTAATACACAGAGCAGGAGAATGACACAACAGGAGGGGTGGAAGCACTTGACTGTATTGCCAGCCAGGAGGGCAGGTGGCAAGTGTAATCCTCTAGTCTTCCCAGTGCAACTTGTTGGTGCTCTCGGGTCAGAACTCTTGTTCTAGAGAGCACTTGTCCTACCCTGGTTGTCAGAGGGCAAATTTTGCACTCAGAAGTGCTTTTGTATAGATGTGTGCCTGTGAAGGGGGTGAGATGATGGCAGGAATGAGTAAAGAAACACTCTGAAGTACTGGTTTTGAACTCTGTGGCTACACATGCACTGTCAAAAAACCCCAAGAACCCAGTTTCGAAAGAGTACAGTATGTGTTAGCAGTTTTGCATGGGAAGTTTTTTTCAGTGCAAAGAAAAGTAGTTTTTTAGCCTGAAGGTTAAGACACAGCAAAAGCCTGTTTAGGTTAGACCATAGAAACATGGATTAGCTGTAGTTAAAGACAAAAGGGCCTATGTAGAGACTGATGGAGAAGAAAAAGTAAACTAGAATAGTTCATATCTCACTGAATCTGAAAGTGTATGCTCCCTTTAAAATGATAATTTATGGAGGTCTGATTGCCAGGTATTCAATTTGGTCCTGGAATCACTTGAACTCAGATTATATTTGTGAAACAGTCATGCTTTGCACAAATATTGTTAGTGTCAGCTGTATTGAACAGTCTGTGCTTTTTTTTGATATTAAGCATAATTATAATTAGTTGAGTAAAATGGCAATTATGTCCAAAAGGGACCTCTTCCAAAAAAAAAAAAAAAAAAAAAAAAAAAAAATTATGCAATGCTACCTATTGCAAATCTCGTAAGTGGCTCCATAATCAGATCCAGTCATCCTTTCCTCTATCTCAATGGCCTGTAACCTACAGAATCTGTTGTTAATTTGTGAGTTTGTGGTCTGCATGGAGCTTGCTGAGAGGGTCATGCAGAATTAATGCCAAGCACACTCTTCAGAGAGCCTGGTGGAAACACAGCAGGGCTGGCCCAACCAGGCCCTCGCCTAAGGTCACCATCTTTAGCTGGACTTTGGAACCATTGGACCCAGTAAAGTAGTTCTGCCAGAATAGCAAACATTTCCTGCTGAACTGAACTTGAAAGAGCTCAAGAGCTGGTCATGTAAAGGAGAGAGGAAATGTTTCTCAGAAAAATCAAGAAAAGCTTATCTTTCCTCTGGTCTTCATCTGACAGTGTAAACAAGGGACCAAACTGATAAAGAAGAGATGCTTGTATAAATGCTTGATGAATGATAGGTTAAATTGACTATCAGGTCATGCAAAGTCTGTAGCAAAATTAAAAACTGAAAGTGTAATTTAGAAACCCACAGGTTCATTGCAAAGTACATTTTATAGACACAGTAGTGAACATTGTTCTCTGGGAAAGGTCTGGAAATGCAAAGCGTGGGTTACATCCCAGTTAAAAAAATTCTAGAGTGGACCCAAATTTGAAACCTTGTTTCTCGAAACTGAGTAGTCCTCCCAAGCATGGGTCAGGTGTAGTAGAGAGTGAGATGGGCAGACCTAAAGCATTCCAAAGTGAGAGCTCGTATTGGTTTTGCTGAGGTTTGTATCAAAGGACAGGGTCACAGGTACTGGCCAGAGCAAACTTTCAGGTGCACAGCGAGGGCTTTTTGCTTGTGGGTACAGCAAGGCTGAAACGCTGAACTTCTTCATAAATGAAGCAGGACTGGGAAATGAGCTGTTCTGGGAATATTTGAACTTTAATAAGCTGATCTTTAATGAAAAGGCCACTCACACCATTGCAATCCAAAACTCACATTATAAGAGTTTCCCTAAGGATGGCCCAAATAAGAATTTGTTGTTTTTCAAGATTTTCAAATTCATGCATCACAATCTATTATCTTCCAAGCCAAGGGCATTTCCTATTTCAGCTGCATAAATACTTATCTAGCCATTAGACATGGGACAAATACTTAAAACAAAAGTAACTGTTTTGTTGGGTTTTCCTCTTTTTGGAAGCCTTTGACCCACACCAATTAATATCCGACACTTTGCACCTATTGAATACCCCCCAGGGGAACTCCCATAGCTCAAATCTCAGCTGTTATGTAAAACCAGATATATTTTAGATCACCTGTTTTTTAGATTTCCTAGCAGCATAGTTTCCAAAGGATCAGCAGGGGGATCTTTGTCTTTAGACAATGAAGATAGTGAGAACACCTATACTTGACACGTTCACCATTGTCAGAACTGTGAACCTGAGCTTGTGTGAAATGAACTGTGCAAAAAGTCCTGGTGGAGAAACATCTGCCTCGAATGTTTCAGTAGGGAAAAGATACTGTCTGCCTGAGAAATGTAGAACGAATTCACAAATGCAGCATGTTGCTGTTTAACAGATATATGTGGCCTTAGGGACCCATGTGGCTCCACTACTCGTCCAAAGTTCAAAATAAAGAGAAAAATAAGTTTTGACAGTCGCTTCTGAGGGAAGTGATAACAGATCAAAGGACTTGCTTTTATTGCGATATTTTCATCATTATGGAAAAGAATCACTTTGGACTTTAGCTGCTGTTTGAAATCTTTACCTTTTAATAAGTGAACTCTGTAAATGTAGCTCAGAGAACAAAGGTTCCTCTTTTACAGTTAAACTTTTAACCCTTGAGGTTGAATTGGTGGAGACCAGAGGGAAAATCCACTGTGTTTTCACTGAACTTTTTACCCTTTGAAAAAAGCTGAACAAGTTTAAAGTTCATACACTGAGCAAGAGGTCTCTATTGGGGATTTCTGGTATTATTAACTTCCTGACCTCAGATAATTAAAAGGGAAGAGTGGAGGCAGTGCAGACTTTGACTCAACTTTGAACTTTTAACCTCTTGAGGAACATTTTTAGTGTTCAAGTGGTACACATGGTAAACTCTCTTATTAACTTTCTTTAACCCATGGACACGAAAACTGTCAGCAGGCCAGAATTATCCTTTGTCCTTTATGTCATATTTCTATTTGTGTAGCAGCTGGAACTCTGGGGGGATATTGTTTGGATACAAAAAGTGACAGAGACAACTCTTTTCCAGGAGCTGGCAAGTACAGTAGACAAGGAAAGGGAGAAGCAGCCATGAATCTGTCAGGCACTGCAGCGGGGTTTGTGATTCAGGCTGTGCTGGGTTTTACCTTTAGGACACACACCAGTGTCTTAGTGTTGCCCCTCAGCAAAGTCTTCCTTACTGAGTGGAGCTGTTTTATCTCTTTCTCCAGCTGGGCTTTGCTTCCTCAAGCATTTAAAATAGTGATACTCAGCAGCCCAGGAGATTACGGATTTATTGACTAGGAAATAATCAAACAAGTAGAATTGTGAATTCTGTATTTAAGGACATAAATGGTACTTCCTTATGGCTACATTATAAATGAAAGGGAAAAAAATATCTTTGCTTCTTGTCTCAGCAAGATGGAGATTATCTGTGATCAGTTGTTTGTCAGGGATACTATTTAGTATGAACTAGTCTGGGGAACAATGTAGGAAGCTGTAAAATTTTCACTTCAACTTCCCAGCATTAGTCTTATTTGGGTGTAAAATAGAATTATTATGAATCCATGTAGTCAGAGATAAAAGAACTTAGCTGAAAAAGCCAACAAAGGATATTGGATGAAAATATTTCCTGAAAGAGGAAGCTGTAAGCTTCTGGGACAAAATGTCGATATCTTTTCAATTTTTTAACCATAAGAAAGGAAGTACACAAGTGAGTTTATGTCTTATGGTTCCCTAAATGTTTATTGCATACATTGGTGCATCCAATCATAACAATTTTTTGTCATCTCCACTAGGAACTCAGCAGTGTTCTGTGTAAATCGTAACATTAATTTTGGTTTCCTTTAGCTGCAGAAACACAATAAGAAAAACAATGCAAAATGTTTTTTGGAAGCAGATGTGCCAGAGCATGAAATTGCTTTATTAAGATTATTAGATTAGCAGAAAAATCTCGAGGCAGGCTAGATGTTATGGCAAGTATGGATGCATGCACCTCGAAAGTGTTAAATTTGTAAGATTTTTCAGACCTCTTGATTAAAGTCAGCTGAACAGTGACAAAACCCCCAAACAAATCAAATTATTGTTTAGGGGATCATCCCCTATGTCCCAGAGGAAAAGAACTCTTGAAAGTCTTGGCCAAAATGTGCCTCTACTTGAAAAGGCACTAATCAGCCTGGTTTTCTATTGTTTTGCATTGCTTTTCTACTGTATAAAAATATTGTCTACATGACCAGGTAGTGTGACACAATTCAAATAGGTCTGTGAAGTGAAACTGTGAATGGGCCAGAACATGATGTTTGTGCTCTATTAGTCAAAAACCATAGTGGAGGGAAGAGCACTCGAGCTGCTACATAAAAGAAAGTTAATAACATTTCTTTTGCTCAAACATAGATTTAAACATGAATTTTCTCATGTCCTGGTTGGGGACATGGCCACCTCTTCAGGGCACAGTGAAAGGGAGATGGGGATCTGCTTACAAAAGCCAGCTTTCTTCTGTTCCACTTGCAGAGTAGAGCAAATCCTTTCCTTGTGCCTTTGCCTGGGAGGAAAGCATGAAAACCATGGAAAAGTCTCATTCTTGGCTGAGCTCATCCATCCCCTGCTGCAGCAGCAGCATCAAGCAATCCATAGGCTGTGCAGGACTTCCCTGCTCCCTTTGCAACTTTGAGCTCTCAAGTTTTTCCAGATTTTCAGCTGCAAGGTAGGAGGCTTCAAAGTCTGGTCACTAGGCCAAAGTGGGCATTTCTTCATGTGGATTAAAAGCACTCCTAGAGCAAAGGCTCAAGTCCTCCATTTGAGCTTAAATCCATGCTAAAAAGTGTGAGGTAAATAAGAGCATCTATCCTAGCAGGTTACCCAGATTTTATTTGTTTTCCAGCACAGACACAACAGTTTTTCCCTGATCCAGATCACGGAACTGCTTTAGTGCAGAGTTTTTTCCAAAAAGCGTTGAGCTTGCAGTGTATGGTTGGCACAGGAAATTTCAGCTGGAGCTAGACAGGAGAAGTTTGGCAAAGTTACAGGCAGCTGATAGCAGGGAGTTTATCATAACAAGCACTGGGAAACCTTGCTACCAGCCCCTCCTGCAACCTCACGGCTCCCACATGGAGACAGAACATTTAAAATCAGCATGAGTGTGTTTGAATGTGAGTGTGGGGATGGATTGGAAAGCGTCCACGTGCCCATGAGTTTTTGTGTATTGCACATAGAGGGCTCTTCAGGAGGTAATTTTATGATACAGGAAGATATTGTTGGGACAAAACTACACTGGTTTTTTTTGTTTGTTTGTTTGTTTTTTTCTGAATAGAGCATACAGGTGTTATGGAAAGAGATAAAATATAAACCAAATATTTATTAACATCTTTATTTAAGTGGAGAGCAAAAGTTAAATGGTTTCAGTATGAAACCATGTCAGGATAAAGTTTTCAAACTCAAAGTGTTGTTGTCAGCCCTGCACTCAGCCTCTAGGTCAGTGCCTTTATCCTATGCTGAATACAGGTAGCTTTTTCTTTCACTGCTTTCTGCATGGGTGTGTGATGGACAGAGTTTATAAAAATTGGACAGCAAAATTCTCACCTGGCCCTGCACATTGAAACAAGAATGAAAGAGGAATCCTGGTAAATGTCACATCCCACACACTTTGCCCTTGAGTCCTTCAAAACCAAATGTCCAAGGCTGAAATGTATTGCGTGGAAGGAAGGAAGAGGAATTAAAAAACCTGCTCCAGCTTGCAAAGGGATTCTTACAGCCTAATTCTGGTCAAGGTGAGGGACAGAGAGGAGATGTAAGTGAATTATGAAACCTGCTTGGGCATTCAGGGGGGATAGCACCCTTCTTACTAGGGCCAAATGGGAAAGCCACCCCTGGCTCTAGGTATGTTAGTCAGGGTAAGAATAACAGCAGTGACAACTGGCAGAGGCCACATCCGTCCTGTCCTGGCACAGTTCTGCCCTGCCTGCAGCTGCCCTTGGCTGGTTCAAGCACAGCTCAGAGGGGCTGACTGATGAGCTGAGGGCCAAACACCAACTCTGCAGCAGAACCTGATCCTATTAAAACTTTCTCCTGCAGGATTCTTTCCCTGATGGCCCTTGGCACCCCTTTTATGCCTCACATCAAATGGTCACCTGGCCTTGGGAAGACCCTTGGGAAGTGCCCAGCAGGAGGACGGGTTTCATGAAGGACTGCAAGGAGAAAGCTTTGATGATAGAAAGGAGCCATACAGGAAATTCAGGAAGTGATTCCTTGGCAGCCAGAAATCAGGCTCTTCTGAAGGCATGTGTTTCATGACCTCGTTGTGTTTCTTAAAGACAAGCTTGGAAAATCTTGCCTTGGCTCATTTTCCTTCCTCTGCTGTTGCTCTCTTAGATTATGTGTAGGTCTAATAACATGCAAAGATTTGTCTGTAGTGACTACTACTTATGCCAGGTTAGCTGATGGATGTGTGTGTCTGTTTTTATTAGTTTATGACTCTGCAGAGAAGACATCTGAATGTCCACAGGGATGAAGAAGACATGATCCCTGCTGAAAACTGCTTGCAATCAAATTGGGGAACTGATCATGAAGGATGACAGGACACAATGGTGAATAGATGTAGGCTGAGCAGGAGTTTTATTAGAAAAACAAACTGCATGCTCATTAAAGCCTTCTTTCTTTATGATGGGTTGGAAGAAGCTTTTGGTTTGGTTGGGGTTTTTTTCCATGGAAGTAGGTCTGTGGGGATGATCCATTGCTACAGGTGTTAAAAATGATGTGCCTGAAGTCTGGGAAACAGCCAAGCAGATACTTGTATACAAAACAAAGGAAACTTTACATTTAAGATTGAAGCTCATCCTATAAAGCTGAACTTCTCATAAGCCAACACCAGGGTAAAAAAGTTCCCCCCTGTTTCTTTTTCTCTTCTGTGCCGTGGTTGTACCTCCAACAGTTTAACAGAAGAGCATTCCACTCAGGTTACCAATTACATTTCAGACCTTGTTGGCTAAGCTGGGTTCTGGCAGACAAATCTTCCTCCCTTGGATAGTGTTTTCTTGCCAGAAAGGGAGAGCATATTACACTCCACTGGATCAACTATAGAACTATACAGAAGGAGGGACCCATTAATAGTCTTTTTTGTCTTCAGGTCCAAATTTCTTATAATTTTCTGATTCTTTTTTTTTTTTTTTCTCTCAGCAGTGGGACTTCTTTATTCTACATGACATAAAGATCAAAGTATGTTTTTGTATCATGCCCTGTGCCTAACCAAAGCCAGATGATCAAATATATTCTTGTGTTCTTTGGTGCAGTTCCTTGGGTGGGGCCAAAAGACAGGTAACTATTTTAGAAGAATAAGTGTTTAAATCAGAGGTGGTAGTGAACAGAAAAACAAATAGCAAAAGAAATGTTCAGGCTTCAAATGAAGACATATTGAATAGAAAATAAACAAATCACTGATCAGATTTTTCTTCTTTTAAAATTTTTGTTTGTTTCAGTCTCATCAATCAAAAAAAAAAACCCAGCCTCTTAAGGCATAAGTGCATAGCCTAATTCATATGATAAAATGCTAAAATCTCAGCCTAAAATCCCACCTTACTGGCCACAGGACCATCAGGACTGCTTGATAGTGTACTATCCAATATTGTTTGTATGTGTGGGATTTTGGATGTTTATTACTATTCCCAAGGCTCCATTTTTTGACCTGCCACAAAAGTCAAACTGAAGCACAAAACAGATGTCTGTGACCATGGTGAGGATACCACAAAATCAGTGGTCACAAGTAGTACAGAAAAGATTACATCAATTCTGTGTTACTGAAAAAGTGCTGCTAGTAGCTCAGGGATATATGCATTACTTCCTCTTGTAAAGAACCCTTATTATATTCTGGAAATACATGAATAAAATGAAGTAATTTATCCAACATCACATATTGTCAAAGTCAGAGAAGAACTAAATTAAACAGCTGGTGTTTCCTAAGTTCTCAATATTTAAGGAAATTGAAGTAAATGGTAGTAAAAGGGAAAGTTCAACAAAACCAAAAAGAGGAGCTGAGAGCCTGAGCCAGTGAAAGAACATCAGGAGTCATCATTTGGCTGGAATTCCGGCTGTATCCCAGCTTTCCCTCCCAAGAAATGCAGATTCACTCTCCTTTTAAAGCACATTACCACCTAAGCAAAAAATTCCTCTAGTGTCTGCTAGTCACAGTTGTAAATTTGACATGCTTGCTTTGCTGGCAGATACACACCACATTTAACATTTAACAAACTGCATTTGTTGGGCCATAAGATGTTTTTGTAAACAAATACCCTGTCCCCTGAAGAACAGTAATTTTAGTTTTATAAGGGACTCCACGTTTTGTTTCTAGCACTGACACACCTAATGTAAACACCCTTCCCCAAGGAAGAAGGGAAAAGGAAGAATACAGAAAGCACTGTATGAAAACTTTGTAAGGACCACCCCGAGCCTGCCTTTTCTCCCAGAGGTGATGGGCCCAGCCCTGCAGCCTCCCTGAGTGTGCTGCCATTTTTTCCTTTTAGGGTAGCAAACCCTGATCTGTAGAGCTCAGGGTGGCACAGGAACCACAGTCAGTTCCAGGAATCCTCTGCTGCTCCCCAGGTCAGCTCAATGCTGCTTTCATCACAAGTGTCACTGCAGTGGGGAGAACTTGTTATAACGAGTTTCAGGAGGCACTGACATAATCAGGTCAGATGGAGGTGCATAAACAAGGGAGAAGGGAAAAAAACCCATTGAGAAATGTATCTCTTTCTATCCTGTTCCTGGGAGACATGAAGTAAAAAGCCTTTGCTCTCACCTGCTGGCGTGGCATCCTTGCTTCTCTGTTTTCTCTTTATGGCTGTAAGGCATTTTCTTCACTGAAACCTGACAATCCAAGGACATTTTCACCCATTTCTGGGATCTTAGGCAAATCTTCCCTTTCTTCTTGTTGTTGTTATCATGGCAGGCAGATTTTTTTAATAGTCTGCTTAATGGTTATATACCCCCCACTGTGGGGATATCCATCAGTGCGACAGAGAGAGGACAGGGTCTCTCCAGAGGCTCCAGGGCCACAGGGGAGGGAAGAAAAGGGAATTAAGGGGAATATTGTATGCTACAGGAACATCTAGAAAGCTTGTGTCTCGGATGATGAAAACATTCCTGGGCTTTTGTGTTTTTCTCCTCTTGTGAGCCAGTTGACAGTTATTCATGACAACCACGATCCGAACGGAGCCAGAAAAAATACCATGTTATGTAATTTGCATCTGGAGATGGCACATGCTAATGTGAACTTTGGTTGATTATAGAACAGTCTGCTATTGCAAATGAGGCTGAAAAATACTTTTTTAGCTAAAAAAAATCCAGTCTAAAGGCATCGAATTTACTGGAGAATCTTCTTTTCTGTTCTGACACAACAAATACGAGAAGCAGGGCCTGCAGCCCTGGCTGGAAGATGAAGCACAGTGTATTTATGGGGCATTTAGAGTACCTACATGCATGGCAATATTTAACACAATCTCTTGCTATATTACTATGAGGTAAGTGATTTAATGAAGAAGAAAGATGGCAGACTCTGTCCTTTATGCTGTCACTCTTTCTGAGCAAATAATTTTTCCTTTGGAGGGAAAGAGCTTGGAAATTATAAAAAGGAGTCTTCATCAGTCCCCTCTCCTTTAAACATCCAAATTAACAAAGGAAGAGGCTTGTGATAAGAAAGAAGTGTGAAACACATTTTGTTCACGAGAAAGCTGGATTTTTGTGACCTGCTGCAGCACCTGTGAGAACTCCTGGTTTAAAGGGACCAGTTTTAGGCAGCCCTCTTGGGGAAAGCTCTAAAAAGAAGATGCAGTTGGCAGGCTGGATACTGTGACCTTCCCTTTACAGCTGGAGACTGCCTTTGACAGTAGTGGGCGAAGGTCTGCAGGGGTTTTGGATAAGACTGATGTTCATGTAAGTACAGTATCCTGCTCCTGGCAAGAGAGTGGCAGTGTATCACTCTCAGTATTTGGATTATTACCATGCTTTCTACCTACTTACACTTCACTTGCAATTTTGGATAAGTAGAGTCATCACATTCATTTTATGCCCCAAGGATTTGTCTGGTGCAGCTGTGTAGTGTTAACAGCTGCTGGTTTTTGTTACAGAAGTGGCTGCATTTTAGGAATAGGCAGTGAGATTTCTGCTATATGGTTTGTTCAGACAGATTATGAAACATTTTGTAGATCCAGGTGTGTAAAATAGTACTTAATAATATTTATCTTACAGTAATAGTAATAATAGTTTGATAAAAAGAGATTATGATGCATGTTTTGATGTGCAGTTTACTACTGATTTCTTGTACAATATGAAGAAAATCTTGTGTTCATGTTGCTGAGCCTCATTGAACAAAATTCCAGGTCTAGAAATTAGATTCCTATTCTGCAGCTTAGTCATTAAAATAAAAAAAAAATACTCTATCATTTGTATTTACATTCTTGCTGCAAAACAGGTCACCCTGACCTTTGAGTTCTATTTTCCACAGAATGGGCCAAATCTGTTCCCAGGGTGACTCCTTTGACTCCAGCATGGTTGCACAAGAGATGACTGTAGTTCATGAATTCTGCAGAATAACTATTTTGATTAGGGATAAAAAAATAGTATTTGGGTGGAGTCTTATTCTTGCATGGGTTTGTTTGTTTGTTTGTTTTTAATTTTTCTTTTTTTTTCCTTTTTTTTTTCTTTCCATTGACATTAATTGGAGCTGGAATAGACATTGTTTACTTGAAAAAAAAGAAAAAAAAGTATTTCATCTGCTTTATATACTTTGTACAGTAAACATAAGACTGTAAATGACAGCAAAATCAGAAGATAGAATTAATATACTGTGTTAGCCGTGCCTTTCTCTGTAGTATCATTCCTGGCTGAAAACACCAACACAATTCTGCAACAAACACAAGAAAGGAACTGGGCTCCTTTGGCTCACTGGGTAAGGATGAGCAAGGGGAGGGGACATGTTCTTCTGAGCACCCACAGAGGAGATACAAAGAGAGCCTGGTGTGGGTTTGAGCTGGAAGAGGCTGAGGGAACCAGAGAGCCTTTTCTGCCTTGAACAGTGGGACACCAAGCAGGAAACTGCTGACTTTTGGTGTGGGAGGGTACAAGAGAAAGGCATGGAGGAGAGGGATGGAACTAACTGGGAACACAAACTTGATGGATGAGAGGCTTTCCAGAGATTATGGGATTGAGAGAAAGGTCTGAGGTGCCTGAAGACGAGACAGTGGAACTTCTTTTGTACACAGAGGAGAAGAGATGACTGGAGCCACCCATGCAGTGCAGCAGGAACACTTTCTGTGGACAACTGATTTGATCCCTCCGCCCCTGCACAAGAGAAACTGGCCAAGAGAGTTGTCTTCCCACTGTCTGATCTCCAATTACTTTGCCATAGACAGGGACCTGCAGTGCCCCAGACTGTGTCTGGTGGCAGATAAATAAATCTGATTGACTAGTGCTGTGAGCATTAATTCTCTGGGAGTAGCAACAGCATGGCATTGCCCTTTGTACATGCAAGAACCAGTAAAAAATATACTATAGCACTTTTCTTCCTGATGTTTAGCTGAAAGTAACATTAAAGACCTCAGCTCCTCCCAGCAGGTCATTAAGCCCCAGGAAATACTCTGTTCCTCTATCATTATTGCTTAATTATTTTCAGCTCTGTAATCTAATTTGCAGTTTGACTCTGTGTTGATTCTAGCTGCCGTATCATAACCTTTGCAGCACAGGAAATGTGACGCAGGGCTGCCTGCACTGACGTCTAAACCTTTGGGTGAAAAGGACTTTTTTACAAGCCTGCAGCTTCAGGAAATAATTCATTTTCTAGAAAGCCTGAAACTTTTAACGTTCAGGAGAATTCACCTTCTCCTGTTTTCTTGCAAAAATGTTTGATAGAGTTTACAGTGCAAAACTGAATAATGAAGGGCCTTTCATTATGTATGTGCCATTCCTCTTTAGTTTTAAAGCAGGGTGTTAGAGAAATATGTCACTCAGAGGAGCTGTTAACATATTCATTCTATTTTAATTAATTATAGCATATGCTTCAGGTGTTCTAGAAAACAAGGAAATAAAACAGCTATGAAGGGAAGTTGTCAGAAAATAAGGATAGCAAATGAAATAAATTAACAATTGAAGCATTTAAAGCTTGAAATATTATTAAATATGGGCGTAAATCAGATAGATTTATTTCAAAAAGAAATAACTGGGTTTTTTTGCAATATCTACCACCTAACTGGTTTCTCTAGAAATCTGCAAAAACTGGCAGGAAATTAGAGCCATAGGAAGCCGTCTGCTTGAGGTATGTCTCATCAAGACTCTCATTTTTATGTCTGGAACTGTTTGCCAAAATACAGGGACAACACATACAGTTCATGGTATGTGATGCTTTTCAGCTCAAAGGTTCTTGTGGTTGCATATTAGTCACGAGAGCCTGTGGGAGGGCACTTAATCTGAAATAAAGCAAAAAGGGAAAGAATGTGAAGGGGTCTCTGAAATCTAAGTCTCCAGGAAAGGCCCTCAGAAAGGGCACTGGAGGAAAAAATATAGACAATGAGATGAGAATGTGGGAAGCATATAGAAATCAGGGATCAGCTGTCTAGAGAATAGTTTTGGGTGAATATCCTTAATGAGTAGGAAGTATTGCAAGGACAATTTTATTATGGTTTTCTTGTCGCCCTGTTTGGTTTTTTTTCCCAGCCCTTGCATGCATACCTCTGAACCTTGGCTTCAAACCAGGTTAAATAAACCTTCCTATTGTTTTGCTACAGGTCTGTCTTGTGTCAAGGTGCAGCAGGATGAAACAGAGGGCCTGAGCCTGCAGCTGGGGAGGCTCAGGGTTCAGAGGGGCAGAGGAGGGCTGTGGGGAGCTTGTTCTGTGTCTACTGAGGAACTCTGGAAGATCTGTGCAGGCATTCTGAAGCTTGGATGGCCACATATAGGGGTCTGAGGCATTCCTCATGGCTGCTGCAGGAAAAGCTCCTTTACTGCAGCTTCCATGGGACAGTGCAATATGTGCAGCAGCAGGTTCTGGCCCACTGGGCTCAGCTGAGCAGGATGGCCCTAAAACTCTGTGTGCCCTTCAGCCTGCCTTGTCTTAGGCATGTGGATTATGAGAATGTGTGGAAGAGTTACTCCTCCTCTCTCCTGTCCTTCTTTGTCACATCTCACTCTGCAGAGCTCTGTGAGCCTGCAAACCACAGCTGCCCTCCTGCCCAGAGGACTGTGGTTATCCCCACAGCAGGGAATTCCAGGGGCTGGGGTCAGTTCACTGAACTGGTGTGTGCTGGCAACTATTAGAGTAAGAAACACAAGAGTAGTCTTGAGCTTTCTCAGAGCTGTTGTACAGATGCATGGGTGCAGAGGGGGAGAAAAGAAAAATTGCCATTAGCCTCCACATCCCCTCCACATGAAAATGATGGCTGAGATATTCAGATCATCTCCTCTCTCTACTCCCCAGGCCTTGGTCCATGATTTTGGTGGGCCCCCAATAATATGTAGTAGTCATGGCATTGCAGTTGCAAAGACTTTTCCAAGCAGTACTGTGACAAGTACTTTGAATTTGAATTAAACATTATTTTTCTTGTAACAGAGCTAAGTGAACTAATTCAGTGTAAACAAGGCTGAAATGGAAGTGTAAATATGACTCCATTGTTATATAGAAATATTTCATTATTCCAAGTTCTGTCTTGTTTGTACAAGTTCTTCTCTTAGGGGAAAATATTCTTCCAACAAATATCTCGAATATCTAACTCTGCTTGGCTGACTCAAACTGAATAGGCAGATTTATGGTCTCTGTCTGGATCAATTTTTAGATTTAGAAATTCTGACTGAAGTCACTGGGAGACCTTTGATCCATTAGTAATGCAGGATCAGATCCTTCTCCATGGAAAAGATATAACAAAGGGTGAGGAAATGGCAGCCTCCCCTTATTTCATCACACAGCGTGGTGACTCTTTTCTGTGATCAGACATGAATGTGGTGATTCAGGAAGAAAGGCAGGAATGCTTAGAAGAAAGGTTGCAAACAGAAGATATTCAAATGACAGCAAGAAGAAGGGGAACAATGCTGATATAATTGGAGTAGACAAAGGATGTTCACTTTGTGACACATTTTGAGAAACATCCAGGAAAATTTGTTATGCCAAAGCGGGTTCATGGTTCAGTGGAAATGCCATCTTCCGATGGGGAAGTAAGCAGAAGAGGCAGCGTGCTCTGACCAGACAAAAGGACAAAAATAGTTCAGGGTTCCACAGCAGATAGATGTATACAGGCTCAGATACATTATTATGATGAAAGTCCTGCTAAGAGTGCACAGCACTTTCCTTTGGTGGTTGTTCCACTGAGGAATGACTGCATACTGCTGTTTGCTAATGGAGGGGTCTTAATTCCCTCCACGAGCAGCAATGTTCAGATGAGCTGCCTCCAGAAGTTTGTATTTATGATCTAGAGACTCTCTCTGTTTATTTCAGTATTTAAAATCCATGATAAGAAGGCACAGTGCAGTCTGTGGAAGTGGCTGGAGAGGAAGTATCCACAGAACGCTCTTCAGAGGAATAGAAACATTATTCCATGCAACAGTAGGAATTTGCAGCACTCAAAAAACCACTGACTACCTGAAATCAAGACTGAAAGCAGGACCTGCATCTAAGGATGGCACAGGTAGAAGGGGGAGCTCTTGGTAAACCCTTCAATACCCTTCTCAGTGGCTGAGATTATTCTCTATCTAAAAAAGTAAAGGTTCTGTTTAATAATACCTGGGGGAGCTGAGCATTTTTAGGTTTAGGGTACCTGAATAGGTCTAGGCACATTCACCTCAATGCTGTTGTCCAGCTTGGGCCACACAGTATTTTTTGATACAAGCCCAACAGTTTGTATTAAATGAAGAATAACGTTCATGTGGGCAATGCACATGTTCTGAAAGGCATCAGAAGAAGAATCTGCACAGGTCTGCACAGAGTATTGACTAGTTTCAATTTCAACACCATGTTCTTTATTCCTAACTGGAATTGGATAATCTTGAGATCTCAGCCTTTGGTTTGGTTTTTTGGGTTTGTTTTTCTTACTCTCTTTGCTAAACTGGTGATCCCCAATGCTACAAGTACCTTCTTCCCACTGTAGGTTTAAAGTGCATTCAGATCTGCTCCTTATCTTTCTTGTCTGAACAAGAGTTGAAATGGTTTCTTAGTGTGAGGCATCTTTTCTTTACCTCATAAACTTTTTTTTTTTTTT
>VXAC01007801.1:1116558-1158725 GCA_013399225.1 Rhipidura dahli
TTTTTTTTTTTTTGGGGGGTGTGTGTGTGTTCTCTAAGTATTAGATCTGAATAGGTCTCATCAGTCTGATCACCAGAGTATGTTCATTAGCCCTGCTGACTGACCTTAGGTACATCCAAAGATGGAATAAGTGGGGGGTTTTTCCCAAGGACATCCAGCTGTTCACTGTGATAGAAAATCTTTAACAGAGACACAACTCTGTTGTCGCAATTCTAAGAGCCATATGTGACTTTTGTTTCTTGATCCTCTTACTCAAGAAACTAAATAATTGCTATAAAAAGTTATAGTAGTTTAAGAAACCTATTTTATATAGTAAAACTACTATAAATAGATATTTATCAAAAGCAATGATCATGTGGTATGTTTTGCCAAGAGCTTCGGTATGTTGCTGTTGCTTGACATAAACCTGTTTTTTTTCAAAGAGCCCCAGATGTAATTTGCATTATTATTATGGTGCAGCACAGACTCTGCTGGTTTGACTTGCCAGATCTCAGACAGCCCTAGAAGAGTCTGCTGGTTGTTCACTCAGCTGAGTGGATTCTTCCATGAGGTGATCCTCTATGTCAGCTTGCCCTCTGAGATGTGAAGCACATTTTGTTTAACAGCTGAACCAGCAAGGCTTTGTGTTTTGGGCATAGGGATGCCCTTAGTCATGGCATTGAAAGTTTTGCACAATGGCACTTTTACCCTGTAATGTGTTCTTCTGAAAAATCTTTCCAGAACCTTCTTCTCTTCCATTTAAATAAGGAAACAACTCCTTCTGAACATCCCATCTTTCACATAAAATCTTAAGCTGCTTCACAAGTAACACAGAGATGCTTCAGTGTCCTAACTTAGGTATCCATTTAAGGGCTGCTTTATCCTTTAATAAATAGTCCAATATCCACTGGCTCCTTTGTTAGACCATAGAAAAATATATTCTTTACACTTCCCTTCTCTTCTGTAAAGTTGCTGTTGCTGGCGTCACTTTTGAGTATTTTGAACTTTCCACTGTGGCAGACTGCTGAAGCTTTTCAGTGGAGGTACCTGCAGTACAGATTGAGGCAGATTTGGCTGAATAAATTCTCTCGTGGGACACACATCTGGTAAAAGGTGCTATTTATTTTGCACAATTATCAAAGTGATATTAGGAGTGGCAGAAAACAGCATACAAGATGTCTAATTTGGGCAAAAGCTATCCCTTTAATTTCCTTAATGCAATTTGTCTTTGCAGGTGCTTCTGTGCATGTCATGCTTACAGAATTGGTCTCTTGGTATGAGGTATTTGGCTCCAAGTGGCTTAGAGCTGAAAAACCAAGTAAATTGCTTGCTAAACCAAGAAGTAATAGCTTGAAAACAGCATTTGTTCATTCTGATCTGCATATTTGACCTTGAATATGCCTCTAAGTCAAGGAACATTCTTAAGAGGTGGTGGCAGGATGCAGGTTCATTTCTTATGACGATGTTCTCCAGGCTGCTCTCAACTGTGTTCTGTATGGTAAGCCAAACTTATCCTTGGAGTAAGACCATTTTAGTCAACGGATGCATTTGGCCCATTAACTTTAGCCTGCCATAAAGTCAAGGGCAAAAGGATATTCTTATGCAAAGCAGAATCAGTGCTACTAATCACTAAGGATTAGGATGAAGATATTCTTGTCTTCAGAGAACCTTCATATGGATTTTCAGCTTTATTTTTTTTTAATAGCAAAATTACAAGGATTTTATTCTCCCATTTCTAAGGACAAATCATAGTTTTATCTATTAACATGAAGTGGTGAAACTTTATTAGAAATGCAGTTGTTTCCTGAGTATTTTAGTACTTCTGTGTGTGTGTGTGATTGCTAAGCAATGGTAGCTCTAATTACAGTATCATAAACTGCCTGTGGGCAAAATGGTAGATTATATGTGAACTTTCCAGTATTACTGTTTGGGCTTGGACATTCTTTTAAACCTTTATATTTCAAAGGAAAATAAGTTCAAAATATCTATGTTGGTTTGGACCCCATTCACCTTAATTTTGTAGGTAGATGACAGGGAGTCAGTGGGAGCCCTTGGTGGAATATGATGACATCAATCATCCTCAGGGTCCTGAATCTAATTTTAAGTGGCATTTTATATTATTTTTCTAATATGTAATGTTATGTCTGAACAAAACTACTAATATCTTTCCAGTATTCTGAAGACCCCATGAGATAAGGAAATTAAAGGGATTCTCTCCTTCAAAATTAACAGAATCTTGCTTCTTACATTTTTTTGTTTAGACTCAACATTATTGGATTTTAGCTGTAAATACTTTATAATCCATTTTATATATATCTACCTATGTATAAATAAATGAGAGCAAGTGATTTCATTCATAAAGAAATGCAGCTCATCACTATATTTAATTACAATGTTCTGAACTGAAATACATAGCCAGTGGGAATAAGCCTATTGATTAAAAACTAGGGTAGCTTCTGTTTAGTCTGTTGGAGTCTCTTCCTTTTTTTCCCAATTACTGTGTGTAGGAGAGGTCAGTCTGATTGCATTATAAAATGAGGTTAAGAGACAGTATTTCTGTCACTGTGATCCATTTTTTAAGAAAAGACACAGTAGAATAATATAACTCTGAATTCAGAGCACTTTACTGTGCCTGGCATTAGGAGTTTTTATTTTATCCTTGAAATTCCTCATTGCAAATCCAAAGATGCCTGAGAAACAAAGAACATTACAAACTAATATTCATATGAATGCAAATAGTCTGGGTTTTGTGATGTATTTGCCTTGCATTTGAGGAAAATTTGCTATGGAAATAAAAATGGATGTTTGGAGGTCATAAAGAAGCCAGAGGAGCGTCATGAGGTTTTTATAGGAGTGGATCTCATAACAGTATTTGAGAATTATCTATCTTATTATCTATCTTCTTGGGGACAGCATCTCTTGTTTAACAGCCTTCTTGTGCTCTCTGAGCATCCCCAGCAGGGGAAAAAAGTGGGCTGAGAGTTGCTGAGCTCCATGGGCATGGATTGCTGCATCTTCATCAAACAGGTGACTCCTTCGTGGCAACTGTTTTTGCTTTCTATTACAAGCAGGTTAATGCTTTTCCAATTAAATATTTAATTAATGAAACACTATAGTGTTGGTATATGAATAAATACCCTAGTAAGATTTCCCAAGAAGATTTTACTTAATGTTGGTTCTCAGTGATTTATAAATTAAGGAGAAACAGAGCTGGAAAGGATCTTGAAGGGTCATTCCCTCTGTCCTGAGACTGGATCAGTCCTACTTAAAGCACCCTGAGAGATGCTTTGTCAGGCCTGTTCTTAAAAACTGCCAGCATGAGGACTTAGTGGCCCACCCAGGCAATGTGCCTTTGCACTTGGAAAATAAAGCTTTTCCTGAGAGCTGACATTTCCTTGGTGCAATTTAAGCCCATTATTTTTGTCCTCTCCAAAATGGATAAGAAGAAGAATTTCTTTCCCTCTTTTTCCATAGCAACATTTGACAAAATAGAAAGCTGTTATCATGTCACCTCTTAGTCCTCAGTTTTCTAGGCTAAACAAACCTGGTTCTTTCTGTACTCTCCCAAGGGTCATGTTTGTCAGAACTCTGATTATTCAAGAAGTCTTTGGCAAAACTTCCATTGGCTTTGGGAACCGAGTTGCATCTGCACTGTAAAAACCTTTTATTTGCAAAGCATCCAGACTTAAACCAGCCACTTTTACATAAATGCCTTGTAATCCATGCTCATGTCCAAATGTGTTTGCTTAAAAGCAACAATGTCTTAGCCATGATTTTGTGTATCCACACTGGTGGGAGCAGTCAGCCTTTGACTTTTGTGCTTTAGAAGCGCACGTGGGGCAGACAGGTATCTGTAATACTCATGTGACAAAACATCTGCTGGTGAATAAAGATTGTTATAGAGACATAAAATAAAGCAGGGAATGTGTTTACAAGTATTCAACCAGTGCTGCATATATGGTAGTGTACAGAGTTACTTGGAAAAAAAGGACAAAAACAATTACAAAAAATGTGTCTTTATTCTCCTGGAACAGTTAAGACAATTTAAATGTTTCTGCCATCTCTTCTTGGATATGCAGAGCTGAATGAGGAAAGAGTATGAAATAAGATCACCAACGTAAAAGACACAACACTGAAGACAGTGGTAGAACTTCTCTTCAGGTTACTTTGCCATTCCTTTCATTCCTCTGCAGTACTGAGGTATTCATCTAAGCCAGCCACTGTACAGTGCATTTTTGAGTAGTAAATAAGAGCTTTTAGAGTTCAAATCACCTAATCATATTTAGATATCTATTTCTGGATGGAATGAATTGCTGCTGAACTGCTTTTTTCCACTCCATTAAATTTAACTGAGTCTAGGTGACTGGTTCAAATGAGTAGACTCTGCCTAAGTTGCCAACCATGTCCCTTAATGGGATTTTCTTTAGATCCTCTAGGATCTAGGGCAGAAAGTCCATGTTGTGGCCTCTTTAGAAAAAAGCACTGAAAAGATGATGAGCAGTCACTGGGAATTGAGTTGTGTGGCCCCAGTGCTCAGCAGGTGGAAGATCTGATGCTGGCATGCCTCCAAGGGGAAGTCTGCCATGGGTGGAACATGGTTCCAGACAGGGGAATTGTACTGTCTCTTTCCAAAGAGAAAGGGAGCAAGAGTCAGAAGCAAAGATGAATAAAAGAGACCTTCAAAGACTATTCAGAGGAGGACAGCAAAATAAAGGAGGACTCAAGAAACAGCTTTGGTGGAGACAGCAGGAGAGAAGCCAGATGTTTAGGAAAGAGCACTGGGAAGACAATCAGACAAATGCTCCTATTTCACCAAGTCCCCCAGGCAGAGAAGTCATAAAGAGGAGTATGTAGAAATAAAGAGGAATAGGTAGGAATTTCCTCTGAATTTCTACTGACTTCTGAGAATTAGCAGATGATCTGACTCTTTAGACTTCAGGAGTGTTGACAGCTGCTGGAGAGGAAGAACTGGAACAGAGATTGCAAACGAGGGATACGCTCAGTGTTCTTTGTTCTTGTTAGGGAGGAATGGGAGACTCCTGAGTTTGTACTTAAGTGACGGCAAAGGGTGTGAGAAGAGAGGGGATCTCTGTGCTAGAGATTCAGGAGTAACTGAATCAAGTTCAGATGAAAGTTTGGAAATTACAGGGATAACTAGAAGAAAGCTGAAGCTCCTGAGGGGCCAACAGTCTACAATAATACCTTTGTCCTATAGCCTGAGTTCCATAAATCACCATCCCTCAGGAGCAGCCTTGGAGAGTAGCGGTTGCTGGGAGCTGGCTCTAAGGTATGGCTCTTTCCATGTTGCTTTTCTCCCCTCCTGTTCCTGAGGCACTGGTTACCTGCATCTTTAGCCAGTTGCATTGTACTTTGGACTCAAATTTGTGGTCAGGCAGTATGGACTGAAGTCAGAGCCCTGCCCACTCCTTCTTGCTGGTGTTCTCTGGAGATACAGCAAGTTCAAGAGCAATCACACATCTAGGTAGGCAATTCTGACTCAAGACAAGTGTTTTTGAACTCCTTCAAGTACAACTGATGACTTTTCTAGCAGCCAAAATGGAGTAGGTCCCACTTATTTACATCACTTTTTGGTAAGTACTAAAGTACAGCTTTATTCAAATCTTATGTGTGACTCTGAAGAAAAGTTTGTTCCACTTCTGGCTTGTCATTCTGTTTTGACTGGTAAGGGTGTGTTACAGAAATTTCTCTTAGCTTTGGATTGCTACCTTTCTCAATCTAACAATTGGGTAATGTCTGATCTTCAGCTAAGTATGAAATCAAAGTACAGATTAACAGATTTGTACTCTCAATCCAGGGCGTCTTCACGGAGTAGGAGTTTGTGGTTGGTACCAAAACATGCTTCAAGCTACAGAAGGAGTTAAGCAATAGCCTGTGTCATGTCAGGGTTGACTTACAGAGGGACTTTCCTGCCTGAGTCAAACACTGAGTAGAGATCAGTATCCAGAGCTACCCAGAGCTGTGTTAACCTAACCCTGTCCTTGGCTCAGGAAATCTCTGAGTATTCTGGACAAAATGGACAAGTGAGACTGACAACAATCTGTCTAAAAATAAGTGAAGGTCAGTGGTGATGTCATTGTCACTGAGATCATCGAGGTTACAATCCCTGCTCCAGGGAGGAGCAGGGCTTTCCCACATTGCAGAGATGCATTCCAGTCAAACTAACCAAGGCAAAGAGAAATAAAGACTACTTCCTACTCTTCCTGGCAGAACAGGTAGGAGTGTGAAGCATTCCTGAAAGGAAGGAGGGCAGGATGTCTATGTCCCTGCATTTTCAGGGATATTTCCTGCTTCAGTGTGCCTGAGAGTCTACTGCCAACATCTGCAAGGTTCAGGTTTTGGGTTGAATCTTATTTCAGTTGCCTCTTAAATCTGAGCTGACACCTGGAAATTTTTTGCTGTTCAGACTTTTGTGATCGACATTGGCCTGTTGATGCTTATGGTGTAGCTTCACAGAGCCCAACAAGTCCCTGCCTTTCCCTGGCTCTGCATTATTGCTGACCTCTCAGTACAGCTGGGAGTGACACTGAAATTCTTCAGGGCCAAGTGAAATGCCCCTTTCTGTCCTGGGTCAGAAAGGTGATCAAAACATGCCCGTGTATCAGCACATCTTAGGAACTGGAGATGAGAACAGAGATGGTGGAAAGGGTGGAGGGAGTGGCAGGTCTATAAACTGGCTTTGTCACAGATGTCATGGATGTCCAAATTTCACAAAACCACCCTTTTAAATGTAGGGTGTTCTTATGTTGCTATGGGCAGTGAAAAAAAAATTGGTGTAGATTTAGGTGCTTTTGCCTCATGGTTTCATTTTCATCCTTCCTTTCTTGACTCTTTTGGTGCACATAACTTCCCACAAATTTTCCTTTCCTTCATCTCCAATTACAAATACTCCCAAACTAATTAAATAACAAGACTTCTATTTTATGTTTTAATGATGTGAGGCAGACCTGATTAAAGGATAGGTAGGCAAGGACAGCACAAAATTTCTCCATGTATCTATCCTGCAATCTCCTCTGTAGCAAGTTTCCCTTCAGATGTTTTACACAGTTCACTGATGCACATGGAAAATTATGTTGCTGTAGTTAATAACCTTATTTTTTTCTATTAAATTTATAACCCTTACCGGGAATTAAATGTGAAGAAGTCGCTTGCTGTTTTTGCTCTGATTATAAAATCCATATGTTTCCTGAGGTCTCCAAGTTTTGCCATTTAATCTGACTGTAGTGATAATCGTTTTTGGGGGAAACGGCTACCTGGTGAATAACCAAGAAATTTATTACTGCCTTAAACTATAGAGGACATACTTGTTTCTGTTGAAAGCTTAGCATTTTCTGAGATAAAAGACACATGCCCATGTGCCTGTACTCAGTATTTTTGGCACAATCCATTTGTGTATTTTTTTTGTTTCTACAAATTCTGACATCGTTGTTTAACGCATTTGATTTAAGTGGTGTTTGAGGGCAATACATTCAGGTCTTTTGCAGAAATAATGACTGGAAAAAGCAAGTGTCTTTCAGAATTGCTTCCTAAGTATCAGCAACTTTCCAATGCTGACTGTAACACCTATCCTTGTTTACTGGTGCATTCTTCTTTCATGTAATCAGTGGTGCAAAGTCCAGCTGGAGGCCAGTCCTTTGTGGCGTATTCCAGGGGTCAGTCCTGGGTCTAGTACCATTTAACATCTTCATAATGACCTAGATTCATGAGGCAGAAGCTCTATCTGTACTCAAAGCTGTCTCTGTTAATGCATTTTTCCTTGTTCCAGCAAACTTACTTGTGTTTGCAGATGGTCATTTTTTAATTTCCAAGTTTAATCCTATTGAAGGAGTCAATTATTTCTATGTCCTCTTTGCTCCACTTAATTTGCAAAATGATTTCACAAGACCATTGAAAATTGTGCAATATAAAAATTAAGGGTTTTTACACCCAAGACTTTGCCTAATGTACCCCATGGTTCTGTGTTCAGCAGGACATTCTTATAGCCTATAGACAAAACATGAGCTGGGGTTAACTGTGCTTGCAAAAGATGAGCTTGGATCTCTCAAACACAACAGAGCATCTTGGTTAAAGGTCAAGGTAGTTTCAGGATGTTACTGGATGTATGTTTGTTAACCAGGGTACAGCTCTGAGTAAACAGCTTATTCTTTAAGCTCCTGTCCTCATGTGTTTCCAGCAGAAGAGTCATGTGAGGGCATTGGGGTTGGTGGACCAAACACTCAGTTAATTCTGGTGGAGCATCCTCATGCCATCTTGTGTGCAATTTTTAAACTGCATCTCTGTTGCTTTCATGCACAACTCCAAACTGACTGGTGAGTGCAGCTACTAATCCCAACTAATTCTTTTTACCTTCTGTTGTTAATTGATTACTCTAATGCAGGGAAAGTCTCTTAAGTCTAAAGCCCTGCTAAATGCTTGTATAATTTAAACAACGATGCTTTCCTTTCCTCTCTTCCTTTCCTCGTCTGGTTAATTTAGAACAATTTTAGTGACAGAATCTTCTCTAGCTGCTTTGCCTTCAAACCTGACTCATTTCAGAACTGGTTGATTACCCTAATAAGCTCTATAGGCACTTTGTCTCAGCCTACTTCTGCTGGGAGAGAGGTGCCTTTGAGTTGCAGGATGAAGAAAGCCTGTCCCTACTTGGCTTTGGTAGGACTCTTATCAGCTACTGATGAAGGTGGAATGCATTGAAGATCCTTGTCAAATCTGTTCTTAAAAATCTCTGTCATAATTTCTGGATCTTCTTGAGCTACCCATATTTGGCCAAAATCCTTTTCATGTTGTGCATACCCTTGATTTGTCTTGAATCTTGTCCACTTCTTGGCAAGTTTTGCTTTAGATGTCTTGTAGCTCTTTTCCATGTCTCTGTTTCATTATTTAGCCAGTCAAAGCAAAAATTATTTCCTCTGCTACAGATGAAGCAGAGGCTGCTTTCACCTGTCATTTTCATAGTATTTGAGCACTCATTGAATTATTCTCCTTATTTACCACTAGTAGCATCACTGTGTGTGAATGGTACTTATGGAATGTTGTGATGAAAGTTAACCTGTATAGATTCATTGAGTGAAGGTCCAGGTCTACGTTATTTTCCTGACAGAAAAACGGGAATTTGGAGTTATCAAGGTGACACTTCCTGTAGTTGCTTCCTACCCTGGCTGAGCTGTAGATGGGAGGGCAGGGGGAAAGCAAATTTGCAGTAGTGAAAATAGGAACAGTAAGGATGGTAAAGCAAATCCCTCTGGCAGAACGTATTCCCTCTGCTGCACTCCTCCAGTTCATCTGCTCTTTTGTCCTTTGTATTAGCAGGCACAGAGTTTACAAAAGGCAAATTCATCCACTTCTGTTTCTGAAATTCATCTCATTCTTAACTCCATATTGTGACCTATTGTCCCTAGGAATATCTGCTGAGCTGAGTGTTCACCACCTTGAACTAGGTTTTATATTCATGTAAGTCAAACAAAGCAAGGTATCACAAACTTTCAGTTCAGGAAGTGCTTTTTCCTTTATGTCTTGCAGTTAGAGAGAGATCAAGTAATCATGCCAAGATCTGGCATCTATCCTTTATCAAAAGGCTGTTTCTGCTAAAGGCCTCTGTCATGATCTGGCTGCCATAGGGAAGTTTACATCTGAAAGTTGGGTGGTGGCAGCTGTTGTTTGGCAATGTTAAACCAAGGAAACCAGACAGCAAATATCACACTGGCTCAACACTCCCAGCATCTGAAAAAGAGAGAAAGGAAAGTACATGAAGGAGGAAAGAGGGTATTTGTAACACCCAGTTTAGCAGAAATGCAGCAGTGCATCCTCCCTTCAGTCTGTAATGCTGTGAGTCAGACGTGCTCTCACGCTCACTGTGAATGGAGTTCTGACTAAAGTGATTGCCTCACAAATCACTGAAACTCCCAAGGCAAAATCCAGAGCAACTCTTTAAAAATACATTTCAAAGTGATCAAAGATGCATGTGTCTTACATTGTTCACCAGGGAGGAGCCTTTCAATAGCAACCAGAGTTAATACAGTCATGAACTTGAGCATCTTTTAGCAACTGTCTCACATTTTGCTGAGATTATCTTCCCATGAAACCTCTTTCTGAGCAATCCCTTAACCAAGCTCAGTAGCTGGAGAGCAGCCATTACATCTTCATCCTTCATCTGGTAAAGCAGCAGAACATTTACCAGTGTCTACACAACTGAGAAATGCAATTTGACTGGTACATTAAAGGTATTTGGTGATCTTTAATCTTAGCATAACTGCTGCCCATCAGGGGTGCAGTAATGTGCTTCACAAAGAGCACAAGAGAAGACAAGGCCCTTAATGAGTTTTGGCTGAGCTGGGCACGTTCTGCACAGTGTTGTTCAAATTGTCTCAGGCTTCCTGCCAAGTAATGCAGAAGAAAATGCCTTAGAGTATGCTAGCTGTCTATCAACCTCGCAGAAAGTTTTCTCAAAGACAGTCTTTGATTTGTGAGTCAACCACTATTAAGTTAGTGTCAAAACCCTCTCTAGAGGCAACAAAATGGAGCACAGTTCTGCTGTTACTTCTAGCATCAAAATATTCATCTTGAACTTAAGGCTCTAGGTTATTACTGTGCTCTGTCTCTGGAAGCCAGAAAGGATTTGTAGGGTGAGTTACGTGGCTTAGTTTCTGAAATGATGGGAATAAAAGCTGGGGAATGAACATAGGGAAAGGTTGTGACCATTTTGTAACTGACCTTATTTAAGGAAATAAGGAGGGCTCTCTCTCTACAAGGCAAGCTTTACACTATAGGCTTCTAACTTGACTCACCTGCACATACTGGCACGTACACCTAGAGTGAATGGCAAGTTTGCAGAGAAGTGTCATGATCCCCCTCTGGTTCTGGTAGTCTCTGTGCTGAGCATGGCAGGTGGGACTGGTCAGCTGGTGATGGCATTTTGGCTCTCTGTGGGCCCCAGGGACTTTACGTTGTGCTGCTACCAGGAAAGTGCCCTTTAGCCCCTTGCTATTGCCACAGGAGCCTCATGGGCAGGCCCAGTGGTCAGCTTTGAATTGGCATTGCAGTGTCTCCTCCATTGGATGGCAAGATTGCCCCTGTGCCTCATCTCCCAGAGACAACAGGAGAAACCTTTGAGGAAGGGACACTCATGTTCAGGGAAAATGCCAGGGAATCATTGCAATAGCTGCCCAACACAGCCCCCACATAGGGGCTGAGTAGTCATGACAACTGTGGTTATCAAACATTAGCATGGGACAGCATTCAAAAACCATTTTGCAGGCTTTAAATAACTTATCAAGCTGCAGGCTGGCAACTGTGGAGCTAGTACATGACAAAAATACACCTTCTGACTTTGAGGAACTGACAAAAAGGACACTGAGCCACAGGTGATCACTAAAGATTCAGCCTAATTTGCAAAGGATATGCATAACAATGTTATATGTGGTAGCTGACTGCTCAGGAAATTCAGTTACTCTGCAGAGTAATCTGGGTCTCTGGGTAGTGTATCAATAAATACCTGCTTGAGATCTTCAGCGAGCCAAGCTAGAGACTAAGGATTTGTAATGATACCAGCAGGATATAGACTCTCAAAAAGGCCTTCACACAGCAGTGTGATAAATTTATTGTCTGAATTTCCAAAAAGGCTTTTAGAGCTTTGCCTCATCTGAGTTTGCATTCTTGTAAGTATTTAAGCGTTTATATGGTTTGAAGTAATGGATTTGGAAATGAAGGCGGGAATTGAATGCAGTGATTAAATTTGCAGGGCAAAAGGGAAACAGAAAGAAAACCTCTAGTGATGGAGAGCTCCCTGGGTATTGCTTCAGAGTGGGCTCATATGCACTTGCCAGGAAGTTTTCTTCTCTTACCTCCATCACTTTTCTGACATGGTGTTCTTAATTTCTTACCTTTCGTCATTCACCCCTGATTCTTGTTCTCAAGCTTGTACCACTTTCTTTCCACTGCAGTTTTCCTTTGTTCTCCACGCTCCCTGCAGTGCAAACACATGATGCAGTTACTGTGCTTGACAAATTACATGGCACCAGCTGTGCCCCCACTGTGCATTCCTGGCTGACAGCAAATACAAAGGGAAACTTCTGCCACACGTGGGAACACAGAACCAGGAGCTGCATCAGCACAGCTGGAATGAAGTCAGAAGTCTGCAGTCCCGGGCTCCTGTGTGGCATCCTCAGCTCACACTGTGCAGTGTGGAAGTCAGCTTAGCTAACAAAAAGCTGGAGCTGTAGTAGCCTACACAGAATAAGAGCTGCTGAACTGGTTGTAGCCGTAGCACAGGTTTTGTAAGGGGAGAAGCCCTACCTTCCAGGGAATGCTCCCTTGTGCACAAGTGTTGGGTATGACTGCAGAAATGTTTGGAATGTTCACGTGTACCTATGCTGCCCTACAGTACCCACGTGCTGCAGAACTGGAGCTCCACACTCTTTAAAGTCTCTGCCAGCACTGCACAACCACCTTGGACAGATGGGGACCTCACTGGGCCAGCCTGGGAGTGGGGATGCTCAGCCCAACCTGGGAGTGGGGATGCTCAGCCCAGCCTGGGAGTGGGGATGCTCAGCCCAGCCTGGGAGTGGGGATGCTCAGCCCTGCCTGGGAGTGGGGATGCTCAGCCCTGCCTGGGAGTGGGGATCCTCAGCCCAGCCTGGGAGTGGGGATGCTCAGCCCTGCCTGGGAGTGGGGATGCTCAGCCCTGCCTGGCAGAGCTCTGCAGAACAGGGACTTGCTGACTGTGTGACCCAGCCCAGGGGAACGCTGTGTTAACACCTTGCATTGCTCCTGGTAACCGAGCTGGCCTGCTCAGCTCTGATTCTAATCTGTCACAGTACACAGCCTGGTGTCAGTGGGGACATCCTCTCTGTGGGTTTAGTCTCTCAGCCCACTGTGAGACCATCCTGTTTTCAGCACGAGGGGATTTATGCACAAACTGTGAATATCACAGCCTCTGAGAGGTTTGGGATGAACTCTCTGCAAGTCCATACCTCCTCTGACATAGACAGTAAGCCTACAGAGCCTGCTTTAGGCAGCTGCAATCTAGTGCCATACCCAAGGCTGTAAGAAATTTACTGCAATTCTGCACCCTCTTCTTGAACATTTTATTCTGCACTTCTACTGCAATGAGAGGGATACACTCATGCACATCTCATGCACATCCAGTCCACTCTGTTGCAGTGGTTCCCATGGGAGGAAGCTCCTTCAAGGGTATTGGCAATAATATTTTTTCAGCTGTGGGTTTGTCTTCAAGAAAAAAAAAAAGAGTAACAAGGCCAATCTTCTTTCAGGATTTTTCATTGCTGTCTCCCAGGGTGAACAGAACAGCTCTAGGGCTCTTGTTTTCTCCTCGTCTTGAAGTGATTAAAGTAGGAGTGGCAGTGTGCTTCCAGAGGACTGGAGAATGTTATGAAGATTGTGCTTGCAAGAGACTGTCAGTGTCATGTTAAGGTGAGTCTGTGACACAATAAAAGTCTCATGCACTGCATGGGACAGAGGGCCTTACTTTTTCTTTAGTTAATGTTGCTAACCCACTGAGAAAGCTAGATGTGTGTTCGTGAAATGGAGTTTCTGAATTGCTCCATGAAAATTCTTCCAAACTATTGCCAATCCCATTTTCAGATGCAGTCATTCCCAACCTCTCCCTATATTTACTATTTCAATGTTTTTTGAATTTGGCCTCAGGGTTTCACATCAGTATGCATCCTGGTTATGTACACATAAGATTTTCAATCCTTTCCTTTCCCCACCACTTGTGACTTCAAGAAATTTTAAATGTGCATTTGATGTGCTTTCTGACCTTGACTTTTGAGCATTCAGGCCAAGCACTCAATCATTACCATATAAGTTCATACCCTTGACATACCATGAGTAATTGATCTCAACTCTCAATTATTATGTTAAGCTTATATGGATTTAGAAAGATGAGATCCTTCCTAATTAACCTCAAGTTTTTTGATAAGATTACACTCAAGATTGACACTGACAGCTCATAATTTATCTGAATTTTAAGGAAGCTCTTCATAAATTGCCAAGCCAGGACTTCAGTGTTACTACAGAAATAGATTTCAAAATGCACTAAAAATGCTGAAAATGGGAAGGAGTTTTGTAAGCAACTCTAACAGGGGCGGAAGCTGTGTTACACCCACAGGGGACAATGTTTCAAAGACCCCAAAGGAAGAACCCAAATGGAAGGCTGTTTTTCATGGTCACTAACATGAGCTAAATTTTATTGATCAAAATAAACAATGAAAAGGTAAAATAAGAGGCAAATCTGCAGGTGGTAAAACTCCAGAGCCTGATTCTCATGGGCTTGGTTCCTGGTGGTTAGATTCACTTGAGCCTAAGCAGGTCTTTAATGAAAGCCTTGCTCTGGGGTGCATCCTGCAGTGCTTCTGATGGGAACTCTGCTGCAGCCTAACAGGTAAATTCTGTTCTGGCCATCCCACTCTCCATGTCCTCTCTCCAACCTGCTGCTGTGCCTTTGTTTTTTTTTAAACTTTAAGTCTTTCTGAGGGCTGTCCTTTTTCTAGTGTGGTTCTGTGGCTTCCAGAGGATCAGCTGCTCAGGGTCAGTCCCCAGTTAGCATCATTCTGTTAAGGTAATGAGGGTTGAATTAATGCAAAGTCAATCAATCCTGCCAATTCACACCAGCTAAGAGTTAGCTGTAAAAATGTAACAGTTTTTTAAATGCATGTTTAAAGGAATTGATCTTGTTACTGTTCTGAGTAACTATTTTGCTAAAAGTATGTGGAGCTGTGGGCTGCCTGGCTGTTATACACCAACAGGATCATATTCCTGCGTGACTTTATACTTACATGGATTCCAAAACAGGAGAAAATGTTGTTAGCAATGCAACTGAAATAGATGATGCTGTGTGACACTGCAAGGAACGCAGCATTTTGTATGGAATGGGATGAATGAGTACGGGCACTGAATAAGCTAGGGGGAAATTTCAGCAGCTGATTATAGAAGAGCTGCAAGTACTGTCCTACAAACTTGATTTGTGAAGCAGGACACCAGTGTTCTGATAGGGAGGAATTAATATGGATTCAGGTAAAATGGGAATTTTCATGTGGAGTCATTTTTATTTGAGATTGATTAGTCTGACCTTCACTATCTTTCTAAAGACAGTGCAGTAAGTTTTGTTGGCTTTTTTCCCCTCTGGTCTCACTGAGATTAGAGCATGGATTGGCAGACAGACCCGCCTCGTGTGCTGCAGAAAATGCAGCAGAGAATATTAGGTCAGAAGCACTGGGAGAAGACATTTAAACCCTTCCACATCGATGTTGATAAGCAGAGCTGTTGATGGACAGCTGTTTGCAACATTATGGTCAAGTATTTGTAGACCTAAGGGAATCAGATACCAATGTCCTCATAACTGCTAGCCTGGTAATTAAATATGACAGTCTTATCATACAGTATTATCAGCATTTTGAAAGTATGTCTCAAAGACAGAGATACAACAGTCCTCTACAGTTTGGCATCAGACAGCAAAACATGTTTAGCATGAAAGATAAATTTTGAGATTCCAAATATATAGGGTTAAGACCTCGATAATGGAAGGTAAAGTAATTTAAAAAATGTTGTATACCAAGAAAGATAAATGTGTTAGAACTGTTACAGTGACCCTGCAATAGTCCCAGAAGGGTAGAACTCTTACAGTGATGCCATTCCCTTTAAGGGCTGGTTGCTGTTCTCCATAGTTTTATTGATTAGTATCTTTATCAGTGAAGACTTCCACTGAAATTAATAGGATTAAATGTGTTGGCATGGCCTGACCCTTGAAATTTTAAGAATATCTACAACATTGCCAGTTTCTGACTGTGTAGGTCCATTTTGCTGTAATATTTGAGTGCATCACTGCTTTTTTTCCTCTTTTTTTTTTTTAATTTTTTTTTTTTTAAGCCAGTTCTGGTTTTACCACTACAGAGTCTCAGTGAAAGCAGTTTTGAAAACCAAATATGTCACTTAAGTGAACAAAAAATCAATAGCACACAAAATTCTGGGAAACCCATTCTCCAGGAAACATACGTCTATATTTTATCTTCTTGACTTCAATTATCAGCTTTGCCAACTTCTGCTAGAGACATTTTCCTGGCTCTTCAACTCATTCCTCATCAATCCCTGATGCTCTCTCTATTTTAAATGACTGTGTAGTTCCTCGGCCTCCTACTTTTCAGCTGATACTACCCACTTAGATTTTGACACCCATTCTCATGCTTAGTTTTACTCTGCTTATAAAGTGTTGCCACTGATTTTGATGGCAAAATACTGTGATTATTTCTGTATATGTTGCACAGGTAACAATCCTTCCCATCAGAAGTCAGATAGCTTTAGTTGAGCAAAGACATTGCTGCCTTACTGGTTAAACTGCTGTGATCAAAACCTGTGTGTGAAAGCACCTTCTTGTCCACGTGTGAACAAGAGCTGAATTTCAGCAAATTCTTTTCCTCTTGAGCTGTGCTTTATGATTTTAATGGCATTTATTGATGTAGCGAAAGTGCTGTTCCTCACCCACTTTTGAAGACAGCTGTAGGAAAACCTGTGTCATTTACCTCTTCCAGTTTATTTAACTGAGTTAGCTCATCTGAAAACATAATTGTGACAGTTGCAAGGGAATCAAAGCCTAAATCCTCTCTGGAATAGAATCTTGAATAGTGTAAAAAAGCACTGTGCCTCCCTTGTCTACAGTAGACTTGCAAAAACTGGCATCTGCACACGCTCTGTTTTGTTGCTCAAGAGGATGGTAAAATTCCTTGGGAGGAAAAAATCAGGTTACCAGTTGAACTGCACAAACGTGCTGCTGGTCAAAAGCTAGGGACTGTGGTTAAGTTAGAAATATTTTAAAATGTCACTTCATTGGTGTTTCATTAAAAGGTCATCTGGCATCTTAAATAATAGGTGATTTCTAAAAGCAGAGTGTGGAGATGGAACAGATACTGGACATGGAACATGCACACCTAAGTGTTATCTTATTTCCCTTTTTTCCCATTATAATATTTGTGAAATGAGTATTCTCCCCAGGTTCTTATCATCATTTGCCCAGCTTAATTAAGCTTTTTAAGGTCAATAAGTGTCTTTCTTGGCATGCTCAGGAAAAGTCTTGACCAACCCTGTCAGAGTAGTAGATCTGCATCTTTTTCAGGCAGCAACCCAGGTATCTACTCAGCTGCTCAGAGGCTGATGGTGATCTTAAAAAGTGACTGCCTGAACTACTTTCTTGTTTCATTTTCTGTAATGAGTTTCAGATTTTAATTTATCAGAAATATAAAAAACAGCTGATGGGGCATGTCTAAGACTCTTGACACAGACATCTTCTTTATCTCCCTCAGTTTTGGAGTTGTTCATTTCCTCCTCAGAATTACAAGCCCTCCTTATAGAAGGGGTCTTGGAAAAGGCAATAAGTGTTATCAAAGACCTACCTGCAAAAGGCAATAAGTGTTATCAAAGATTTACCTGAAGAATAATGCTATTATACTGGCCTCAGTTAGTGAATAGGCTTGAGTTTAGTTCTCTTCACAAGAAGCATTTCTTCCACCCTTACTTATGAGCAGGAACAAAATTGCTGTTTCATCTCCCTCGTGGAATCTGTGATATATAAGGCATCTCAAAGGAAATTTACATCAGCCTGTTATGACTTTATACCTCCCCCATCAAATAATGGCCTTGAGCATGGAACAGAGACCTGAGGGAAATATGACAGAGAAGGAAGAAAGCCAAGCAATTAATAATATTTATAATACTTCCTACATGCAATAACCTATGATAAGGTTAGTTCCTTTTTTTTTTTCCTTCATTATTTCTCCACATAGAAGTTGCTGCATGAAGTCAGTACAAATACGTGTACCAAAAAAAGCATGAAAAAGACTTGTTTCAGGTTCTCTGTGTGTGTGTGTGTTATGATTTTTCTAGAAGTTTAGGTGTTTCTGGAGTGTAGGAAAAAGTAGAATCAATTTAATTTATACTGTACACTGTGAATACCCAGGGAATCCTTGTGCTCCGTGATATATCTAGGTCTTGTACAGCTAAAAGTACACAACAGAAAACTTGGGTATTTTACTGGCATGAGATCACTTTTCTTAAATAAGCTCAAATAATTGAAAGGATATGAAAGAACTGAAATCTAAGTATGACAAAAAGAACTGTGTGAAAAAATATACTGTATGTTCACTGAAGGGTAATTTGCCCAGGTGTAATTAATGAGTTACCAGCCCATCACACACATAATACTGAAGGAAAGAGATGGTAGGAAAAATTAAAGGGATTACAAGAGTGTATTATTTGGGTTGATGTGAGTTAAGGATGGTGCTACTCAGCATAGCAGGGCCAGAGGCTGGCTTAGAGGACAGAGCTGCTGATGGAAAAAGTCAACATGTCAAGTTACACTCCTAAGTGGAGCTGATTTTATGGTGGGCTTTTCACACAGGTGACATTACCTAGTTTTTAATTACTGCAGACAGAACGTCTTAACATAGATTCACTGGAGGACATATCAGTTGTCATTTTGTTGGTTCCAGTAAGTGCTCCGAGGTCCCAGTTGTTACTGTCTGTGAAACATGCTTTGTAAATCTTATCCTATGTGAATATCCTTGGCTATTGATTCTTCTGTGAACTTGGCAGTCCTGTCAATAAAGGGGAAAAAAAAAAAAAGCATTAAAGGAAAATCAGTGTCCTTGCCTTATGCAGTAACCTGAACAGTTCTTGGGAAGGAGTCCAGTACAGGCACAGTAGCATGGTTAATTAAAGCAGTAACATCATTAGTATACTAATTTGGGAGTGTGTAGATGTTGGTTCCGTGTATATCAGGGACACGGTGTAATTGTTGCCCTTCTGTTCTTGGTTTATAGTTTTCTGGAATTATGTGCAGGCTGAGGCAAAAGTAGAATCGCTAAACCAGTCAACCAGTACCTGAATTAAAAGACATATAATTTTAGGGAAGGCTTTTTAGTGCCAGAAAGAGCACAATATTATCAGGTTATTTGGGCACTGGAAACCTGAGGAAGCTGTTCTGAGATGGCTAATGCATGGCTCTGGACTTCTGCCAAGGAGCCATGGGGATCCATAACAAGGCAGAGGATTTTGAAAACTTGCTCTCCTGGACCCATACACCCAGATTAATGTCTGTGGGTCAGGTTTCTCTCTAGTCTGACACTGCAGCCTGGTTTATTACCTTACACTGTAACTCCAACAGGGCAGTGCCACACTCTTGTCTGCTGCAAACTGGGAATGTTATGAAGAAAAAAAGATTTTTACTTCCCCTCTCCTCTTCATTCAGATTTCATTAGTTAATTGGATGCACGAGGTACTGCATAGAGCTACAGAATGATGCTGAACCTCTCCTCCAGTCTCTGTCCTAATTTGTATGGAGCAAATTACTTCTACTGAGAGGTCACAGAAAAAAAAATGGTGCTGACTCAGAAACATGACATTCCTTTTTCAACACTGTTAAAAACTGGAATAATGAAAATTTCAACACCTCTCCCACTACTAGTGTAAATAAAATATCATTCAGTGTGTCTCACACTAAGTACATTTAAAAGAAGGACTTGAACTGTAATGTGTAAATTAAATAGAAAGAGGCAAAACCTGCCCTCATGCATACACTGACTGCTGAAAGACCACAACCAAATAAGAGCAAATTTCGGCCCCTGTAAGATCACAGCAAAACTTTATACAGTACCTGCAAGAATTCAAAGCAGCTCACTCAGCAAATTGTTATCTTGTGTTTGGAAAAGCAAACCATCGGGACTGTAGGATCAGGCTTGCAATCCATGATTTAATATGTGTTTGTCACACAGGTCAGTATTCTCATGGCTCATTCATGGAGAACATAAAAATAGCTACGGACACTGCAAACATAGTGTGAGCTCACCTTACTGCTTTGAGAATATTATACTCATTATGGGTTTATGGAAGGAAATGAACTTTTGGATTTTCTCATGAAAACATTGGAAAAATACCAATTAAACCAAAATCCTAAATGCACTGGCACTTTACCTTTCAGAAATGAGACTGGCTTAGAAGTTGTGCTGATCTGCACACAAAGAAGAGCCCAGAGCCTGTTGGAGAGGCTGATCACATGCTGTCTGAAAGGGATAAAGATCACCAACCTCAAACCATCAGTGCCAATGAAAATGGGTGCATTCATCCAAACTTCTGGATTTCTCAGAGGTGCTATCCAGTCCCCCACACCTCATAGGCTACCTTCAGAACTGGCCTTCTGAATCCTGGGATCTTCCATGTGGATACAGGGACGTGCAAGAGCTGCCCCAGCCTCAGTCCAATCTTTGCCCCATGTTTTCCTCCCATCAAAAAGTAAAAGCTGAGAATATTTTTCATATTCTGCTCTCTTTAGAGAATCGCTGCTGCTTAGAAATTCACGTTACTTCTCTCTCAGAGAAGAAGCTGTTACTAGTTATTACTTCCTACTAGGAATGGAAACCTGATTGGGCAGCTCCGTAAGGAGAAAATGCATTTCCCAGCTGGTCTTTATTTATGTATTTTCCATTGTGAAGCCTCCAGTGCTTGGGACTGATACTTTCGGACATTAAAAGTGTTCCTTGTGAAACTAAATAGCGTCAAGCAAAAATTTTTCAAGGCGTTTGTCCAAGTGTTGCACTTGGGCTGTTGCTCAGAGGTGACCTTGCGTCTCCCCAGCGCAGAGCTGCGGCAGGACAGCAGAGGGAGATGGTGCTCAAAGGAGGGGGAAAGGCTCGGGCTTCCCCGGGACACCCACGGCCAGCGGCAGCACCACGGGCAGCCCAGGAGCAGCCCTCCATCAGAGGCACTGAGCGCATCTCAGGCGCTGTGCTGCCCTGTGCAGGAGCGCTGGGGTGCATCGGCCGCAGCCGCTGCCTCCCCGCGCTGCCCCAGCAGCGGCCGTGGCCGCCCGGGCGGGTCCCGCTCCCTGCGCCGGGTTCCGGCACGGAGCCAGCGGGCTCCTTGGCCATTCCTCGCAGGCACTGACCTTGCTGGGTCACAGCGGCACAATGTACTGACTTCATTGAGGCGTGCCCTTTGGTGAGGGTGTGTTTAGTGCATGCGTTGGGTCTGAAATTAAAATGCTAAAATACGGTTCCAGGAGAAAGTTTAACAGATTATTATCTTTCCTGCACGGAAGGAAGAGAGTGCTAGGACGTATCTGTTTAAAGTGGCTGTGCAAATGACGTTTTGATGTTCCATATTTATAATGCTCTCCCCCAGTCACTTATGTATAAAGGGCTGGATTATACCAGCCTGCCCCAGAAGGAGGTCAGAGAATGAACCTGAATCCGGGCTGCTCCCAAGGGCCAGCCAGCCTTCCCCCTCCACAGAACCACACAACATCATTGAGGTTGGAAAAGACCTCCGAGATCATGGAGTCCAACCTTTTCCCCTGCTCCCTGTGGCTGGGATGCCACTTTGATCAGGGTAACATCAAAGCCTGATTCTTCCATGCTGAGCTGTAGCTCTGTGGTGGTGTGACCCTTAGCCCCTGCTTTCAAGGTAAGCCAGAGAAGGATCGATAGTCTCATCTGAAATCCAAGCTCCACTTTTAACTCACCTGTCCCACTATGAGTTTCACTTTGTTAGTGATGGAGAAGACCACCTCCTGCTCCATTCCACCATGGTACCTGACACTGCTGGAGTAATACACTCCTGGGTTTGTCAGCAGAACCAATCTGAGTCTCCCTGAACAATTTACTCCGGTTGCTTTTTACCTTTTTATCTTCTTTATGGAGATTTTTGGGAAAACAACAACAACAACAACAACAAAAAAAACACAACAAAAAAAAAAAAAACCCAAAAAAACCCAAAAAAACCCACAAAAAAACCCCACCCCAAAGTCGAAGAGCCCCTGTAAATTTTAATCCAAGTGCAACAACAGAGTGCCAGTCAGCTGACAATGGCAGAGTAATTGATGGTGCAAAATGTACCATTAGCTTTCTGGAGATGTTTTCTACTGGCTTAAATACTTGTGTTTGATGAATCCAGTGTTCATGGTTGAAGCTGAGTCAGAATCCATGGCAGGCTCAGAACCATACACCTTTTGGGCTTTGCAAGAAAGACAGAAATCAAAAATAACCCTGTCGAGTTGAAAGAAAAAAAATTCTTTATTCCTTTGCCACGTGGATCTTCTGACAACATGGATTTGTTACAGCTTAACTAAAGCTGTGGAAGTTGGAAGAACTCTGGTTTGCAGTACAAGATCCAGTAGGGTTCAGGGTGGCAAGTCAGAGACCCAAAGACATTAATTTGCAAGCAGACTCCTTCAGGAAACAGTGCTTTTAATGTGCACTATAAGCTAATAAGCACTAATAAGCACCTGTTTCTCTTCCTTACTTGGAAAAAGGTATGAAGTTCCTCTTCCCTAAGCAAAAGTGTAGTGCACCAATGTTCAACCCCTGGGAAACAGTGGGTCCTGGCCAGAAAGGCTACAAAAGGGATTTTGTTCCTTGAATGAACCTCCAGAATTTTAGATCTCCCTCCATATTCTCCTCTACCCCACCAGTGGCACAGGGTTCTTCTTCTGGGTTGTTGGTTTTCATCTCCTAAAAGAACTAGGGAAAAAAAAGAGGTGAATGGTGCCTTTATCTACCCCTGACTTCATCATCACCACTTAGATGCTACGGACAGAACCTTTGAAATACTTTCTGACTGTTTCAGGTTTTGCATAGTTCATGCTATTTTTTACCAGAAAGAATATTCTAAAATTTGAACACTGCCTTTCACACTTGATTGTAAATTTTAAATACTTATTAAAATAAGATACTAAGTCTTCACTGATTTCTCCTGGAGAACAATTTCTTCCCCTGTTTTTCACACAGAATATATCTGCAGTGGCTGGAAAGAAAAATGTGGAAGATAAGCTAGAAAATCAGCAGCAATAAGGCATCAACTATGTGTCAATAAGATACTGCTATAGTAGTTAAATTGCTACCTCCTGTAGTTACTGAATACTCCTCAATAGTAATAAGACCTCCACCTTCCTATGGCTCTGGCATACTTTTAATAAAACTTCAGAAAGTGCATTTCTAGTAGGAAGGATTGCATGTGTTTCTAGAGCAGAAAAAACCCAGCTGACCTCTGTCTAAAGACCAAATTGACTTACAGTTGGGAAAGGTTTAGTGCTCCAATCTCTTTTTTAATAATACCATTTCTCTTTGTTGAAATCTTATCTCTATCTGTTTGGTTTTTTTTTTTTAGTGGAAATATTTATTTGAAGAGGTTGGTGAGGACATTATTGGGAAGCAGTGGGGAAGGCTGTTTTAATGGGACTCCTGCTTTGGTTAGCAACCTCTCAATGGATGCTTGTCTTAACACACAGCTTCTGGGAGCTCCTTCAGCCCTGGATAATTATTCAATGGGACACATCTGGTTCTTACAGAGTCAGCACTCCCACTGACTTCACTGGGACTGCTGCTGCAGGATTCAGCCCCACAAGAGCTAAATAGAGAACAGAGATGAGGCTGTTTTGCTGAGGCAGAGAACAGTGGTTGGTAAAATAAATTCACTGAAGGAAGGAAAGGAAATATTCCTGCAGCATTGTGTTGACCTTTGGGAAACTACTCTAAGGTATTTTTCCACCACAACTGGGAGAGGGCTTCAAGAACAGCTAAGATAGGTGGGGCAAGTAGAGTTAGTTGGCTATTTTTGTCATTTAGTGGTTTTGGGAGTTTTTTGAAGTTGGGGGTTTTTTTTGTTTGTTTGGGGTTTTTATTGTTGTTGTTGGTTTTCTGAGGGTTTTTTGTTTGTTTGTTTTTTATGTTTCTAACTAAGCAGGGGTTTGTCTGCTTTATTTTCTTATTTTTGCTGGTGTGACTTTTGTCTCATTTGGTGTCTGTTGTGGTAACCTTCTACTAGGACATCTATATAGCAGTGATAAGAAAAGTGAGAAAAAGAGAGAGTACTTTCAGATCATAGGACAGGGAATGAAAGTGAAAGTTTCTCTGATTTGAAAGGGAAGAGGAAAACATGCTTGGCTTTACAGCTGAGATACTACATTTGAAGAAAAATGCAAATAGAGTTCATGCTTCATAACTTCTCATTGTCTCATTCTCCATCAGAATGGAATAGATCTGAGGCTGCTGAAACATGAATAGTACAGGTAAATTAAAGGTTTATACCAACACCAACCTATTAATTAAAGAAAACTGAAATTACAGGAGACAGCAGGACTTTAAGGAGTGTTTCAAGAAGACTGATAATTTTGAAGATCACTACAGAAAATGAAACTAAAATGAATTTGGAGGACTAATAGTTCTGATGGGTGAAGTGGGCATCTGATGGTGCATATGGTCTGGGAAGAGGAAATACAGGTTGTTGAAACTAATTAGGGATAAAGTGAAAAGAACTGCAGGTCATATGTTGAAGAAGCTCATGAGGGAAGTAAATCCATGTGAATACTCATAGCAGCTCATGGCACTTGCTGGGGGAGGGGGAAAGACATGGGAAGCAGGAAGAAAGATGAGTCTTGAGTGTGAGGAAAGCTGACAGTGGCCTAAAGCATACCAGGCAAAGCTGAAATCTAGTACTGGAGAGGGCTTTCAGAGAGAAATGGAGCTGCTGAGGGCAACATGAGAAGGGACGGAAGCAAACTGTAGAACAAACCAGGGGTGAGGCCAATGGAAGGAGCCAGGGGAAATAAGATAAAATGATAAAGGGATTTGGAGAAGAGAAATTTTATCTGAAAAGTCAGAAAATGTGGGAGAGCTTTAAGGAGGTAGTGTCCCTTATTTTCATCCTACAACCCTGCAGCAAGTATTATAAAGGGGACATACCAGAAATCTTTATTCATTGGTGATCTCTGTCATAATGGCCCCTTGGAGGTTTTGGCAGACTCCAATTTAAAATAGCTCTGAGATACACTGACATTAAAAAAAAAAACCAAAAAAAACCCAGTGTAGCTTCAAGAGATTTTAAAACTGCTCTAGCTCAATGAGGAGTCTTCACCTGCAGCTCAGGGTCTGGAGCTCCGCTTTGTATTTCAGCTTCTCCAAGCAGCTCCTGGTTTTATAATCTGTTAATGCAGTGATCCTTTCCCCTGAGCAACATCACCAAAGGTAATGCTGGAGGGAAGGGGGCAGGTGGGGATGGTTTAGTGCTTTTCTGGCAAATGTGTTGATGAGGGGGCTCATTACATGGGTAGCTCAGTGACAGGGATGGTTATCTGACCTAAGCAGGGCTTTGCCTCTTTACCATAGCTTCTCCTTGTGGCCTGACAATTTATGAACACGAATCTCTAGTCCTCTGCTGTCTGTGGCTTCCATGTTACTGCAGGTTCATAGGACAGGCTGTTTTCAGAGGCTCCCAGAAGTGCTCAACTCCCTTGAGAGAGTTAGATAAAGACCTATTTCTCATAGTGATGTTTATTAGGAGGTTTTATGTACTCCAGTGAGGAGGAAGGGAACCGAAGGTTGCAGGTGAAGTACATCTGGAGCTCAGCTGAATGCAGCTGTCAGCATTGTACAGGTTTGAACCCAGGCTACTGTGTGCTTCTCTGTGGCCAGGTGGCAACCAGTGCTGTGGCCTGAATGACACTTTGGAAATGAAAAGAAAGTCTGTAACTGAAGTCATATTAAAATCCTGATTCAGAGAGCCAAATCAGGTAACTTTTACTTACTCTGGTGAATAATTCATTACTCAACTAATGCTTTGTGCAAGCTGATGAATTAAAAAGACAGAGAAGCAGAGCTGGAAGTCCTTGCTGGTGTAAATCACATAGTTGAGCTCAGTGAGACATGCCTACTTGCACTGGTTGCAAAACTGACAACACTTCTGAAGAACACAGGAGATAAAAACATTAAACAAGAGAAAAAACAGATGGTTGAGGTTATGGCATGTCCCTCCCTGGCAGTGTATGGACTGAAGAGAGAACTGAAAAAGTAATTGTTTCTGAATTATGTAAATGGTGGATGTTTCTTTTTCTGTTCATTTCTTCATAAACTGTCTGTGGAAGAGGTCACAGTTTCACAACTCTTCCTTACTTTAAATTATTTGTCAAATTCTTCCTGCAAACAGAAAGAATTTTAATTCATTGTGGAAGAATTCTGAGCAGATGTGTGGGTCTTTTAGGGTCTGTGAATTGTCTTCTTTTCTTCTCTCCCATTGACTTTATGGGGATTAGGTCACCAACTTGAATGATGGATGCACATCAAAAAAATTATGCTTTAATAGCCATGAGCTACACTTGCTTTTTGAATTTCATAGAAACAGATCCAGTTCCAGCTGGAAAATGTCAGGTTCTGAAAGGCAACATTTTTTCCAAGAGAAGTGGGGTCTGGAGGCTCTTGTCCTAGCTGAGTTCAGTGAAATGTTAATGAAGCAAGGAAGGACAGAGAAATAATCCTGTCTCTCTAAGGAGGTGCTGGCACCTCCTTCACTACAGTCAGTGAGATCAATAGTCAATTCAAAGGTGCAGAAGAAAATGTGTCATTGCTAGTTTTCAATCTCACTTTAATATTTGAAACTGAGCCACTTCAGACAATCTGGGGCTGGTTTTCACCCACTGAAGTTACAGGTAAATCAAGAAGCTGACATGGATTTTGTACGTGCTCCCAAACTGGGAGCATCTTTAAAATCCTGTATGCAGCTAGTTTATAGCACTCGTAGGAGGTCGGAGCCTGCCCTTTCAACAGAAACAGCTAAATCAAGAGGGTATAATAAAAGCACTGAAGGCTTCTTTAAGCCAAAAGAGGATAGTTTAAAACTTATCAGCCCTTCTCCCACATGGAAATTGCTGTGTCTCACAATAACATTTACAGTTCTGTCTGTCTAGTTGTGTCAGCAGGGAAAACACCACTTGAGCAGGCACTGGAACACGTTCTGATGTTGACCAGGAATAGAAACACAGACACTGGTGCCTCTGGAAAATGATGACCCAGATATTTTTCCACTGTGAAGTTATCAGTCAAACATATAAATGCAAAACTTGTAACACCTTGATATGAATTCTTATGGCATTTAATGTCACAAGTTGGGGTGATGTCATAACACTAATGATGCATTTACCAGACCAGACTTTAACAAGTTAAGATTAATGAACTGTTCCAAGACAGAACTTTTATATCTGCTGCTTATACACATGGAGTATTAAAAAGAAAAAAAAAATGGGCTGCCAAAGCACCGATGACCTGCAGATTATTGAAATAAATAGCTGATGATGCAAAAAGTGCTGAGAGAGGGAGGAGCTAACTCAGGCACCACAACATGAGCCCACTCAGGCACCACAACATTGGATGTATGTATCCTTGTTTGGGGCTGTGTCACACTGATTACCACTGTTCTGTGTGTGCAGAACATCAAGGGGACTTGTTCTGCCATGGTGACAGGATATTAATTGAAAGGAACAAGTTGTGTATATTTAAGTGTGAAAAGAACAGCATGTTCACCCACCTGAGTGGTTGTTATTTTCTAAATGTCTGTCTTCAGCAGGCCTCATTCCCAGGGTACCTGATACAGCCTAGCATTGGCAAGTGTCTCTAAAATTAGTATTAATTATTTCATTACAGAAAAATCTCCACATCATAATAAATCATCAAAACCCCCATAATGCAAAACATGAAAACATCAACATTTTTATAAAATCTTCCACACAAAAGTCTCAAACTCCCTCAGTCTAAACATCCTTTGTTTGTATTTTTAGTTGCTATGAATACTAAAGAACTTTTTCTACATATTGCAACAGATACTTACTGATTTTTACACATTCCCTGATGTGTATGTATTTTTATTCCCTTTCCAACACCAGAACTCGTATACTTTGAAGGTAAATGGTTGCTGCAACTGAAAAATATTCAGTATGATCTCAGAACAGCTTGTAACAGAACGTGAGCTAAAACCCCCCAGTTGGTGAAATAAGGATATGGTTAGGTGATACAGAGTTACATAAGCACAAATTCTCCAAGGACATTTTGATGAAGTCCTCTATTGCTGTGAAAAGCTGCACAAGATTATTAATAACCACAAGTGGTCAGAGTGTTTTGCATGGTCAGAAATGGAATAAAAATAACCCATCATTTTAACAACGTGCTAGTAAAGAAACACACTTCATGTTATGGTACCATCCTTGCTGTGATAGATCACAAATCCATTGAAATATTGATTTTTCTACAAGCAACTGATGTGCAATGTCCAAGGAACTGTGCATCCATTGCTCTGAGCTTGAGAAGCAGTGTGTGACGCTCTTGAATACACCTCAAAGTAATAACAGATTTCTGAGGGGAAGCAACTGCAATTCTCTGTAGAGACTGAAGGGTGTGTGATAATCAGAATCCCCCCAGAACAATAAGGGAAAGCTGGAAATGGGAATCACATTCTTTTTGGTGAGGTATTTTCCTAATCACATGCTCTTAATGAAAATTATGTGGCAGGGTCACTGAAAATCAGGTTAACCATATGGCGAGCACAGTGCTTGCTTCGTAATGTGTGGGTTTGCTGAGGATTAGAAATCTATTAGAGAGCAGATTTGGAATTCCATTGAAGAAAGTAATGAACTGCATTTCAGTGCAGAGAAAGTAATCTCAGATAAGCAGAGAGCACAGTCAGTTTGACAGTGTGCTGAAGAGGTTCAAGAGGTGAAGTAAAAGTCACGCAAAACCACTGAGGAGATACACTGAGGTGAAGTTCTTTTATTTATTTATTGTACTGTAGGTTTCTTGAGGAGGAGTTCTGCAGATTAAGTGCATGCAAGAGCAGGTCTATTAAAAGCAGCTCTCAAAATACTGAACACGCAGGGCTGAAGAATCACTTGGCTGAGAAGCAGATAAAAAGTCTCAAAAATCATTCAAAAAAGAAATTAGAAGCTAGTGAATTATCTTGTTCCTAAATGTTCAGTGAGCTATTGGTAGATCAAAATTATGTATGAAATGAGTCTACACAGACCCCAATTTTCATTTAGCAAACCAGAATCCAAACCCCAAAACCCTAGAAGGAATTTCTGTCCAGTGATACGATGAACTGTTAACAAACTCGTGACTGAGGCTGGATTTTCTCATTTATTTGAATATGGTACCTATGTTCCCAGTGAAACTGCATAAATGTGTTTTTTCAAAACAAAGAGTGGTACCACAGAAATCAGTATGCAAACAGTGTGTTGCTGCAATATCATTGCCAGGCTTCCTTGGATTCCAGACTTGACATGTCATAAGAATTTATTTTCTCTGCATAGCATGTATATTGGGCCTAAATTAGCTGTCAGCACAGGTAGATGCTTCACAAGTAGTGAATTTTTACTTTTTCTTTCTGTGCTATGGGAAGCATTGAACTCTATGATGTGATAGGGTGTAATTTGCTTTCCCCTGCTGCCCCACTATCAGCAGATAAAAAAGTGTGCCATTTCTGGGTGTGCCTTTGTTCCTACAATTTAACAGTTCATACTGCTTACAGAACACTGAGAAAGTTAAAGTATTTGGAGACATAATCTGCTGTTTATCTTGAATAGCATCTCACAAGATGCTCTTCCATTAGCAGACATATAAAGAGAGGCTCTGAAGAGAGCAGGGGGATATCAGACTTCCGTCTGTACCTAAGAGACAGTTTTTAGCTCACAGATTGTCTGACCTGGGTTTCAGGGGTCTTGGGGTCAACGTTTGGCTCTGATTTCTGTGTCTCCTCACACAAATCATTTAATCATCACCCATGCCTGTTCTGCATTAATAGAATTTATCTGCAGTGTGGAATTTATCCACCCTGAAGGACAAACGCTAAGAAAGTATTTATTCTCAAGGTACTGAGATCAGCCACCCACAGGCCTTCTTGCTCAATCTTTTTCCCCATAATTTCTTACATGCAATAGCAGATAATTTTTCATCCACTCTCAGGCTTTTCTTCTGGTTTGGGATAGATTTTTTTTGGCTTTTTTTTTTTTTTTTCTTTTTGAGGCTGTGTGCAGATCTGGTTTGCTGCTTGTTCTTTTAGCTTGCACATTGATGCACTATTTTACTCTCTTTTACCATTATTTCCTTTAATGTGTTTTCTAATTGCATGGTCTGCCCTACTAAGCTACAGTTTAGAATCACTTTTGATGTTCACCTTGCAGCACTTGTGTTTCCACTGCAGAGTTACAATGAAGTCTGCTTCTCCTCGCTTGTCCCCTCCTGCTACAAAATGCTTTCTCTCCTATTTCCATTCTAGAGTCTTCCTGACCAAACAGTTTTTCTCTTCCAGCTGAAATTCCATGCTTACAATCCCAATCACATTTTTCCCAGCCTGCATCCTGTTTCAAAGCGTTCCACATCTTTAATCTTGACTTTTCTGGATAAGTTTCAGCAGTTTATTCCAGTGCAAACTGGGTATACCTTCCTTCCTGAAAAGACCATTTGAGCTTTCAATCTCCTCCCACATTGCTCTGCAGTCTTTTTAGAGATTCTATGTCATCTTCTCCCCTGATTCAGGTGGAAGTTCCCAAGTCATGCTCCTTCTCTAATCATCTCCAGTTGCATCAATGCCATCCTGTTTTATCTTCAGTTTGTATCTGTGTTTTCCCTCCTTTCCTTCCTTTCTCTTATGATGCTCCAGCTTTTCCCTTCACAGCACAACCACGCTTCAGTCTTTCCTAGTACAAATTGCATATGCACCCTTAGCTTCATGTGCCTTTGTGTTCTCCTTTGTCTTTTCCCTTTTCATTTATGTGTGACTGAAGGTGCAACTCGGAACTTTGAAGGTCTACTTTTTCAGTTATATACTCACTTTTCTTCCCCTCTTGCTTCATCAGAGATATCTCACTGAGGTCACTAAAACCTTTTCTCTCAGAAATGGCCAGGACTTATTCAGGGCTTCTTCTTCTTGACACATTAATTACGTTCATATCAGCTATCAAACATATCAAGTCTTTCTCATGATGCCACTCATTCTTGGGCAATGGTCCCAATAAACACCTGCAAATTGTCATGTTTATTATCTTATCATGCTTCAAATCTTCTTTAAAATTCTTGTCAATAAAAGCATTGGTGATCCAACTCCTCTCTGCCATGCTGGCCAATACTGTTTCAGTTTTCCACATGTAGATCCATGTTAACTCTTAATGTTACTCCTTTTGCTCTTGTGGCAGTACCTGTCTGTTATTCTGGATCTGTGTATCCAGAGTGTAGCTGGACTGTGTAGCTCAGTCAGGTCTTGCTCCATAATTGCTGCCTGAAGTTCTACTGCAATTGTAATACCATTAATAGTAGACAGAATCCTATTGACATTCAGCACTGTAATCAGCACCTTCAAAAATGCTTATAAATAGTACAGAGAAATTATTGGCAGGAAGGTCAGATGTTTCCTAGGTTGTTTAAATAACAGAAAACAAAATTAAATTCCTCTTAATGAACATGGCTTGAGTCTGATTTTCATGGATTAAAGCAGATTAACCCACTAAACATAGCTTCAGTTCCTGATGCAATTATTTCTTTTCCCAAAGCTAAAAGATGTCTAAGTCCTTCTTCTATTGATTCAGTCTTCTTTTTTCTTTTTTTTTTTTTTTTTGTCTTTGTGAAAAACAAGGATTTAGGTGAAAAATCTGGCAAAGAAAGTGTTATAGGGCAGGTTGCAGTCACCTGTTCTGAGTGTTGACTGAGAAGGATAATCAGATGTGAGTGATAATTCAGTGAGTGGGCTGAACTGTTAAAAAAGAAGTCTTTCAGAAGAGTATTCCCAAGAGACAAGGATGGAACTGTGGTTTTTCTCTGGTGTGTGGCCAAAGATTTTAGTGTGAATACTGGATTATTACAAGCTGTTATTTATGTATGGCAAAGGAACAACCAAGACCTTCCTTACTCTTACATTTTTCTGCTGTCCCATAAAGCCAATAACATCTGTATATCTCTCAAAAGGTATTTAAGCCTTGCATGTACGTGCAGCATCCTCTCCTGCCTTGCTTTGAAGGGCTTCACTCTTCAACTAGGTCATCATCCCATCATTAAGAAAGCAGGATCTTTCTGTCAGGCCCAGTAGAACCTGTACCAAAACAGTGTTCTCTGTATCTCACATTCAGCCTCTCATCTTAGCCTTGCTCACTACAGACTGGCCTTGGATACTCACTGTTTCTTATGCAGTCATCTCCTGTCCTTTTTAGTGGTTGTCTCATCAACAAAATCTCTGCATTTTCCAGCTCTGAACTAGTTTTTATTTCTCAACAAGGCAGTGCCATAGACTATCTTAACATGAGTGTCAAACTTAAAATAATCATCTCTTTATCAAACTTCTGATTTGCAAAACCCTGACCCAGTATGTGTGTATTCATTTAGGTTGGAAGAGACCTTTAAGATCATTGTGTTCTGCTGTTAAAACTATCTAGTCCACCACTAAATTGTGTCCTTAAGTGCCACATCTGCATGACTTCTGAGTGTCACTGTTGTTGACACCCCCACTTCCCTGGGCAGCCTGTCCAAGTGCTTGACAATGCTTTCCATGAAGGAACTTTTTCAAATACCTGATCTAAATCCTTGCTGGAACAACTTGAGGCCCATTCCTTGTGCTCTGCCACTTGTTACTTGGGAGAAGAGCCCAATCCCACCTGGCTCCACCCTCCTGTCAGGGAGTTGCAGGGAGTTGTCAGAGGTTCCCCCTGAGCCTCCTTTTCTCCAGGCTGAGCCCCCCCAGCTCCCTCAGCTGCTCCTCATCAGACTTGTGCTCCAGACCCTTCCCCAGCTCTGTTCCCGTCTCTGGACATGTTCCAGCACCTGCATGTTCTTCTTGCAGTGAGGGGCCCAGAACTGGACACAGGACTGGTGGTGTGGCCTCAGCAGTGCCCAGCACAGGGGACAGTCACTGCCCTGGTCCTGCTGCCACACCACTGCTGATACAGGCCAGGTGCCACTGGCCCTCTTGGCCACCTGGGCACAGCTGGCTCATGTTCAGCTCTAACCTGCTCCCCCAGGTCCTTTTCCACCAAGAATCTTTCCAGGCACTGTGCCCCATCCTGTAGCACTGCCTGGGGTTGTTGTGATCCAAGTGCAGGCCCCGGCACTTGGCCTTGTTGGACCTCAGCCCATGGATCCGGCCTGCTCAGGCCTCTCTGCAGAGCCTTCCTTCCCTCCAGCAGATCCACACTCCAGCCCAAACTGGTGTCATCTGCAGACTGAGGGTGCACTTGATCCCCCCATCCAGATCATCAGTAAAGATATTAAATGGAATTGTCCTGAATACTGAGCTCTGGGGAACACCTCTAATGACTGGCTGCCAACTGGATTTAACTCTACTCATCACCACTCTCTGGGCCCAGCCACCCAGGCTGTTTATTTATTTTTTTATTCAGGAAGCTAATCTCCCTTGTCTCTCTATTACCATCTATTTATATTTTCAGTGTATATTTTTGCTTTCTAAGGCACAGTAGAGCACAATTTTGGAATTACTAAAGTTTTTGCACGGTTATTTCCAGCTTTCTTCCTTATGGATATTACAGTGTGTTGTTTATCAGAACATAATGGTGGATGGAGTTTTGGGAAATTAAAAATTTCTCTGTAGTCTCTGATCTCAGTGTGAGTGCAAGATTAGGGGGATACTGGCCGTGTAACAAGGGAAAATCAAGGAGAAACTCTGTCTTGAAAGGTTTCCTCTCTTAAATCTCCTAAGACATATTTTTCTTGTATTTTGTCAGTCAAGTAAACAAATTTTCCCTTCCTCAATTTTATTTTTTTTTTTTTTTTTGAAGCTCATGGAAGAATCAGGGGGAAACTCAAAGGACTTGATGTTAACCTCATTTAGGGGGCTGAAGTATCCTTCCTAACCTTTCACATCCATCTGGTTTTGATTTCAGGAGGGGAACAGGCAGAAGACATCTTTTTTTTTTTTTCCTGTAGGAAAGTACTGAGACATTTGTACCTTTCCAGGTGTGTTTTTCTGGTGGCCTGCAGTTCACACACACTCTTTGTTCCCTCAGTATAGGGAAGTTGTAGCTTTCAGGATGCTTCACTGCCAGCCACACCCCTCTGACAAAGACTTGGCTTAGTCCATATGCATCCTTCAGAAATACAGGATATTTGGGCTAAATGGCAAAAGAATAATCACAGTTGCTAAGGAGTCACTAAAAGCCCCCTTGAATTTCTACAAAGCCTTTTCTGCAGAGAAGGCTGTGACTCAAGGGTTGTAGTACTTCTTGGTGTGGAATTTTTGAACTCTGTAAGGTCATATAATCACAAGGTGGTGCAAATGTGAAGACTTGACAGGAGGAAGGATGCCCTTTCCATCCATAGCCTCTTGCTACTGAGACAGGACTGACTTGGGATTTTACAGTTCCTCATGCACTGAAAATGGGCTTCAGTCCCTAATATCCATCGTTGGGTCTCCGTCTCTAATGATTAGTCCCTTCAGGCAATATTTAATTGGGTGGTACAGTAATTTTGTGATCAAGATATAAATTTATTACAGGCTGGATTGTGACTGACAAACTCATTTCACCTATGACCTAAACTGAATATGAACTCAACTCTTCTCAGGTAGGAAGATGATGTATAAAATTGTTTTCAACTCATTGCCAGGGGATTTAGAGTGCACGTTTTCAGTGGTTTAATCTGGGATTTAAACCTGAAACCAGTTACTAGAAGATTTTGCCAAAACCGGGATTGACAGATAAAGCATTTTTTTTTTTCCAAAATGGGATCACCTCACAGAACTTTAGTGTTACCAGAATAGTGCTTTTGATGGAAAAGACAAAACCCCTAGTTTTTATTTTAGCATTGAAATACAGGGATGTAATGTTTCTCGGAAAAATGTTTATATGTTATGTTCTTGACTATACACTGAAAGTACAAAAGCTGAAATAAATATTACAGTGTTCACAACATGTGTGTTTTTGTGTGCTGTTGCTAGTGATGATGGATAGAGCAAAATTTTAAAATATACTTTCCATAAAATGGAATATAGACTACTCTAATGGCAGATGTTGGTCAATATCTTTTTTAAAACAAATCCCTAAAAATTTACCATAGCTAGAAGGAAAGGGAATGGTTTTCTCAGACATTTTAATATGCTGGAATTAAGCAAAGCTAAAATTACATTTGTACTGTGCAGTTAATAACTTTTAATAATCATTAAATTTCTCTCTTTCTTAACAGAAGTTAAGGACTTTCTAGCTTTAAGGCTGGGTGAACAAAGACCTTTCAAGAACATTTCCCTGCTGTTCTGTAGGTTTATTGTCTTAATAGATATTCTCATTGATCACTGTTTGCTTTACATTTTTTCACTTCATATTTAAAATTGACATATATTTGAATACTTACCATTATATGGTCAGTGGAGCTATTCATTTAATAGGTCAAATAATCATTATATTTCACTAGGATGCTGGGGTTTAATTCATTTAACATTTTAATCTTCCATCAGTTTTTCCTTTAAGAGGATTTCAGTGCATATACAGGATTTGTATAAATCTGTGCAGTAAATTTATTCTTTTAACAGTTTTATTCTTTCATCAGAAATTCATTTAAATGGATTCTCCTATATATCACATTCACTGCCAGTGTGGCTTTAGGTCAGGCTGTAATTGATGCAAAAGCAATGAGGTATTAAAAGAGAAAGGAAATATCTGAAATTGGAAAGGGTTCAAAAAGTGTGCCATTGTAAGGCCATGACATTCCTTGGATATGATGGGGGCGGGGGATGGACTACTCATAAACCATTTTTTGTCCAAAGCCTGGTATAGTTGCTAATTTCAGGTTCTGCTAAAGTCAGAATCTGTGCCAAGAGGGCCAAGTTTGAAGGGGCACGTCGACACAAGAATCCCATATCAGGGTGTAAATATTGTTGCCACTATTTGAGACAAGTCTAGAAATATCAAAACAGAAAAATTTGGGGAAAATGCTTTCTTTTTCAGTTTGTTCATGCAGAGCATTTGGCATATTCAGGATTTTGTGGTGTTGCTTGTTTTGTTAATGTAGGCTGTTCTGTTGGTGTGGAAAGCACAGAGCAGTAACTGGAATATATTCCTTTTCCCAAGTTCTGAGGTAGCTTGGTAATGGCCAAGAATAGCAGAAAAGAAAGAAGGTAAAACTAATAAGGGTTTTTATGTGCACAGGCATGAACAGAGAGAAGAGGCTTTATGGGGACAAGGAGAATTGTGTACCTAGTATGAATATGCTAAGATTTCCTATGTACAGAAAACAGTTGCAAAAAAAAATTCTAAATTTCTGCATCATCTGCTACCATTTAATACATCCAGCACAAGGATAGTCTTTTTAAAATATTAATCAAAGTTAATTATTGGCTTAGCTGAGTTGTTACACTGCAGAGCTGCAAGGTGTGTGTTCATACCTCTGTCCAGATCCAGCCCCACAGCTGTGTTCTGGTGACCTTGCTAACAAAAGCTTCTTGGCTGTACGTGTGGAAGTCAGAGACAGTCCAAAATGTACCTGGCTGTGTGATACCCTCAGTGGTGTCAGCTGCAGGAGCTGGTGGAACATCTCAGGAGATATGGGCTGGCCTAGGGACCTCTGACAGTGTCAGTGCACTCAAACAGCCAACTTGCATAACCTTGAAGTAAACAGAAAATAATGGTTTGAAGCTGACAATAGATGGGAAAAAATTGCAGAATAGCTGAGGAAAATTCAGGAAGTCTGAGGAATATGCTGGAGGGATAGAGTCTGTAGCATTTATGTGTGTGCCAGAAAGACTCCATATCTTTATGCAATTAAAGAATCTTAGTAACATTAATGGAAAAAATTGCCAAGAAAATAAATTTACGGTCACATCACTGTTTTTTAAAGGAAAAACATAAACCTGGATCTTTTATTTTAAGTGTATGACACATAGAGTATATCTTAGACAATTTAAAAATTGTTCTTTTGCTAGAATTGCCAATAGTTGGAAGGAAGTTTGGATTATAAGTAGCATTTCAGCACTGATGCGGAATGATTGCATCAATGAAGAAAGATATAATGAAGGGTCTGTTGAACATGTTCTGTGCTTATGATTTTAATTCAGCAAATAATTAGCCATAAAAATCAACAAGTTACATGTAAAAATAAAATGCTATCTCAGAAATTACAATAGTTGCACGTAATTTTCTTAGTTTTTCACAGAGATCTTTCAGATGGTATCATGTAATTATTTCTTTTGTAATAACTTTTTCATCTCAGACATCTATTGGGGACCTAGGCTGTGGCTGAGAGCACAACTCATTTTAGGCTTATGGTTAAAAGTACAGCAAAGATAAGGTTTAGTTATAGGAGATTCCTAAATCTCCAGCAGTAGCGGGGCTGCAAAAGGGCTGGCACGAGGAGCAATATCCTGCAGAACATTTTCTCTGCTGACAGTGTTTCCATCTGGGTGATGGCTTTCAAGTGTGGGCCAAGTCTCAGCCCATCCTGGTGCTTGGGGTTAAGGTTAGGAGAGAGACAGTTTGCACTTTCTTCACTCAACCCGATAATCGGTTTTTCATTTTCCTCTCTACGAGAGCTCTGTATTTATAGGATATCCTTCCATCACACTTGAAGTTGCACCCTTAGACTGGTGTGATGGCTTTGCATGCTAGGGATCTAGTGCCTTCAGCTTGGTGCAGTCAATTTACTTTTGACAACCAAGAAATTTGATTTTTATAATGAGGCATAAATCACAGGAAAGGGTTGTCTATAATGGACATAGCAGAGTTAGGAGCAAGAGTGCAGTAGTTCATATCAAGAGGATTTTAAAATAGCTGCACAGTAAAGGACATAAGCTTCGTGGAGAAGGAGAATTTAACGAAATTTGGGACAGCCAGGTAACAGTTACACAACTTGGAGTTTCAAAACTTGTTGTTGACTTGTTATGGTCCATTGTGGCTCTGATGTGGTACTTGGTTTGATAAATAAGAATAGGAGGAGCCAGGAGGCTGGCTGAGAACAGAAAGATGGGGTGAAGTGCAGCATGCCCGAAACAGCTGCGGTGTCTTACTGCTCAGTACACCGAGCTGCATGATTGTTAAATTGAATTATACCTTTAAATTAATTCAATTGAATGTGAGATGAATGAATTATAAATCATTCTTGGTGAGGCTATAAATACGGCTTGATAGAGCCCAGCACCACAAATAGGAAAAGCCTACAATAATGTATTTGCATGTTTACATATCACTCCCCTGTGGTGGATTAGCAAGCAGAAAGAAGTCTAAAACCACAGGGGGAAGGTTTAAATAGGATGATGCAGACATTAGTGAATGATTAACCATCATTTCACAAAGGTGGAGGGTAAGCTGTTCATTTTGCAGAATCTCACAAATGTGTTTTGAACGATTAACTAAATTTGCTTAGTAAAAGTTTAATTAAGGCTGCCACTGATTAACGGCAATTATTTAACCCGGTGTGTAGGCTGGCTACTCACACTGTTGGAGAGCCCAGCAGTAATGACAGGAAGGTGTTCAGGGTCTCTTGGGACTGTCTGTGCTGGCTACCCCACCTACAAGGAGCAGAGGGAAGCAGGGACATTCCACGGTTCTCCCGAAAGGCCCCGGGTAGCCCCTGCTGGAGTGTCCGTAATAGAGAGCACAGACCCAGCCAGTGCCCACACAGAGCCAGCTCTGCGGGCCAGTGCACCAGAGACTGGGGTCACAGCCCTGTCCCCCTTGCTGAAACGATGGATCCTGCCCTCAACACTCCTGACATTTCTACAAAGCTGCAAAACCACGCTGGGCCTTGTGTCTGCAAGGAAACTCAAGGCAGGGAGTGAATGGAGCTCTCTCATGTTCTCCTTTGCTCCTTCTTCCTCCAACACACCCACCCTCCCCTTCCTTCTGGTTGCTCTTGTTCTTTGTGAGAGTTAATGTAATCTGTCCCTGGCTGGTTACAACAATATTTTCAAATGCTGCTTACAGTCTTTTATGGGTATATTATGCTATTTTGGCACAGTTAGACACTCATGAGAAAAAGTCACGTCTGTGTCATATAATTGCCTTTTTTTTCTTGTCAGAAGGAGGAAAAAAAAAAGACTCTTAATAATAACTTATGATTAAGCTGATTAGGAAATGAGTATTTCCTTGAAAGCATTTTGAGAGAAAACACAATATTCCTTTACAAAAGCACAAATTCTCTTCGTAGGTTTACCACAACATTCTTACTTTTCTTTTTACTCAACTGTTAAACATTCACTCAGCTTTTCATGTCACAGATCCTGGTTTCACAGTGAGGTTCTGGTTGTCTGTATCCCAAGCTCCAGTGAAGAGGTTTTGATTGTCAGATAATGGCAGACCAGGTGAATCTTTCTGATGGCTACTGAGTACAGCTCTGCCTTCTAGAAAGCTCCATGAATGTTTTAAAATTAGAAAATATGGTACCCTTGGACGGTTGACACAGTGACATATAAGTTAAACACTGTTTATTATTAATGTTCTTATAATTAAGAAGACCTCTGCAATCTGGGCAGGATTTCAATGTCTTCCCAAGACCTGACAAAGATATATATCCTCCTGTAACTGACACCTCTGCTGCTTTTATGCCTAAATCATGCAGTTTACTAGTGTTCCATCCGTTTGCTCCACAGCATACTGTGAATACTTATTTTGGAGATACTGAGTATTTCATTTATATCTCTCCTATATTGTGATTGCAGAGTCACAGTGTTAGTCAAGCAGTAACTTCACACGTTTCAGAAGTTCCAGCATTACTTCATTAGCAGTTTATATGAATGCTCAGTTCCAAAATATCTCACATACCTTGTTTACAATGATTTTCAAGCTCACACACAAATTCACTAAAAGGCAAACTCATTTTACTGTTCTATTAAGAAAGCCCTATGCCTTGCTCTATATTTGCACCAAAGACTTAATGTCTGCTGTACCAAGTGTGGTATTTCTGTTTCTCTATCAGCAAACAATAAAAAATAGCTAATTTTTAGCCTGCTTGCTTTCTGTTTGTACATCTCTAAATCATTACTGCACACAGCAGTACAATAAACAACACATAGTCAAGAAGTATCATAGCCACAAAAAGCTTAAAAAAACCCAAAAAATGACTGGAAGCCATGAATTATCTTTAGATCAGGTTATTAAGAGCTCATAGCAATCTGCTTCTGTGCTTTGTTTTTCCTTTGACTAGTCATAAAAAAATAGCTTATCTCCTTCTATTGGTGTCTAAAATAAAGGACTAATGATGTCGGGACAGCTTGCTTTGACATTTATGAAATATGCTATGATCTACCTGTAACTGTTTGTAGGGGTAGCTGGAAGAGCATATTTTTAGATTGCTTCATTTTCTGTTATCAGAAAATCTGTCAGCCTTAGCTGGAAGGCTTTAGCTGTTCCCCTACTTCAAGGAGGCCTCTACGTGTCATGCCCTTGAGAAGCATCTGTTGTTTAATTTTGTGAACCGATGTTCAGGTTAAACTGCAGAAGATTAGCCAGGTCCTGTTCCTTTTTTTGTTCCACCTGCTGTTCCCCCGAGCCCCCCGGGGGAGGGAGGGAGCTGATGCTGGCCTTGAGGATCAGGGCTGTGCAGGAGGCAGACCCCAGAGGCTGCTGTTGTTGGGGTTCCCAAGGAAAGTGTTGGGAGCAAGGTGTGGAGAGAAGCAGGGGGGAGGCAGGATGTTGACAGCAGGTCCCTCTATTCCCTGACCTTCTCTGGCTCAAGGTAACCCATTTTCTTGCCTCTTGAGACACCAGCTTTGCAGTGAGCTTTCCTTCCCTCCCAGAGGCAGGGTTTAGACCCTGTCCCTGCTTCTCCTATGTGATCCCTTGGATTACTGTCTTTATTGATAACATCACACCAGGTATCCAAAGGGGCAAAGTTAAGACCACATGAATATTCATGAATATTATATTCAGGTATTTCTGTTTTCTCAAGAGCTTTCTGAAACTTCTGTTTTTAGGGAATAGCATAGCTGTGCCACTTCACTTTTATTTCAACAATATGCAACTACAATTTAGCCACAATAGGGAGTTTTTCATCATTACCAAGCTGCTTTCAACTCCATATGTCATTTCTCCTACTGGGAGCACAAATCCAGGTTTGCCCACTCAGGTGCTCTTTGCTCCCCACCCACCCCACACCACACTGGAGGGAGCAGATGTGTGTGGGTCGGGTGATGGAGATGCCACCCTGCTCCTTTGCAATCCCAGCAGCCAGCACTTGGCAAAGGCCTAAAGAAAATAAAACAAGCAGGAGGAGTTTCTTCTGGGCATATGAGGGGGAAGTGGTTCTGTTTCAATGTCAGCAGGATGCTCTCTGCAGAGCAGGATTTCCTGCTCCCACAGAAAAATCCACAGACCCTTTTCTTCACCCTGAATTAGGAGATACAACTCAAGTTTGACAACTTTTAGTCTTAGAAGCAATTTACAGGTTTTAGAGAAAGTGCTGGATTGCCATAATCCAGTTGTAAGGTGACAGATGTTTGCTTAGCTGGGTGTAGGTCACCAGATGGGATGGCCTCTATTCTTCAGGTTAGTCCCAGGACACAGGATAAGTGTTAAGATTTTGTTTTGAAATTCAGAGTAACAAAGGGTTACAGAGGAACTCTTTCTCTGTCAGAGTGTTTTGATGATTTGTGACTGGCTTGAGATGCTGAACTGTGGCTGCAGATTCTTCAAAGTATCTGCTGCTTCCTGCAAGTATAATCTCAATTTTGTGAAGGTTTAACATGATCCAGCTGTTCTACAACCATATGGTGACCTGAGCAAGACACTGGACTGACAGATTTTTTCAGTTTTACTAAATGTGGGGTTTTATGTGGATACAGAAAAATGCAAGATAGTGAAATTTATAAAATATCTCTCATTGCATTCACTTCTACTCTTGGAGCAGCTGCTTATGCTCAGCCTCTGAACTGAGTCAGTCAATTTACTCCAATAAATACTAAATCAGTCCCTTTATCCTTAATGATTAGACAGCAGCAAAAGGCACATCTGATAAAACGTGGAGAAATCCAACACAAAACTTAAGCTTTCCTCAAAGAGAAAGAAATGAGCCCTGACTGTGACTGAGCAGGTTAATGGCAAAACTGTACCAAGTAAAATCATTCTGCAAAATGAAAGCAGGATCACAGACATTAGACACAGGCAAGAGGATGTTTAAGGTGCAATAAGGAGTGCCTCAAGCCATATTTGTCAGCTACAATTCCTGTCTTATAATTAACAACAGATTACAATTGAGTTAAATCTTAACACTTCACGTTGCAGATTTTATGTAAACAAAGTGATTTGTTTGGCTTAACTCTGTGTTCCAAGTAACTTTTATAAAAGGTTTACTTCACTGAAAACTACCATCCATCCCTTAAATTCAACAGTTTTATCTGACCTGGCTTCCTTAAACATTTTACTTTTTTTTTTTTTT